>JAQFVV010013042.1:0-297981 GCA_028023455.1 Epiperipatus broadwayi | reverse complement strand
TTTTACTTTCAAAAAGAATTTTATTATTGCTATAAAAATTATTACATTTACTCTTTTGAGTCATTTTGCATATATATGTTTATATTGTGAGTAAAAAAAGATAATATGGTTATATACATATGGGGAACAGGAAGAAGGGAATAGTTGGCCAGTGTTTTTTTTTTTAATAATACAAATTAATTTCATTAAAAAGTCTCTGAGTGTTTTATGTAGACCATTTGGAACAAATGATTTTTTGGTATTTTGTTGTTCAAGAAGGTCAGCAGTCTTAACAAAATGATCTCTATTTCCTATGTGGTTTGAAGAGAAAGGTTCAGTTCCTTCCATGAATAATTATAGGGATGTTAGGATGCTGTGGATTTTGAATAGTCTCCAAGTATTCTCATAAAGAAACTTTGTTGATATAATTTCATCTTTTTTTTAATCTTGTTTAAAGTACTGATGAATATTGTCATTGCATTCGGTGGTGGGATATTGAAGGTGATTTTGCATCTAGTTATCCACAGTGAGTATATAATAAAAGTCGATATTCTTATGTGAATGAAGTTTCGGTCTTTCATGCAATCTTTAATAGACAGCATCTTATAAAAGTCCATTGAGGTATTTTGGGCTATCATTAGCCGTACAGATGTCAAGCCAGTACAGGATAGAATCATATGCTCAAAGGTTTCTTCCTCTCTATTACAGACAGGACAGCAAGGATCTATGTTTTTTATAAATCTTCTGTAATGGAGGAAATAGTTTGTTGGAACCGCATTCAAGTTAGCCTTGATTAAAAAATCCAAGAACTTTGGCTCCATCCATAAGAATTTGAATAGTGTAGTAATTTTTTGATTTGTTACTCCAAGTTTTGGTCTTAATTGTGAAGGTTGGGGGTTCATTAATGAGTGGGCGGTCCATATGGAGATTTTGGTAAGAAAGCACTCGGAGGAGTTGCCATTGAATTTGTAAAGATGGGAGAGGATTTGGTCTATCCAAGAGGACTTCTCAGGTGGAGGCGTATCTGTGGGAGTTATTGGTTCTGTTGCAAGGATGCTATCATATTTTTGTATCAGGTTGACTACCACTGTGTGTGCTTTTTGATAGAATATTGCCTGAATGGAATGAAGGGACATTCCATTCTGTTTTCTATGGAATTGCATTTTTGCTGTGCTGATGGATGAAGTACGACCCTTCCAAAACAGTCTTGCACATAGTCTGTAAACTTTGGATAGGAATATCTTGGTGATGGTAATGAACGGGAGGTAATAGGCAATCTTGGCCATTACTTTCATATTTAACAGAGCGACCTTGCCCTGCAGAGATAAATAGACCTTCGAAAGTCCCTGTGTAAGGTGGTCAGCTTGTTCAATGATGGTATTCTGAATACTTTTGGTCATGGCGAGTTGAGATTTATATATAGGGAACCCCAAGAAATTTTGGGGCTCCGCAAGAAATTTGGAATGGATTTTTTTTCCATTTAATATTCGCCATGTAGAGGATTTGTTGTGATTAATGTGTAGTTGAGATGAGCTAGAAAATTTGTCCAGTAAAAGGTAAAGCGGTTGGAGATACTTATGTGATGGAAGGAATATTATGACATCATCCATATATGCAATGGAGGTGATGGATTTCTTGATTCTTGGTATATGAATTCCAGGGAGTCTTCTATAGACCTTAAAAGAGGGTCTATGTAGCATGAAAATAGCAATGCACTAAGCGGAGACCCTTGAGGTATGGAGCGCTTAGGCGTGAATCCATCTGTTAAGGTTCCGTTAAGTGTGAGGTGAATGAATCTGTTATGTAATAGGTTATCTAGTATTTGTATGATCTGGGAAGGAATGTTGTATTTCCCTAGAAGTTCAAGCAGGATGTTGGGATTCACTGTGTCAAAGGCCTCAGCTATGTCAATCTGAACTGCAATCGGTTTTGATAGTCTATTAGATCTGACATAGTCGAGGAGTAATTTAACTTCTGTCATGGCAGTAAGGGTTGATGAACCCTTTTTAGCATATTGATTTTTTGAAATATTATGAATGATTTTGGACTCTATTTTCTCTTTAATGACTCCTTCTATGATTTTGAATAAGATAGGAGTCATTGATATCGGTCTAATGCTGTTGATGGAAGTGGGTTCCTTGTTTTTCTTCAAGAACGGCACCATTGCAATAGGGTAAAGATTAGGAATTACCCTTTTTGTGTTGAGAGGTGTTTTATCATTCCCATTACAATCGGAATCACAATGTTGCTAAGATGTTGAAGCATAAACTTAGGTATGGCATGTATACCAGGATGTACATGGTCAGGTAGGACTGCTAAGCGATTCTTTATGTCAGTCTCTGTGATGCCATGTCTACCTATTGGAAAAATGTCATTCCAAGAGAGATCAACTCTGGGTTCACAATTTTGTAATCTTTCTTTAAAGAAAGATTCAATTTTCTGAAGCATATGAATTCCAGTATAATTGGAACCACTGATGATGATTGTTGAGGGCGTGGATTGTTTGGGTTTGTATCCTAATGCCCAACGAAGATATGCTCTAGTCCAACAATGCTGATTAGGTAGGTATATTTTGGATCTTTTAATTGCTATGTATTCTGCAATGGCCACTTGTTTGGTCTTATATTGATGCTTAAGGTTAAGCAACCTTTCCAATGGCTCATTATCGATGTTGAATGCATTGATTTGGTGAGAGATTTGTTCCAGCTCATTAAAAAGCGTTGTAGGCCCTTTAGATCTTCTGGTGTGTTGTACTATGAGTGACTGTAGAATTCCCACAAGAGAGAACCAAGCTTCCTCCGGAGGTCTAGTGAGTATGTCAATTTTTTGAAAAAGAATGTAGGCCTCGGAGAATACCGCCTCAGTTGTGGAGGCACGAGTGAGGACTCTTATGGTATTGTTGGTGCTTATTGTAGGGAAGTTTTGAAGCTGCAGGTCTGCAACTATTGCATGGTGGTCTGTAAAGGCTGCTGGCTGAAGATATGCTTCAATACAGAAGTGAAATTCTGCTGTATAAAATAATAGGTCTATTAGGGTATGATAAACTTTCGTGTGAAATGAAAAAGCATTAGGAGGGAAATACCCTCTACCATCCAGAAATCCTCTGTTGAGGAGATGAAGATATTTTCTGTCATATTCTTCATAGGATAGATTAAAATCTCCTATTAATATAGCAGGTGCATTGTTATTGGAAGTCAGCATATTTATAGTGTTGATAATTCTTAGGTGAACTTCTTTATTATTGGGGGCATATACATAAAATGAGTTTATGTTACTTGATCCATATGTTAAGTTCAGAGCAATCAAGTTGTTGTCTTCGTAGAGCACTTTAAATTTATTGGGAGGGCACTTCTTGTTAATAAGCACTCCAACTCCTCCGGCAGCGGAGCTATTGATGGCTAATTTTAAGTAACCAAGTTTGCTAAGCTCTGTCTGGATATTATGGTTGGAGTGCTGATGGAATTTGGTTTCTCCTAAGAATAAAATGTGAGGAGAAATAAAAGGAAAAAAAATGCCTAATGGCATATACACGAGTGAGGGTGTTTAGACCTCTCACATTGATCCCTACTACTCTGCACGGCAGGTTATCCATCAACTCTTAGATCGCTAGTAAGTACCGCTTGCGAGCTGTTTAAGTTTGGAGGAGGCAAGTTCAGAGGGATTTAGGTGAGGGAACCATGTGAGCAGATGCAGGAGGTTGTAGGCGATAGGTAGAAAGGTCTTCTGTATTGGTGTCTGTTGGCTTAGAGTGAGAGTCCTGTGTATTAGAGTGTTTTATTTTCCTTTTTTTATCTTGCATAGTATTTGAGCTGTTGCAAGAGTGATTTTTTATAGTTTTATTTAAGTCAAAATTGGTTGAATTCAAAGCAGTCTGTTCATCTTCCTCAGAACTGCTTTGTGCAAATTTTGTTGACTTTCTTTTTTTGTTGTATAAGGTTTGTGTTATGTAATCCATATCTGTTTCTATGTCTGGATTAATCTGTATGTCATTGGCTTCACCTAATATTGACGGATTCTGATGTGTGATATTTTGTGCTGGTTTTTGCATATGTTTCATGTTGTGGCTTGTGCTGGATGGTGTGGGTAAGTCAGAGTGTGATTGCTGTACCCGGGGTGGTTCTAAGAAATCTTTTGTTTGTTTGTTTTGGGAATTATAAGAATTTGAGCTTGTGGTAATATTTATTACGTGTTTATCAGATGGCAAGTCTAGTTTAAGTTGCTGCCTTGTTTGGTCTCTGTAGCTGTTAAGAAACCCTTTTGAATTAATTTGTGATGAGTTTTGAGAATTTGAGGCATGTCCTGTGGAGTTTTTGAATTCGGATAAGTGGTTGTTTTTTATTCCGATTTTCAACAATTCTGAATTTTTCCGTGGTGTGGGTTTGTCCAGAGTCATCTTCTGGAATAAAGTGTAAATCGGATGTATGCTGATTCTTTGCCTGATAGTTAATTTGCTGCTGGCATTTGTGTGCTCTATTTTTATTATGACCACAATGAGTGCAGATTCGGGCTATACAGTCCTTTATAAGATGCGTGCGGAGCCCACAGTAGAAACACTGTGGTCTCACTCCGATAAATGTAAGAATCATTGGCTCTCCATTAAGTTTTAACGTTGTTGGTATATCTGTTGGTTTGGAATTTTTATTTAAGTGTATATTAAATGATGCGGTGTTTGATAGTATGTGCCCATCAATTGGGAGATATTTAAAATTGGAAATTTTGCCAAAATCAGCGAGAAGTTCTTGTAGTTGAATGCCATCGAGACCCATTACGCAGTTTTTGATTTTTCCTGTAAGCGTTGCAGTTCTATTTAAATCTATATAAGTGATAAACCTATTCTGGATAATTTTATACGTGTTACGGAAGTTATTTCTGGGCGCATATGATGAAAATTCGATTGCTATGTAGCGATCATTAGGGTGAGTTAGAATTCGTTGTATTCCCTCACCAATGTTTTCTTTTTAATGAGGCTACATAGCGCTTCGATTGGAAACTTATATAATGAGCAGTTTTCGTCTGTTATGGCCAGAACAAGGCTTTTGTCATTGCTATAGTTGGATAGTGACTTCAGTAGTTTTAATGGGATCGATTGATTGAAGCTTTGACTGAGAGAAGCATACTGTTCATCATTAAAGTTATCTGTGGAAAATTCAGATGGGAGAAGTGGGTTTTGTATTGTGTTGTTTTGCTGTTCAATCTCTTGTTCTATTATATCTAGCATGGGAGAACTAAATGCGTCCGAGTAATTTGTATCATATTCGCTCTGAAGTGCGAAGTTTCCAGCAGAGCGGTTTTCATTTATTACTTTATTCATATTTGCGTTTTGATTTGTGCCTATTTTAGTTATATTTGCATATGATGGTTTAATTTGGGATAATTTATCATAACATGTCTCTTGTTGTTCTTGCAAAACTTGTGAAATAGCTAGATTTAAGGGAGGTTCGGCTGCGGAAGCAAGAATCGGTGATTTGACTTTGTTTGACTTAACGTTGTGTGGATTTTGGATCAGCGCCTCTAGCGGAAGCGTGGGTTTGGAAGACGAGGAACCGCCGACTATTATATTTTCAATTTGGAGCTTTGCATTTTCCTTAGATTCTATTTTATTTCCATAAATTATTTTTTTTTCATCTTGTTTATTGTTTAATCTGTCTTTTGATTGTATTTCCAGTCTTGCCTGGCCATTATTTATGTTAGAATCCGATATGATTCCTTCACGAGGCAGAGAGCCGTTGTAATCATGAGTGTAAGTGGTTAGTCCATTTTGTATAGAATATTCGTAAGTTTTGTTAAACGAAATGCTATTTTTTGATGTATTGTTTAATATTATATCAGGATTTTGTGTTTTTTTCTTTGATTTTTTATTATTTTTGATTTTTTCCGTTTTACTTTCAGAAAGAGTATCTTCGCCGCTTTCATAAGACCGACGGCTTTGACTATCAATGTAATTATTTTCCTCTATATTTAATATTTGTTTGTTTTTAGTTGTTTCAGTTATTGGCATGGTCTTAATTGTTTGTGGTTTCATTTCATGTTGATTTAACGTTAATTTAGAAGTGATATCAGCATTAAGAGTCAGAGGTTGCTCATTTTGGTTTACGTTACATGCGCTTATCCCTATGTTTACGCTTGGGCTTCGTAATTGCGATTGAATTTTTTCATTTAAAATCTGAATGTCATTTAACTGTTTTAATTTTTCGTTGTTATTTTGGGCTGTATTTGGATTTAAAAATAATTTATTTTTTGGTGGATGAGAATCCATAGGTGTTTCATTTTCTGTAGAAGTTAAGTAGGGAAACTTATCTTCACTTAAGTTTTCTTTCGCGGAGGTAGATTCTTTGTTGTGAACATTATCATTTTGAAGAATTTTTGTAGATTTTTTATATAAATATTGATAATTTTTAGCACATGCTATTTTAAATTTATATGGATTAGTATGGATTTTTTTTTTTGAAGTTATTGATGATTTCTTTTTATAAGGGTTAGTTCTGGCTTTCACGCTACGAATATTTAATATGGCCGTTTCCATATTCGGCTGATTTTTTTTTATGTACCTTGGAATGCGGGATTTATTCCGCAGTTCCATGTGATAAATAATAAAATAAGGCTTACCTTATTCGAATACGTAATTTTCCTGTCTTGATTCTTGAAATTAAGGAAGATTTTAGTTCGATTTATGAGGGGCACTTTTATTTTGACATTTTTTTTTTGAATTTAAAAATGTAAGTTTTGAACAAGCATATATATATATGTTATGTACAATATATACATTAGTTCTATCATTCTTAATAAATTTTTTTGTCCCCATGTGGCTTTAAAAAAAAAAAACATCGGGCAGGATTAAATTAAAACAAATCATATAATTGGTTGCTCCTGAGATCACATGATTAAGTACTTGCTTTTAGTCAACCAAATTAAGATTTATTTATTTTTAACTTTCTTCACTTAATAATTGATCTTTTTGAACCATGACCTTATTCACTAAAAAAGGATGAAAAGTTAGTAAGTAAATCAGACTGACTAAAACTCAAATCAAGATGCCTTTCTGGATCTTCAATCAAAAATATAGAACTGAAAAATTGTGGTGTAAAAAATGGATACACAATTCCAATCAAATTTCTTTTTCTGGAGCCAACAGTAAAGTCAAATGGATTTGATCTTCCTAGATATTATTTGAATCTCATCAACCCATGCTCACTGCATTCATCTGCTTCATAAATAGAATTTAGCAGCTACTGATTTTCACATGAGCACCATTTCTTATGCTTGCTAAGCTGGTGAAACAGGCAAAACTCTCCATACAGTAGTGCCACTCAGTGCAAGTCAGAGTAATGAACTGAGTTCAGACCTATATGACTATATAAGCTAATGAGCTTAGATTGAAAATATTATGTTTTCAATTTTAAACTCATAGTTTTGTAGTTAAGTAGAGATAAAAGGTGGCTGCTGGAGGGTTGCATTAGTACTCTCAGATCCAAGGCTCCTCACTGACGAAAGCCACAAGCTAGAAACTAGTCTGGGGATATTGGATGAGTAAGCACTAGATGGGGATTTTATGCACAGACCTTCTTGCATCCACTGATTATTCTGGCTTACACCGAGTGTCGCTACTGTATGGAGAGTTTTGCCTGTTTAACAGCCATTGATTTATGTTCAGGTGAGCATAGATAAGCCATGAATCACACAGTTAAGGTCAAATCTATGGCTCCTCTGGATGGAATCTCTACAAGTATTTTTGTGGTATTATGTTAATAATTAAGCTGTCTAAAAAATTGGTAATTAAATGATTATTTCTCTAAATCTTACACTTTTAATATTACAGAAATATTCCACTAAACCAGAATATTCTAATATAGCATTGTAAAAATGTTAGGACTTTATTCGTAATTGCTATTAACCTTTTTCAGCATCGTAATTGCTATTAACCTTCTTCAGCAAAAAGAATTGGATGTGCATCTAGACATTATGCTGCAACTTTATCCTTTTTTTAATATTATCTAAATTTATAACAACCTAAAATTCAAATTCTTATGGCTTTGAAGCTAAGTTATAAAAAATATATAGCTGCTGGTTAGTGATTTATATAATTATACAGGCAAGTTGGCTTGCTTTAAAATCTTGAAGTGTCTGGATTTTTGATAAAAAGTAAAGATGATTGTTAAATATGTCAATACAAATTCAATGAAAACAATCAGAAACTAATCTGGATGTGTTGATATGGAACTCCAATCTAACAACCATTATTTATTCAAGGGTATAAAAGTTAGTTTTGAAGTTACACATATATTAATAGATCTAGTAAGATCTTTATAGTAAATATTTCATTATTCTTTTCTCTGTAGTATTACATTTTCTCCAGTTATATGGTAAAACATGTGATGAGATGCACTGTAGCTTCTCCTTTTTTGGAGTCAGGAATCTCTCAGCCATTATGCCCAGAGAAACCTGTTAGCCACCTTATCTTCCTTTTCTATTCCTCACCCTGTTTTTCCTGTATTCTTCTCTATCCTGCTTCATCCCATTTCCACAAAATAATATTTGTCAACTCCATGGTCTTTATATCTCTTATCTTTTCTCAAATCTAGCATAAGAACCAAAACCAAGAACCACTTCGTGTGATGTGATGAACTGTGACTTCTCCTTATTCAGAGTCAGGAATCTCTCACCACTATGCCCAGAGAAACCTGTTAGCCATTTTACCTTCCCTTTCCATTCCCCACCTAAGTTTTCCCATATTCTTCTCTATGCTCCAACTCATTTCCACAACATAATCTTTGTCAACACCATAGCCTTTATATCTAAACCCCCCTCATCTTTTCCCAAACCCAACATAAAAACCCAATAACCCACTTTCTATATAGTCACTTTTCTCCCATAACTTCATTATTTGTACACTATCTGCTTACAGGAATTTACATTCAATTAACAGATGCCTAATATTTTCTATGCCTTTCTTCCGCAACTTGCAGACTAAATCACCCACATTTTTCCACTTATGTGTGTATTCCTTTGTTGCTAAAGATCCTGTTTGAGTCTTAAACAGTAAACTAATTTCCTTGCTATTATCATAAATTAACTCGCATCCAATATTCTGTTTACTTCTGTATATATTTAAACTCTTTTTACCCTCCATGCTAGTTCGCCATCTCTCCAACTCCCTATTATTTATTAATACATCTATTCTTCTATCCCATTCCTTACCATTATAACACTCAGCAATTCTCTTAAACAATCATTCCACCTTTTGTATAAGTATACTGACATAAATTCTTTATCCAAATCTTCTGCATACTATACTACTTTTCACCCATTCTGTTGCCTGCCCTTTACTCATAACTCAATTAAATACTATTTTGACTATTCTCTTATTATTCATTAACTGCAATCTATGGAATATTTTCATTTTACTTTTTGCATCTCTCATATAAAAACTTAATCATCTCATTACTTTCTTATAGTGCCATCTGCTGTAAGTTTGAGTAATTAGTGATTACCAGACCTTTTGCTGCATATAAATTTCCATTCTCAAAATAGATTCTGATTTTTGCTTTTATTAATGAGATTTATACAGTAGTAAATTGTCATTATATGTATTGCAAACTCCTTTTTTTCATTCATGTTTATTTTATTTCTATTAATTTTTATATACAATTCATATGATAACAGCCAAAACTTAAACCAATAGAATCTCCAATCACTTAGACCAGATTAAAAACTAAAAATTCATCATTTACTTGTAGATATTGCTTTGTTATTAGATTGTATATTCTATTGATTTTTTTAAGCTTTAGCTATTATTGTGTGGATTACGTTAGAAACCAGATAGCTATAGGCTATTTGGATTTATATATAGGCGTGTTTGTGTCAATCTGAACAGTTTTATTTATTAACTAGAATTTTCTTTTAAATCTAAATACAATAATTTTACTAAACATTATTTGTACCTTATGGCCACTTATCGCTAATATTTTACTGTGAAAGAGATAAAAATTTGTTCTTTCACTATATTCATTATTTATCATTGAAAAGTGATATAGCTAAAATTTTGGGCCCTTATGCACAATTTTTAAAAAAATCCCCCTTTTTTTTTTTTCATGTGTCAAAGCATCGGTCAGGATGCGAACCCGCAAACCCGGGACAACTGCTTGTAAGGTAGCTTTGCTGACCACTCGCCACCAACGCTTGACAAAAAAAAAAATCATTTTTAAGATATAATTTAACACTTTTTGAATTTATATATATTATACAAAACAAAAGAGTTCCTGATGCACATATACGTTGCTTTGATTTACTTCATGATAATTTATACAATTATAACTTAGACTTGCCAATGCTAGACATTAATAATAAGCAGCTAATATATATATTTGAATATTGGACACTCAAGCCCAATTTTTTTAATTTTCTACTCAAAATGCACATGAAGTCATTACCAGCATTATATTTCATGAGATATAGGAAAAACATACTTAACATTGACTCTATGTGTGAGTTGTGCCACAGGGCAGAAGAGAACCAAAAACATAATATTTTTAGTATAGTAGCTAGCCTCAAATTTATCAGAAAAAGAATGCTACTATAAGTTCAAATATAGAGACTTTTCCAAATGCCTGTTTCACATAAATAAGAAGTACAACATTTATATTATATGCATTATGGTGCACTTATCTTTACAATAGTAATACAAGAAATTTTAACACTTTTAAAGACAAATTAGAGACAATAAAAAACAAAAAAATGTCAAGCGTTGGTGGTTGGGTGGTCAGCACAGCTGCCTGGGTTAGCGGGTTCGCTTCCCGGCCGATGATATGACACATGGAAAAAAAAACAAAGGGATAAAAAAAAATCATTCCATCAGACATTTTCACAGCCATTTGGTCGCTCATCAATCAGCGTTCTAACCTCTAGTGAGATGTATTTTCTGTTTCTTATTTTATTGTAAATGTTTTTAATAATAGTATAATTCACTGAGTGCTATTGAAAATACTTATTGTAGTATACTTTAAATTAATTTTGTATTAGTTTTATTTTATTTTAAACTGAAATATCTGTATATATATGTGCAGTTCCCCCCCCCCTTAAAGTTCCTGCTAAAACTTTAATTTATACAATTGTTGTGAGTGAGTTTCCTTATACTAGAAGAACATCAGAGCCTGTTCAACACTGTTTACTTAAAATTTGTTAAAAATCGATGGTGGTCATTTGGATTAACTAAAATTAATCACAATAATAATTCAATTGGTATAATAATAAAATGCGTAACACAAATCTGAGCTGTAAGCTGACACGATAGTTTCTGTGGCAGATTAAACGTCATGTTTCTGTGCATTAGCATAGAAATAGACACAGCCACCATGTACAACGGATTATTTCTAGACTTATGCATTAGTTAGAAATAGAACGTTCGATAGCGGAGGCCGCCTAAACGGCATATTTCTGTGCGCTATCATAGAAATAACGCCATCAGGCGGTTTCAACACACTATTATAAAACTACCAAAAAGAATGAATAATCATCTGCTAAACAAGGCATTTAGTCATGAAAGATAAGATTATACAATCCTATGACTTTTCAGTTTGTAGCTGATAAAAGATGCTAGATGCAAAATTGCAGTGAAATGGTGTTCAATACAAACATACTCATTTATAAATGAAATGTGCTAACTATAGAAAACTACGATGTTCGTTAACCTTCGCCAATCAACTACTATTTAATTCAATAATGATATAAGAATATTGTGTTAATAATACTTGTAATCCAAAACAATTTTGTTATCAAGTTGTTGTTTTCTTTTATCTTGTATCTATACGTCTCTCATCTCATCTCCACTGTAGCTTACCTAAAAAATGAAGATTGTAGCAAAAAAGAATGGTGATACCCTGTGCTGGTGGAAGGTTGCAGAATGATGGATATGAGGTGAGAGATGGGTTGACTTATTTATGAAATGATGATGATGATAATAATAATAAATTAATAATTTGATCAATCACATAACAAACAAAAGTATGAGAATTAAAATTTTGATCAGATATGATGTTAAAACAGTAGCAAACTCTCCATACAGTAATGCCATCTAGTGCATGCCTTAGTAATCAATGGATACAAGAAGGTTTGTATGTGTAAGCATAGGAAATGATGATCATGTGAAGTGATAATGTTATACTCATTACTTAATATTTAACTTTACTCTTAATCATTAGTTAGAAAATTCATTAAATGTTTAAAGAATGTGATGTAATTGATCACCATTGGTGAATATGTATCATTGTTTGTGATGTAATTGAACACCATTTGAGAATATGTATCATAATTTATTATGCAATTGTACACCATTGGTGAATATGTATCATTGTTTTTGATATATATCTATTATAATTTATTTTAAAAACATTCTTCTGTTCATGCCATTTCTCCAACAGTGAGGTTAACAACAACAAAAATATACTTTAAATTTCTACAAACTTTTAACATTCACATTCTAACCATTTCCTAATATCAACCTTCCATTCCCTTCCATTCTTTTTTCTAGTCTTTTTTTAAAATCTTCCATTCATTTGATTTTAAAATAAGGAACTTATGACCTTTCTGTTTGTATCTTCAACACATACTTGTATAAACTGTCTTTTAGTTCTTCATCTTCATTATAAAATAATCTCTTCTTACACAGAGGCTAAACTCTCCACACAGTAGCGCCACTCAGCACAAGCCAGAGATTATAATCAATGGATGTAAAAAGGTTTATGCATAAAATCGTCCCTATCTAGTGCCAACTCATCCAATATCCCCAGACTAGTTTTAGCTTGTAGATATTGAATTAGGCACTAGATAGGGATTGCATGCACAAATCTTTTTGCATCCATTGATTATTCTGGCTTGCACTGAGTAGCAATACTGTATGGAAAGTTTAGCCTCTGTGTAAACAGCTTGTGTAAGCATAAAGAATGGTGATCATGTGATGTTTGGTGGTTTAATATCAGTTATTGTAACACTAAATGTGTGAACAATTTACGATTATCTTCACAGACAAAAAAAAAGCCTTAATAATAAATATATGAGATGGGACAATTTAATTCTCAGACTGGCTATGTGGTATTACCCTTGACCTAATTATATTGAAATCACACGAGTATTGAATATTCATGCATGAACATGTTCAAGCTATCGTGTGTAAATTTTACGCTGATAGCACTAGTTATTAGTTAGCTATTGAGGAGACAATAAATATCTGTGTGCACTCTTTGGCATAAAAGTGTCATGGTGTGCTCATTGTGAGATATTTTTTGGCCAAAAAATCAATTACACAACTAGATTACCCTGCTTATTCACCTGACTTAGCTCCCTGTGATTTTTGGTTATTTCTAAAACTATTATTATAAAGCACTGAAAATCTTCAAATTGTTAGATTGGAAGTCGAACTCCGATAATACGCTATTACATTAATGATATATTGAATCTACAAGAAAGAGAATAATACATCATAATATATGGACTTACCAATCCAATTTGTTGGATTCTAGGACTATTTTATAATTAATTATTATAAAATGTAAGGTGTAAATCAATTCACAACTACTAAATATTAAAATTCTATTAACCAATAACTTCGCATTACTAATTGAAATGACAATTGTAACAAATTTATTTGTTTAACTGAATTAATATTGAATAATAATAAATATAAAAATGATAAATAAATAATAAAACGTCTGTATCAGATATTCAAATTAAATGTCATGAAGTACTTTTTTCTATTTTATATCTACCATATAATTCAAAGAATTATATAAAACAAAAATGTTGCTGTACACACATAAGATTAAAAATATAAGCAAGCTAATGATGATTATATAATATTCACAATATAATAATGTACTAAAATAAAATATAATAATTAGTACCTTATTCGTTCACTTTGTTTCAAAATATAATATCAATAAGTAATTGTTATAATACAATTATTCCAATTCTTCAATACTCATAACACATATATTTAAGATAATGTATTGTACCGGGTCGAACCGCTGAAACCACTTACTTATGCGTATATATAAGTTTTGGACGGTTTCAAACTCCTTCATAATACATTTATAATCTTATAAAGGTGACGTGAACGAACCGGCACGTTCGAGCAAAATGGGAGATCTTATTGATAGCTTTAACTATCAATAATGGCCCATCTCGGCTGCTAGATTCAAACCCCTACTATCCAAATACTTTATTTGTTTCAGGGTAAACCCCGGGGTGCCAGCTAGTCTAAAGACTAACGTATTCAGGAAGTAGGCTCATAATCCAGCACTCGAAACATTCCCTAAAAACTAGCTCAGTCTAATTTTAATTCAATAACAAAATTATTAGTGGTGGAAAGAATTAATAAAAGGTTGGTAAAAAGAATTGACCGACAAATAAAGTTTAAGTTTTAAAGACAATTTATTAACTAACATTAAATAATTTTACACATTCTATAAATTTAAATATAATACACACACATTTTAAATTAACATTTCTAGGCTAGTTTAAATATTCTTGTAGATTTTAATAATAGAACACTGGCATTTATCTAATTTAACTAATAACACTGATAGAATGATCATGCACATATTTACTCATATAGCATTCACAAATATAATAATAAAGCATTAATAGCATTTGAAACTTAAACACACATATCAATAGTTCATTTTATGTATGATAGAGGTCACATAATTTGAATCTTGAATATTTACGAATTACAATGGTGGCTACTATGTATAAATGATAATAAATAAAGATTTATCTAGGATTTTTTGGTAATGTGGATATTGCTTGTTGTTGGCTGCTTCTGCTGCTTCTGATGGATTATATCTAACCGGTTACATTTGGATGTTTCTTGAAGAGATTTTGTGCGAATCCATTGGTCTTATTCTTGAAGACAGTTGAACGTTTGACGGAGGATTTCTGAGTTGTTATGCAGACATTATTTCACAGGCAGGTTTTGATGATCTTGTTGGACTAAAAAGGCTGGAGCATGAGCGTATATTTTCAAATGCTGCTCAACAATGCATGTTTGTTTCTGGATTCATAATAGAAATGCACAAGACTGTCACTGCAAACTAGATTGAATAAAAATTCTTAACTGATTGTCCGATAAAATATTCAGTATTTATACCAACGAAGTGTTTTCCTTTTGATATCCTCCGGCAAATATCTGTTGTCGAAATTCTTTAGCAATTAATCCTAAGACAACGTGTTTTTTGATTGACTGTTTAATTAGTAGTAGCTATTTCAAAACGTGTTGTTTTCATATCTTTAATTAGTAGCGCACCGCTGTGTTTTTTTTTAAATACATTTTTCATTTATTTATTTATTTAATACTGATACATTTGTTTTACATTCGCACGCACATATATAATTTTACTCTACACATCAAAACTAGTTTTAAGATTATTTTTCTTCTTTAATTTAAATGAAGAGATTTATATATATTTTTAAAGCTTTTAAATTGTATTTCACTAATAATAATAAACTCTTTACTTCCTTTTTATAAAACCTTCAGTCTAACTTTAAGAAAAAAACCCTTCCCACTTTAAATCAATGATTTTTCAACTTTTATTTCAAACTCTTTTGCGAAAGATTTTTTTGTTTTAATAATTTTTTTACGACAAAATTATTTTACATACATGTGCCAATTTGGCCTTGGCACATTACACCCCCCTCCATTTTAGAGTAAAATGCATCATTTTTGACCATTTTATCTCTTGCAATTTTAATTCTTGACTCTAACGATTTATTAATTTATTATTTTAGACAATTCCTACACATGTGTATACGTGCAGCATAATTCTACACCTACTAATATTCTAGATATCGAGTTATTACTGGACTTGCTTACAGGGAATCTATAATAAATAAATCCCTTTTTGCACGCATCATAAGGTGCAACAGTATCAAGAAAATAACCTAAAAGGATATCTGGATAAATACATTTAAGATACTCATCATAGGGTATCGTATTTACCGAATATTACCAGTGTATACCCATGTATACTTACACACTCTTAATACACATTAGATTGACTTTATATTTATATTTACCTTTCAAGATTATTTTTAAATACACATGAACATTACTTACACTATTTATTTATATTACAATATTATTTATAACCCTTAAGAAACATTATTTAAAATATTTATTTATACTAATCTTATATTATTTTTAAATCATTATGAACATCTTTATTTAACATGCGTGTATTCAATAAAATAAAAAATAAAAATCGATTAGTTTATTACGAGTCATTCTTCATTATTATTTACTATAGATTTATTTACGCTTATTTATTTAACTTGATTTTATCGATTTTATTTTAACTATTTGACCTACTTATTTATTTACGAACATTTTTCTTAATTAATATGTGCGTTGATCACTTTTCCTAAGTATTTACCACTTCAAATTCTTATTTTTCTAGAGTGCATTTTTATTTTTTATTTTCATCATTAGGTAATAAATGTAATGTTAAGAGAAGTAGGCAGCAAGGTATAAGGCAATTCAACACACAGATCGACTTTGTGCTGATTTAAACCAACTTTTAATTTCTTGCGAAAGTCGTGACTAACAGCATGGGCATTTTTGTGCACAACAGATCATGATCAGGGACTTTAAGATTGCGAATGGCAGGACTATCTCAACTGCACATTTGACTTTCTAAAATATTTATTTTATTCGGTTACTGGGAATTTTTCCTATAGATTTATTAACTTTTATATGCCAGGACTTTTCTACTGGCGCATCATCATCAGTATTATTTATTCTTCACACTACCCATCTGTAGAACAAAGTCACCACAAGAAGAGGCTTAATCCAACAAGGGTCAGGCCTGGAATCTATCTCCTTGCCTGAATACTCGCACACACCTCAATCCTAATTTAATACATTTTTATTTTATTTTATTTGATAATGTTTTATTTCCATTAATACTTTCATTATACACTTATTTATTTCATTTTTATTTTTAAAGCGTTATTTTTACTCTCCCTTTTTTTTTTTTTAAAAAAAAAAAACATTTTCATTTTGTTTGTCTATTTTGATTTTACACATTTATTTTGTTTGTGTCATGCTCCGCTATGTTCTAGACTTATGAGCTGGGATATCAATATAATCGATAAGTCATAATCGAGAGTTTTGACATAAATTGTTTTATAGATGCTTTGACATTTTAAACTCTAAGATCGTTATTTTATTTTACTAAGACTAACTTTAATCGTTTTTAATTATTCAAACTAACTTGAAACTCGTTTTTACATTTTTTTCATTAAACTTTGTTAACATTTTCCATTATTCTGAGTCCATGGTCTTAATAACTAGGTCAAGCTGGCGAATCTGTCAGATTACATATTTTTAATTTTTGTCTGGCGGTTCTTTCTTTCTTTCTACTAACTCACTAACATAAACGATACTCCATATTCTCACTTCTATCTCTCGATTAAAATCTCTTTTATCTCTTTCTCTTTCCATTTTATTTTCTGCCTTGTAAATAAGAAAACCTTTAAGCTTCACAGACCTCCGCCGTATTTCTCCTAACCGTTAATATTTTTTCCTACACTTTCTTTTTATTTTAAATCTACGTTTAAAACAAACGCGAACTTTTACTTTAAGCTTTTTAACTTTTTGTAAAAATTTTTCAATGCTATCTTCTACCTTGAACTTATGTCTCTCTTCTATTTCTTGATTTACATTTGTTTCTACTTTCTCTGTAGCAATGCTATCTGATTCTACTATCTCTTTGATGACCTCTAACTTCCCTATTTTCTTTGACAAAATCTACTTCTACGACCTCTTGATTTTTTACTTGTGTTTTAATCTCTTCTATTTCTTCCCTAATTTCTTCTTTTATTTTCTTTTGGCCCCTTTCGATCTGGTCCTTTAACTTTTCAAGCATTTCAGCTTTCCCTTCCAATTTACTCTTCATTTCATTATTTTGGTTTTTAAGCTCTTCAGCTATTTTTTTATATGCTTCGGCTTTCTTTTTGTTTTTCAAACATGCTGGTTAGTAAAGCTATGATTTCCCTTTTTTCCTTGTCGATAATATTTTCTATATTTTTACCTTGAGCCTCCATTTTGGTTTTATTTTATTTTTTTTTATAATTTATAATTTTAAACACTTTTTATTATTATTTTTAATACCGTATTTTGTTCACTTTTAATAAGTTTACTAATTATTATTTTATTTATTTATTTCTAAACTGGAAATACACGCTGACTCCGCCCCTCCTTTGTCCATTTTTCTCTACCTGATCTTAATGCTTTAACTCCTCCCAAACACCCAACTGTCTCTGATTTAACATAATGATTTATTTCAACCAATGTAAATAGCATAAATCTCTCTTCATTTAAAGAAAACAAAGTTTTTTTTTTTTTAAAAAAAATTAAAACGCTTAGCTTTTGTATAGAAAAACTTTTTTTAAACAAGAAACAAAGCATTTATTTACTATTGTTTCTTAGGTCCAGCCCCAATGTTGGGAAAAGCCCTTTATGTACCGGGTCGAACTGCAGAAACCACTTACTTATGTATATATATAAGTTTTGGCCGGTTTCAAACTCCTTCATAATACATTTATAATCTTATAAAGGTTACGTGAATGAACCGGCACGTTCGAGCAAAATGGGAGATCTTATTGATAGCTTTAACTATCAATAATGTCCCATCTCGGCTGCTAGATTCAAACCCCTACTATCCAAATACTTTATTTGTTTCGAGGTAAACCCTGGGGCACCAGCTAGTCTGAAGACTAACGTATTCAGGCAGTAGGCTCATAATCCAGCACTCGAAACATTCCCTAAAAACTAGCTCAGTCTAATTTTAATTCAATAACAAAATTATTAGTGGTGGAAAGAATTAATAAAAGGTTGGTAAAAAGAATTGACCGACAAATAAAGTTTAAGTTTTAAAGACAATTTATTAACTAACATTAAATAATTTTACACATTCTATAAATTTAAATATAATACACACACATTTTAAATTAACATTTCTAGGCTAGTTTAAATATTCTTGTAGATTTTAATAATAGAACACTGGCATTTATCTAATTTAACTAATAACACTGATAGAATGATCATGCACATATTTACTCATATGGCATTCACAAATATAATAATAAAGCATTAATAGCATTTGAAACTTAAACACACATATCAATAGTTCATTTTATGTATGATAGAGGTCACATAATTTGAATCTTGAATATTTACGAATTACAATGGTGGCTACTATGTATAAATGATAATAAATAAAGATTTATCTAGGATTTTTTGGTAATGTGGATATTGCTTGTTGTTGGCTGCTTCTGCTGCTTCTGATGGATTATATCTAACCGGTTAGATTTGGATGTTTCTTGAAGAGATTTTGTGCGAATCCATTGGTCTTATTCTTGAAGACAGTTGAACGTTTGACGGAGGATTTCTGAGTTGTTATGCAAACATTATTTCACAGGCAGGTTTTGATGATCTTGTTGGACTAAAAAGGCTGGAGCATGAGCGTATATTTCCAAAAGCTGCTCAACAATGCATGTTTGTTTCTGGATTCATAATAGAAATGCACAAGACTGTCACTGCAAACTAGATTGAATAAAAATTCTTAACTGATTGTCCGATAAAATATTCAGTATTTATACCGACGAAGTGTTTTCCTTTTGATATCCTCCGGCAAATATCTGTTGTCGAAATTCTTTAGCAATTAATCCTAAGACGTGTTTTTTGATTGATTGTTTAATTAGTAGTAGCTATTTCAAGATGTGTTGTTTTCATATCTTTAATTAGTAGCACACTGCTGTGTTTTTTTTAAATACATTTTTCATTTATTTATTTATTTAATACTGATACATTTGTTTTACATTCGCACGCACATATATAGTTTTACTCTACACATCAAA
Source organism: Epiperipatus broadwayi (assembly GCA_028023455.1). NCBI lineage: Eukaryota > Metazoa > Onychophora > Udeonychophora > Euonychophora > Peripatidae > Epiperipatus > Epiperipatus broadwayi. Next base: position 278,094 of record JAQFVV010013042.1, on the reverse strand, counting down.
ACTAGTTTTAAGATTATTTTTCTTCTTTAATTTAAATGAAGTATTATGTGGGACTTGAATGAATTGTGATGGATATAAATTAGCCTAGTGGTGAATTTGCTGTTGTTGGCTCATTCAGACAGTTACATATATATAATTTTTTTTTGGAATATAGTACTACCAATATGAGGCCTGAACATAAACCCAAACCTCGGGGATCAAATGCCCCAAATTTTGTTTGAGAAAAAAAATTATAATTTATACTTTTAATATGATCTGGTTGTGGCATTTTGGTCACCAGTGCATTTATGTGTGTATAATATGTGCATAAAAGTGAGAAAAAGAGAGAAAACATTGCATCAATCCCATTTTTTATGTAAAAAGAGAGAGAAAAAAGGAAAAATTTTTTTATTAAGGGATTCATTTTTTTAAATGTGTAGGTGAAACCTGTAGTATGTCAGCAATGCAGAAACTTGAAAAATAAAGGGAAATGGGGGAGCACCATTAACAATTGTTTCATTGGAGTATGGTTACGGAAAATGGACAGTTTTAAAAAAATAAGAAAAGGAGATTTATTAATAGGAAAACTTAGAAAATGGATATGATATGGAAGCTGGAAGAACATTCATTTCAAACCCAAAGCTCAGAGATTACTTTTAAAGAACCTGATAAAATCATTTATCCACAAGCTCAGACCATGACAGAGAAAGAAAAAATAGCAGAGTATGTTGTTTCAAATAATATGGGAAATGAGAAGGCAATCAGCCCAAATAATGATGGAAAAGAAGAAAAAATCCGACAAAATGAGAAGATACTCAAACCAGATGACAATGGAAATGGGAAAAATATTTGAGGAAATGGAAAAACATCTGAGCAAATGGAGCAGAGACTCATAGAAGCCATCCACAATGTCATCAAGAGGCAAGAGCAGTCCATATATCAACCAGAACTGGATATTAGTTCAGATATTGAATCAAAACATATGGAAGCTAATATTAATGTACAGCTGGAAGAACATTCATTTCAAACACAAAGTCCAGAGATTACTTTTAAAGAACCTGATAAAATCATTTATCCACAAGATCAGACCATCACAAAAAAAGAAAAAATAGCAGGTATGTTGTTTCAAATAATAGGGGAAATGAGAAGGCAATCAACCCAAATAATAATGGAAAAGGGACAAAAATCTGATGATATGAGAAGACTCTCAGACCAAATGATGATGGAAATGGGAAAAATATTTGAGGAAATGGAAAAAAAATCCAAGGAAATGGGAAAAAATCTGAGAAAATGGAGCAGAGACTCGTGGGAGCCATCTATGATGCCATCAAGGGCAAAAGCAGTCCATATATCAACCTAGAAAACAAGTCCAAGACAAACAAAAATATTTGGGATCAGAGGGAAAAGCATGAGCATGGTGATTGGGAAGAAATTCTTTTTAGAAAACAGCTACCTCATGAAACAAAATTATCTATTGAAACAGATTTTAGGGTAAAGGAAAGGTGGGTTAATTATTCAGAAGATACATAGCATTATCCATTAGCAGTCGCAATTGTATCTTCTTCGGTGCAGTATATTGTCAACTTCGATGTTTCATAATTAAAACGTTTTGTTTATATGTAACTATCATCTTTCAGTAGAGAAACATTGAAATGAATTTGAATGCTATGTTTCCATTTTCCTTCTTTTAATAAGTATTCATGACACCAGCCCAGTTTCCTGGACAAATACATTCCTTTCTACTCCATTATTTCATAATTACTAAGCAAATGCTCATAAAATAAAAAGAAAATATAACATATAAAAGGATTTGGATTTGCTTCAATGAGAGTCAAGATATTAGAGAACTAATTTGAATTGTTCACTTTTATTTATATCCTTTTATAATTGAAATCATCTTTATCATCAAAACCAGGTTACACTCATTTCTTTACTCTAATATTAAATTCATTCTCAATTCCAAAACTAAAATTTCTTTTACAACAATAGTAAGAACTGAAACACAGGCTTATTATATACCTGTGTCTATATATGTAATATATAGGGTATAAATAATATATATATATATATATTATATAAGCTGGTTTAGCATGAAATATGTATATTGGTGATTATTTATCTTTTCGGCATATTACGTATTTAAGTGTATCAGTGTTACTAGATAGAGTGGAGAGTGGTTGGTCGTGCGAAAGTCTGTGCTCATATACCCTATATATTACATATATAGACACAGGTATATAATAAGCCTGTGTTTCAATTATTACATTGTAGAGATGTCTGCCCATCCTTGCATATGTATTAAATGGATTATGTCCTGTACATGTGGGGTACAGATTGACCTTAGGTCAACATGGGTGTGACAAGAATCTCAGCCTCAGAGGGGCCTTTGAGCATTCCATCATCAGATTTTCAATTGGATGGACGGTTGAAGGGTTGGAGTGTGGAGTAGATTGAAGTCTTTCCACTAAAGTATGAAGATTGTCTATCTTAATATATATCTGAGCACTTATAGTATATATGTGTAAGAGATGATAATCTGGACCAACTGATGATTGCTGGTTTAGCATGAAATACGTATATTGGTGATTATTTATCTTTTCGGCATATATGTGTTTAAGTGTATCAGTGTTATTAGATAGAGTGGCGAATCATGTGAAAGTCTGTGCTCATATACCCTATATATTACAACAATAGTAATAAAAAAATTTAAAAATAATATTTATATTTTAAAGACACAAATAATACACTTTTAACTCAATACAAACCAAAATAATTTAAACCATATTTTCAGAATATTACATTGGAAATATAAACTTTATATATATTATTCCAACTTAAATATTACACGTAATATAGGGTATATGAGCACAGACTTTCACACCACCCACCTCTCTCCACTCTATCTAATAACACTGATACACCTAAACACATATATGCTGAAAAGATAAATAATCACAATATACGTATTTCATGCTAAACCAGCAATCATCAGTTGGTCCAGACTATCATCTTTACACACATATATAGTATAAGTGCTCAGATATATATTAAGATAGACTATCCTCATAGTTTTTAATGGACAGGCTTCAATCCACTCCACACTCCAACTCTTCAACCGTTCATCCAATTGAAAATCTGATGATGGAATACTCAAAGGCCACCCTGAGGCCGAGATTATTGTCACACCCATGTTGACCTAAGGTCAATCTGAACCCCACATGTACAGGACATAATCCATTTAATACATATGCATATATTGGTGATTATTTATCTTTTCAGCATATATGTGTTTAGGTGTATCAGTGTTATTAGATAGAGTGGAGAGAGGTGGGTGGTGTGAAAGTCTGTGCTCATATACCCTATATTACATATATATATAGCCACAGGTATATAACAAGCCTGTGTTTCAGTTATTATATTACACGTATAATATAAACATAACAACATATTTGTTTAGAACATTAAATATTTGTTTTAATTATGCAGTAAGTAAAAATACATAGAACAAAGAAACAACAATAATTTCATTAAAATTATAATTTTTATTACCTACATGTATATTTTAAATGAATAGAATTAATTTATTATGTTGTAACAATAATACATTCCTTCCTTTAACACTTCATTGTCATAGCAACTATTTTAACACTCTAAGATTAATGCATCACCTATTAAAACCAATTAGGAAAAATAATGATTTTTTTATGCTTGTCTTACACCAAAGACTAAAATTACACCCAATTTTGGTTGGTACAATATATATTGTAATGGAATAAATATGAACAGTAATTATTTTATCAAATACGTATATTGGTGATTATTTATTTTTTCAACATGTGTGTGATCAGATGGGTCAGCAATATGAGATGGCACTGAGAGTATTGGGTCGTGTGAAAGTCTGAGTTCGAATCCCGCATATATTACATATATAAATGCAGGTGTAAGCCTGTACAATGTACAAATATTACTAGGTAAATAATCCTTTATGTTCAAGTCATTAATTTTGTAACAGTATTAAATAGCTATATAATTCAATTAATGATTTTCTTACATCTTAATTGAGATAATCAATTTGTACTAATATGAAATATTAGTAAAGTAATAATTAAAAAATATAAATTATAAAAATACAAATAATGTTGAGCCCTATTTATCAATTTAGAATAAATATAGTAATTTAACCAATTAGTGTTTATTAAGACATTAGCTTAACTTTTTTAATTATTTATATGTTAAAACTAATAAAATGTAAATGAGGAAGCTATTAAAATAATATAGTGAATTATTATAATATATAAAATATTTATTAATATTTTGGCTACTGAATATTTAATATAAAAATAGAATTATGTAGACATTTTTAACATTGATATTAAAGTATAATGTAATCAATAAACCATAAATAATTACGAGATTCAAATTTAATTAATAAAATAAAATTTATTAATAAAAATATTTATAAATAAATAGTAATATATAAATAAGTTGACAGGCAAATGAAGTACTTTCAATTAAAATATTGGATGAGATAATTATAAATAGTATAAACATACGTGTTGTCTAAATTTCTAATTTATGTATCTATCAAATGATACAAAGAAGGACACATTAATAGACCAGAAAGAAAATATTTTATTTGTATAAGTATTAATAAATAAACCTTTGAAATGTATTTTTTTTTTAAATTACGTTTGTTTTAGTTTGTTTCTTACTCTTTTTTACAGTCATAAGTGAATGATGTCAATTTAAACACAATTTTATAATTCCACAAAAGTACATGAATTATACATTATTCTAAATATAATTTGTTTATAATTATGTTTACAATCTATTGCTTTTCAAATAAATATATAAATAATGAAACAAAGAAACACTTTAAATTAAATCATTTTATCAAAGAAACATACTTTAAAAATGTTAAATATAATCAAGATTAATATTAAGAAATATATTTAAATTTTGTTTTAAAATTATCCAATTTTCCTTTTTGGTTAGTTTATATTTATATAATATAGACAAACATGTATAACCTACCCTAGCATCTCTCTGAGGAGTGCTAGAGCATGAAACCATGGTCAGAGGCTTGGAGGGGGGAGGTCCTGACGGAGATATTTTAAATGCTTTCTGTAGCTAAGCATTTATCATAAAGCTTGTTGAGGAATTGGTAGTCCTCATTGTTTATAACTTGCAAGCTTAAGAGAATAGGGTCATGTGATCTATGACTCTTATTTTGACTATTAATGTATATTCTAGTGTTTTCCTAAAGATTTGTGATGATGGTATTTTAGTTGTATTTATATATTGGACTATTTCCATCATCTATAAGTACTGAACATCTCTAGACAAATTTAACTTTATTTAAATATTCCAAATACCTTCAACTGTTAGTAATAGCACACAGGTTAGTATATGCCCAATGTTTTGAGAGGTATTATTCTTCTCTCTTCTTCAGGTGTTGCTGTCCTGACCAGGGACAGTTCTAGCATGGGAACACTGAACCCTTAGATTATTGAATTTTAAGGTAACACTCTAACCAACTGATATGTAAGTAGATAAATATATATAATGAAAACATGCAACCTGGTTAACTTTCCAAGGATCATTGGATATTTCTTTAACGGGTTGTTCAATTAAAATATTTATTAATATATAATAGACACAACAATGAAAAAAATACTATAAGAAATTATAGGTCATAAGTTATGAAATTTCTTAATGATCCATGTATAAAATGAAGATATTTTAAATAACCATTATATTTGAAGACCATCTATATTCCAATGACATTGTTCAAAAGCAGTGAAGTAAGCATTTTAAAATAATATATTCCATAATTAATCCTTATATATAGAGCTCACAAAACAATCCCTTAACAAGCTTTGAGAATATCCTCAACCCCAGACCAGTTTCTGCTTCTGGCATCGTCAGTGAGGTGCCAGGATATTCATTAGATTAAAAATATGAGCTTTATTAAAATTAAAACATGTGACATCTGACTTGATTTTTTATCATTTTATAATTAATCCTTGTAACATTAATATTCCCAATTTCATATACATATTAACACTATTTAAATCCTTTGCTAAACTTAATACAGAATATGTTAGCACTTGTATTCTTTTAGTTATTTTATGACAAATATATAATATCGTTGAGAGTATTCCATGGTTTTTAAGCTTATAATGTATTATAATTTGAGATAATTTTATTCCAAAATGTTTCTAGATATCTCTAAAGATGGTGTCTTTTGAAGCAAATGTTTTCTTTTATTTAGCCATTCATTATTATATTTCAATTCAACTACTACTTTTTTATAGCCCACACTGACTTGTTTATACTCCTTTGCTAATGATAAAGCATTGAGGTCATAAACTTAGATATTGTTCCCATAGTTTCACTCAAAAACAACCCATTACTAATATCTCTGTTATAAAGAGGCAAAATTTCAGTAGATAGAAAGTTTTAAGCCAATAAACAGCACATGAACACCACCTCTTATGCCTAATAGGATAGTGGTGGCTATGGTTATTAAAGAAGCAAAGACACCAAAATGTATGGGTACTGAATGACTACATAAGCTAATGGGCTTGGATTGAAAACATCAAGGTGTTTTCAGTTTAAGACCCATAGTTTTGTAATTAATTGGAGATAAAAGGTGGTTGCTGGAGGGTTGCATTAGATCCTAAGATCTAGGTGCCATGCTCTCAGATCCAAGGCTCCTCATTGACAATGGCCACAAGCCAGAAACTAGTATGGGGATATTGGATGAGTAGGCACTATATGGGGATTTTATGCACAAGCCCTTCTGGCATCCATTGATTACTCTAGCTTGCTGTGTGTGGCAATACGTATAGTGAGTTTTGCCTGTTTTAACAATTAGATAGAAAGTTCTTGAAATATTTCAGCACTCAGTTAACTAAAATTGTTTTTTTAATTTTTAAATAAATAAACAGTTTGTAAAATAATATAAAAAAATAATACAACAAATAATAAAATAATAATTTGAATAAAATAAATAAATATTCTTTGTACATCTATTTATTTAATATAAAATATTCTATAAATTTTTTTAAAATACTTATTAAAACAATCATTAAAAACCAGTCAACACTTAGACAATCCCAAAATTAATAACAATCAACAATTTCAAACTGTTGTCAAGGCAACCTCCTTTTAACAATAATTAAAATATTTACATATAAACTTCCTTTTAATAATAATTAAAATAATTATATATAAATAATAATTGAAAATACATACGATTTTATATTATTTTAACTGTAATCACAACGCACACACACACATGCATACACACATTAGTAAATGATTATTTTGTTTATTTATGTTTATATATTATTTGGGTAATACAGCATCTATTGATCCACACCGCCTGATGGTGCTGTTTCTATGCTAAAGCACATAAATATGCTGTTTACAAGGCCGCTCATAGATCTCACCCCAACATCTCTAGCATGTTGAACATTATTTTAGCGATGAGTATATGACACTCTCTATAGACATTACTCTTGACTATTGTACAGTGTATGATATGAAGGTTTCTGTACTTGTAATGATGAAAAGTATATTAGAACAGATTTTTTTTTTTTGCTTCAATGTATTGTAATTGATGTGAATTCTTAAAAATTGTAACGAATTGTCAAATGCTCCTACTTTCATTGTCAGGGGTCAGAATTCACTAAATGAGGAGTATGAATCACAATTTGGCAAAGTTCACGATCAAGTCGCGCAATTTCCGAGACTTTTTCAAGATCAAAACAGCTCAATGGCAGACGACCATTCGGTGTTATAGTTTTGAGCTTTACCTGCTACAGAAGCAGATGCACTGGCCTTTCCTTCAACCCCAAAAAAGAAAATATTTTACACAGCCAGAAAAAAAACTATCTTTTGTGGTGGTTTAATGAAATTAAGGCATTGTCAAACATCTGAAATGGAATGTCAATCGCATCTATGGTGATGAAGGTGTTCCATTCGCTCATGGGATGGGCTTTGAGGGTTTCCCGGGAATCGCTTTTTCCCAAGCGGTATGGCTAATTGATTCTTGAAGACGGGATCAGCTTACAGTGAAGCGTATTAGAGCTGAGTTGGAAAAGTGTCAAAATGCTGTAAGGAATATGACAACAGGTCTTAGAGAGGTCTGTCGAGAAAGCCTTGTTTCTCGATAAACAAAACCAAAAAAAAAAGTTTCTTCAAAAACAATAAAAAAGACTTGGTTATAAAATAAAATAAAAAAGTTTCTTTAAAAAAAAAAAAAAGATCGGACAAAAAGAAATGGTTTTTTTTTTAAAAAAAAAAGACGGAATATTTTAAAAAGCCAAAAAAAAAAAAACCATTTTTTTATTTTTAAGAAATATACATCAAACCGGTTACAAAAAATAAAAAAAACAATAACAAACAACAACAAAAAAATAAAAATCATACAAATCCAAAAATTAAAAACATAAATCAACAAAATTTGAAAAACAGTCCAGTAATGTTATATCTATTCGTTTTTCACTAGCAATAGTGCCATCGGACGGTGTGGATCAATAGATGCTGTATTACCATTATTTGTTAAAAGTATGCAGTAAATAAAAATATTAAGTAAATAAAATATTCATAAATGAGTATATCAATATATATTTTAATCTATTCAATCTTTCTAATATTAAAATATTAACTTTATTACAATATATGATTTAACATACTATCTGTTAAGAAAATAAAAAATCATAAATGCTGTATTATCAATAACCATTTGTCAACAATGTGTATCATTTGATGTTTTAAAACAATTTAATTTACTTTATGAATATAACTTTCCAAATTTGAATCTAGACCAAGATGGAAAAATATATATGTGTTAAATTCAATATTCTCATGAATTAATTATCATATAAACAAAAAAATGAATGAGAATATTTCTATGTAATAACTAGAAGAATAAATTAGCAGTCTCTAAGTAAACTCAAGACAAGAATCTACTGTGGACTACTAGCGCAAATTAGTTTAAGACTGTCAATAATAACTGGTATCACTGACAACTTAGTACTATTACACAAATATCTAACCATTTATTTTTAATAATAATATTGGGTTTGAAGCTTCTCATGGGTGAAACAATACTGGAAGATAGAAATTATTTATTTATTTGGAATCTTATGATTTCAATCAGTTTTGAAATTTCTATATGAAAAAAAAAAAGATCAAACTGTTTGTAAATGTATTCTCAGATTATCAAGAAGTTCTGAAGAAGATTCCGAATTAAAAGATGTTAAACCACTACTGGATACCATAGCAATGTAGTCCAGTGACAGGGTATTGGACTCAAAAGCTAAGGATTCCTAGATCATTTCCTAACTGAGGAAAGGAGAGAAAATACCAGTTTAATTGATGGAATGGTATTGTTGCACTCAACATCATTTTGATGTTCAAACATCACACAACCCTGTTGTATATTAATTAAAAACTGTATAAAAGAAAAATAAATTTGCCTGAGTGGATGTAAAGTTAATCAATTGAAAAGAAATGAAAGATTTATAAAAAAAATATAATATGCACAATATTTTATGAAAATATAAAAATAATCTAGATATACTAATTTGCAAGATAATATTTAAACTATTTATGAAAATTAGGTGACAAAAGTCAATACTATTTAAAAATGTGAGAGGAGTACAGTGTGTAATGTGTGTGCGAGCAGTGCAGTGCTTGCAAACTAGCAATCCATGCACAGTGAAATATACTGAAAAAAGAATTAAAGTGAAAAATTAACAGAGAAGAGTTAACAGAATAAAATATAAAGTACTGTAATAAAAAATGCAACACTATAGTTCAACATTATAAAGAATTGCGAGTGCAGGATTAAGACTGAATTAATTTACAGATTTCATCCAGCAAGCTACTAGTTGACATACTAACAAGCTATAAAATTATATATTCTACATATTAAACTTATTGTTAAGTTTAAAACTTTCTTTATGTATTATTTCTAAAATAATTTAATAAGTGTGCAGATGGCTTAGATCAAATCTTATCTCCAGTACATATCAATTGCCACAGTCAATAGTTCGAGACTTGTAAAAATCAGCTGGAACAATCTCTAGAACCTGTGTAAATAATCTGTGTACAATAGCAGTTGACAATGTGGACATACAGCATGACAACACAGAACAGTACAATATAGCCATTCAATGTAAATAATCCACCGCAATGGTAAATATGCGTTAGTCATGTTAAAAGATACAAGATAATAAGCAACATTACGAGTAATGAATTAAAAGTTCCTACTTTTACATGGATGTGATCTGAAAGTGCCCTCCCCATGAAGAGTTGCCACAAAAATTAAATTGATATTTCAAACCAACAACATCAAAATATAAAGCACTACTTCATTTCTAAAATAGAATGCAATCACCAAATGAAAAATATGAGTATGTATTATGAAAGTTATCAAAAGAATGCAAGTTTAAAGATTACCTAGCAGAGATGTTAAGGGTCATGCAAGATAAAAAAAACTTGAACAATTATTATTAAGTGAGTCAATACTAACTTATACCACTGCCATTAAAAGAAGAATAGCGTATGAAACTGTTTTAGAACATGCAAAATAATTTAAAAAATACAACAGACCAAATTAAGTCAACCACACATAAATAAGCAATGTGAAACAGGATAACTGCATTTGCTATTACTGTGAGGGGAAAAGACACTGAAAGAAAATGCATAAATTTAGAAAAGACAAATGGCATAATTACTAACTGTCCGGTCATTTGTCTAAAGTTTGTGAGAGTAAATGAAGAATGGCTAACATGGATTTATAAACCAATAGTAAATCAAGGGGAGGAATATTCAAAAATTTAGCAAATGTCAAAAAGTAATGAAAAGTGAGAATACATATAATAGATGTCAAAATTTGAAAATTATCAAAATGGAAATTAATAATGGGACAGACATATCACATGTCACTTTAAAGAATTGTATAGCCATTAATAGGAAATAGAAAAACCAGATTCAAATCCAAAAGATAATAAGAATTCTATTGATACAAAAGGAATAGTAATAGTACTGGTAAAAGTAAATATGTATGGGAAAAAATTACCATTATATGTAAGTAGCTAAGAATCTCAGCCCTACATTGCCAAGTGTTCTGAACTCTGGGAATAAATATTGAACTTTCAAGAGGACCAAACTGAAATTTAAAGTCCAGAAGAAATTTCTATTATTGTTAAGTCAAGTCTAAAGAGACTGGATAGTAAAGTTATAGCAAAATGTACAAAAAAAAAAATGATACGGGATACCAATTAGTAAAAAACTGGATCAAACAATTCTATTTAAAAGTCTGACAAACTACACAGTGCCACAAATGTGGAATGCTCAGGAAAGTTTGTCTATGTATAATGAATACATTCTAATGACTGAGTGAGTTTTAATTGCAACTGGAGAAATGTTACAGTTGCTACAGGAACGACAACAAGGAATAGATTATATGCAAGAACTAGCATGTTCATACATCTGGTGACTGGACATGATTAATGATATTGAGAAAGCTGTAAAGATATGTCAAGCCTGTCAAGAAACAACAAGATTATCTGTGAAGAAATTAAAACCATGGCCTGAAATCACAAAACCATGGAAAAGGATTCATTTAAATTTTGCAGAATCATTCCATGAATACATATTTCTTATAGTTATTGATTCATATTCCAAATGGATGGAATACCCAATGATCAAAAATATCAAAGCAGATATATATAATAAAAGTACTAAATGAACTGTTTACAACATGTGAGCATCCTGAAATAACAGTTACTGAGGCACAGGATTTTGTTCAGTACAGTTGAAGGATTTTCTATTTGAGAAATGGATATAGTATTTGTTAAGACTACTATACCACACTGAATCAAATGGATTAATGGAAAAAGCCATTCAGCATCTAAAATGTACATTGAATAAAATGGAATATGTAGATATTCATAAAGTGCTAAATACAGTTCAGTAACCAAGAAAACTTTGGCAGAACTTTTAATAAAATGCCATTTTAGGACCCATATTTCTGTCTTAATTCCAGAAAAAACTAGAGAGAAGAAGATAGAATCTAAAAGTATCAAATTTAATATATGAAAAACTGTCTGGACAAGATATATACTGAGAAAAAAATAGATACCTGGAGTTATAACCAAGCTAATTAAGAAGGCTTGTTAACCACTTGAAAATCGATTTTTGTGAGCTGGTAGATATAATGGATAAAACTGCAAACTTAGCTACTGCTCACATTGAAGATTACCTACAAAATACTGAAAAATGTTAAAATGGATGCATCTACTAATATCAAAATAGGAACAGAGGAAAAATCTTCAAGTCAAGAACCCCAGGATTTATTTGCAGAATTAAATTGAGAATCACAGTGGGAAGAAGAAAGGCCGTTTTCTAAAAAAAAAGAAAAAAGAGGACTCTTCTCTAAAAAAGCTAAAAAGCATCGAAACTTGCAAAATTGGATGATTACATATGTAATTGAACATTATCATATTTGTAGAGTGAAGAGAAGGAATTGTTATATATTAACTAAAAACTGTATAAAAGATAAAGTTGTGTGTGTGTGTGTATGTAAAATTAGTCAATGTAAAAAACATTAAAGGGTCACTCTAGAAAAAAGATAATATGAACAGTATTAAAATTATGCAAATATAAAAATAACTTAGATATGCTAATTTGAAAGAAAATGATAATTAAAAATATGCAAATTGAATGATGAAAAACAATACTATCCAGTAGGGTGCTTGCAAATCTGCAATCCATGAGCAGTGAAATATGCTGAAGAAAGCATTGTAGTGAAAAGTTAACCGAGAAGAGTTACACAGTAAGAAAAATGCAGTATTATAGTTCAACACTGTAAAGAAATGCAGGTTCACAACTAAGATTGAGTTAATTTATGGAATCCAATCAGAGAGCTGCTAGTTGAAATACTAACAAGCTTATATATATTTGTTATGTTAAAACCTTTATTTGTGTATTTTTTCTAAAATAATTTAAGGAGTGTATAGCTATCTTAAATCAAATCTGATCCCCTGTACACATCAGACCCCCTGAGCAACTGATAGGCCAATTGTATATTTTGTTTATTTTACAAAACTTAATTACTAATCTTTTTGTATTTGTTTGTACTTATTATTGTGAAGGTTTTATAATGAATTTTGAACACAGAAACAAAAATAATTGAAAATCAATGGCAAATTGTTATTGATGATGAACATGGGTTATTTTCTTGATAATAATGCTTTTTTGCTTACCAATATTGGTGGTCGAGAGGTCAGCGATGGCTGCTTTACAAGCGGTTGTCCTGGGTTAGTGGGTTCGCTTCCCGGCTGATGCTATAACACATGGGGAAAATATATATATATATCAGCATACTATTTAACAAACCATTTCATGAAGGCAAAGCTACAGATATAAAACTTATAAAGAGGTGAAATAAGTTTGTCAACTGAGATCACCTATAAAAGTTATTTTATTACATATATGTGTAGCTAAAAATATAAGACAATATTCAACAGCACCCACCTTTAGAATCCTAATATCACCATTTATCAATGCAAGACTTTTAATTTTTTTTTAGAATTTGATTCTGATGGAGTCGCTTGGCTCATGTTATTCCAACAAAAGAACAGAATGACCTATTGAAAATATCGGCAAAAAATTATGGTAAAGTGATACTAGATAATACATGACATGGACTATTATGCAAATGTAACAATTCTCTGACTGTTGCATAAACAACTTTAAAAATTCCATGGAAATTTTTAATATGTTTGCATGGTGTTCAGAGAAACTTTGCTCTTGAACTAATAAAAGTACCTAAAAATAAATCACCCTTACGTCTTTTTTCCCCTGATAACTTTTCATTAAGCTAAAAATATTTAAGTACTGTACAGTCGATATTTAAATTTAAAAAAAAATATCCACAATGATCAGTAGAATTCCAGCTTTCTAAAATCTATCTTGAATATAATGTGTGGGATATATCTTACCTTATCCTCAAATAATGGATTAGTCCAGATTCCATCTTATCTTGATTGGATTAGCATTCATTTTCATAGACCAACACATGTCCAATGGCAAGAATAGGCCAATAGGGAAATGATACTCACAGAATCTGAATGTTTGGATTATGGAAGGGGATCTGGTCATAAGTAGTCAATTCATTTTGGAGATAAGGTTAGACAACAATGATCAATGTTGAATGGCAGTATACATATTCACTGCATGGCAAGTTCACATTAGAACAGGAAATTTCTAGACATAAACCACCATGAGACAAGCTGTCAAAGAACATCCAGAAGTCCTAGGTAAACTTATAAGGGTACTTGGAGTCCCTTTCTTCTATAGTCACCTGGAAACTAATGCTATACCAAGCCAACGGTATCAGGCAAATGTATAACATTGTATATGGTGTAAATACACACTAATATATTTGTTTCATTAATAAATATTATAATCAGATTTCATGAGTTTGTGTTTAAATATAATCATGAAATTATAGGGGATTTGAACACAGGCATTCAAGCTCCCTTCAGCTATCCACTCTATTTCTAAGTCTGTGTTTCAAATCTTATATAATTACATTTAAACTCCAGGGTATATGAATTATGCTTATATTTCAAATGTAATCGTGCAGTAAATACAACAGTTTGGTCAAAGTCTTTTCTCGAAGGTAAAACTTACATATTTTTCCTAAACCCAAAGGTTTTTCACTGATGAAAGTCTAAGCAAGAATTAAATTAGGATGATATTAGATAGGATAGTATTAATGTGCTATGGCTTCTCCTTTCTCCGAGTCAGGAATCTCTTAGACACAATGTCCAGAGACACCTCTTAGTCACCTTACCTATCCATTCCTGACCCTAAGTTTTTCCCATATTCTTCTCTATCCTGCTCCATCCCATTTCTATAATATTATCTTTGTCCACTCTAAGACTTTTATATCTAGATCTCTTTTTCCAAACCCAGCATAAAAACCAAGAACGCACTTACTATATAATCACTTTTATATTTATTCTCTTACAACTTCATTATTTGTACTATTTTTGCTTGTAAGTATGTAACAGATGCCTAATATTTTTCATGTCTTCCTTACATAACTTGCAAACTAAATCATCCATATTTTTTCTATTTATGTGTATATTCCCTTGTTGCTAACGATCCTGTTCAATCCTTAAACAGTAAACTATTTTCTTTGCTATTATCGTAAATTAACTCAGACCCAATATTCCATTTATTTCTATATATATTTAACTCTTTTTACTCTCCATACTAGTTGTCCATCTCATCCAATTCCCTACTTTTTTATTAATACATCTATTCCTTTATCCCAATCTTTGCCATTATAACACTCAACAATTCTCCTAACACAATCATCCCATCTTTTGTACAAGTATAATGACATAAAATCTTTATCCAAATCTTCTGTATACCATACTACCTTTCTCACCCTTCTTGTTGTCTATCTTTTACTGGTAACCCAATTAAATACTATTTTGGCTACTCTCTTATTATCCATAGGATTGCAATCTACCATTTTCATTTTTGCATCTCTCATATAAAAACTTGACCACCCCATTTCTCCTTGAATTGCCTCCTTTGCCATCCACATATGTCTTCCTACTTCTCTTTGTTCTTTTCCCAAGTAATCTAACACCCCTTTACTAACACATAACACATCTTTACCATAAGTTAGCTCTTCTATTACCACTCTCTTCCTTACAATTCATGCTACATCTATATTAAATACTGTTAATTTCTTTATCAATTCCTTTCTTTTCTTTGCTTCATATATCATTTTTTTCTACCATTCATCCAAGCAATTTCTGTGATCACTTAAGATGATTCCCAAATAATTATACCTGTCCACCACATTTAACTTTATATTCCCCAATAAAAATTATTTCTCTTTTCTTTTCCCAGCATTTATCATCATTACTTTGGGACTTTTCTTCACTAAATTTAATCTCCATCTCTTTCCACACCCTTGCACAAGTCTTCAGCATAACTTCCACATCTTCCCTACTTTCCATGTATAAGAAGATATCATCAGCAAATAAAAGATCTGATAATATATACACTCCCTTGCTATCTATTAATGGCATCTCTACTCCTCTTCTTAGTCTTTCTATTGCTCTCTCCATTTCTCTCAAATATAACAAATCCAAAATAGGTGACATAGGGTATTCTTGACTTAATCCGACCCCACTTTTAACTCAGATTCTATATTTCTTAATTGATATGAATAGTAATTATTTTCATACAATCTCTTAATAAGATCCATTAAATTCATTCCTAAATTTACCAAACTTACCCAAAGTCTATTTCTATTTATTCTATCATATTGAATAGTGATTTAATAAGCACTGCCATCTCTCATCTTTTAATTACTAAAACTTTTACTAAATGGCAAAAATGTGGTGAGAGAAAAAGAATTTACTACTATTTTAGTTGACATGTGTCAAAACAAAAGTTAATTATCTTCATATATATAAATATTAATTAATTATAAATTTATTAAACACACATTATCGAGGTTGTAGCCTCAGTAAATAGTAAATATTAATTAATTAAATATACATATGTAATGTTCTGCTAATGTTATTTATTTATGCTCTCTATAGAAATTTATAAAACTTAAAGTCTTATTGATGAAAAGTTAATTAATTACTTGTATGAACATGTTTCTGGGAATCAAACCTGTCATCATCAGCTGCTCAGGAGCAAAGTTGAGATCACATCAAACATAGCAACTCAGTTTTTATTTAGACTCACAACTCTCAATTTGATACTGAAGTTTGAAAATGAAATTTACCAGTAATTTAACTAAAAATCTCTTTTGCAATGACTTAATATTAATTAATGAGGGATGGCTTATAACCCAACATATTTTTAAATAACATTGCCTTCAAATTGACATTTTAAATATATAAATATTAATTAATTAAATGTCACATAAATAGTAATCTATTAATGTCATTTATTTATGTCCCTTATAGAAATGTATGATCTTATATAAAGCAACGTTTGATGAAATAGGTCATGTTTCTGTTAACCAAACCTCACATTACAGATGCTCAGGTGATGGAATGAGATCACATCAAACAAAGAAACTCAATTTTTATTTAAATAGACTCAAACTCCCAATTTAATATTAAACTTTAAATTTTAGTGGTAATTTAACTAAAGCCTCAAGTCTATTTAAACAGAAACCAACTTGCTATGTTCAATGTGATCTCAGCTGATTTCCTAAGCAGCTAATAATATCAAGTTTGATTAACAGAAACATATACTCTGCGAAAGATTGTTTTATGCACCAAAAATTGCTCTATATAAGATTGTAACTTTCTGTAGAGGACATAAATAAATAATGTTAGTATGCATATATAACAAAACACTCACAAATCAGTGAGTTAATCTACACATATAAACTGTAAAATTTTCTTATTTGCAACTCATCTCAGTTTGTAGATAATTTAATTCAGATATATTACAGATCAATTTAAATCCATTAATTTTATTGTACTGCTTCATTACTGAGCACCAATCAATTTTCCAAGCAGTTTGAAATATGGCGTAACCTGAATAATTATTATTAATGCTCATTGCAATACAAAGCAATATCTTTAATATCTACTTAATAATCTTTAGTTTAATGAATGACTAATAAAAAATATTAATATACTTCTATCAAATAGTTTGTATCAAAGTTGTGAGGGCAATAAGTTTGACCCTTGTCAATTAAAATATTGTAATTGGCTATCTATATATCCAGAGCAATGATAAAGATACGTGTAAACGATTGTGATATGAGCTAATTGATAAGTTCTGTTTCAGCACAAAATGTATATTTTGGGGATCACACATCTCTTTCATGAATCTTTGATTATATGATTATGATTACACTCCTCCACAAGGTGTTAAAAGCAGATACAAACCAATCTCCATGTTTCATGAGACTGGTGCACTATAGAAATATTATTCATTAGATGGATAATCTCTAGTCTAATGAATAACTAATAAAATTATTAATATAGTTACATCAAATAGTTTATATCAAAGTTGTGAGGGCAATAAGTTTGACCCTTGTCAATTAAAATATTGTAATTGGCTATCTATATATTCTGAAAAATGATAAATAAATATGTAGAAGATTGTGATCTGGGTCAACTGATGAGTGTTGGTTCAGAACGAAACGTGCATTTTGAGGAGCATACATCTTTTTCACGTCTTTGATCATACGTTTATGATTACACCCCTCCACAAAGTGTAAAAAGTGGATAAAAACCAGTCTCTATCTTGGGTGAGTGATGCAGTAAAAATTACACTACAGATATATTATTCATTAAGTAGAAAATCTTTAGTCTAATGAATGACTAATAAAAATTATTAATTTTCATATTTGGTTTTAGATCATATATGTTTTCTTCTTTTCAAAATATAGTAAAATTATTGATTGTATACAACCTGCATTTATATATGTAATATATGTGGGATTCGAATTCAGACTTTCACATGACCCACCACCCTCAGTGCTGTCTTATATTACTGACCCACCTGATCACACACATGTTGAAAAGATAAATAGTCACCAATATATATATATTTCATGCTAAACCAGCAATCATCAGTTGGTCTAGATTACTATCCTCACACATATATACAATCAGTGCTCAGCTTTATATTAAGATAGCCAATCTTCATACTTTAATGGACAGGCTTCAAACTATTCCAACTCACAACTTTTCAGCCTTCCATTTCATGGAAAATCTGATGATGGAACATTCAAAGCCATTGTTAATGCCAAGGTTGTCATCCGACCCATGTTGACATATTAGTCATTCTGACCCCTCATATATATGTGTGAGGATAGTAATCTAGACCAACTGATGATTGCTGGTTTAGCATGAAATACGAATATTGGTGATTATTTATCTTTTCAACATGTGTGTGATCAGGTGAGTCAGCAATATGAGATGGCACTGAGAGTGGTGGGTCGTGTGAATCTAAGTTCGAATCCCACATTTTCTATTTGTAAATATTTGTATTATTGGATATGAATCGATTGGCATATTAACAAATGTTTGAAATAAAATCACATAACAGTTGATACACATAACATACGTTTTGTAAAGGCAATTAGAGTAATTTATATATCTATTACTCTCATAATAATAATAATAAATAAAGCAGCCAGCGACATCTACCAGACATTTAATTGCATTATTGTTGCTTATACTGAAGGCTTTAGAATCGATATGATTTCCTTTGTTAATAAAAATATTATAATTAAATTAAAAATATAATTTAAAAAATATCAATTAATCATTTTTTATTCATCCTTTCTCTCCCACTCGACAGGAAATTATTAATAATAAATGCTTCATTTATTTTATTTTACTTTTTTATTTAAAAAATTATTACGATAATACATTTAATAATAATAAAGCTTTTAAAAAAAAATTAAATTATTAAAAAAATGTATTTTATATTCTCTAATAAAAAAACATACTTATTTTGACATAAATAGTTTTATATTGAGATAATTTCAAAAAAGTTCAAATATTGTGATGAGATTATAATACAAATGGAAATATAATGAATGAAATTAATCATAGAATTAAACTGCTTTCGATAGAAATAACTTAGTACTAAAAGTATGACTAACGTCAACATGGATAGGCTGACAACCTTGGCACTAACGAGAGCCTTGAACATTCCGTCGTCAGATTTTCAGTGAAATGGGCGGAAAAGTTGTGAGTTGGAGTAGTTTGAAACCTGTCCATTAAAGTATGAAGATTGGCTATCTTAATATAAAGCTGAGCACTGATTGTATATATATGGAGATGGTAATCTGGATCAACTAATGAGTGCTGGTTTAGCACGAAATACGGATATCGGTGATTATTTATCTTTTCAATATGTGTGTGATCAGGTGTTGTCAGCAATATGAGATGGCTTGGAGAGTTGAGGGTTATGTGAAAGTCTGAGTTTGAATCCCTTATATTTACATATATATTGGTATGTGCAGGTGTAAGCCTTACAGTGTATTAATTTACATAATAAGGCTATGTATTTAAAAAGGAAGATTTTTAATAGATGTATTTTACCAGTTCTTACTTATGGATCTGATACTTGGGCACTTAATACAAATGGAAATATAACGAATGAAATTAATTGTAGAATTAAACTTGAATGAGTACTTTTGATAGAAATAACTTGGTACTAAAAGATAATACGGTTATGTGTTTAAAAAGGAAGAAGATTCTTAATGGATGTAGTTTACCAGTTCTTACTTATGGATCTGATACTTGGGCACTTAATAGAAAAGCAATTCAGGGACTTCTGTCATCAGCATTGAGAATAAAAAGAAGGGCTTGAAAGTGAAATACTTGGGGGAGAGAATAAACAGGTATCACTTGATATTATTGGAAGAATTAAAAGACTGAAATGAAGTTCGGCTGGACATATTGCTGGAAGAGATAATAATAGATGGCCATTGAAGACTTAAATTAGATCCAAAGAGATTGTAAAAGACTCAGAAAGATACTACATATTAGAATAGGAGAAGTAAGGAAATTTGTGATGTGAAGTGGAGGAGAAACTGTGGACCAGAGGAACTGGATTAAATGTGGGAGAGATTATCAAACTGCAGTGGACTGACAGAGATCAAAAATGATGATGATGATCATGATGAATGCAGTTTATTTCATAGCTGCTATGACTTTTTGAGTAAAGATGATTAAGTCATCTAGTATTAAAAATACAATTTGAAAATTAATATTGTGGCAATATTACAGTGCAAATTATAATAAAATGGTATAAATTTAATTCCTCATGTGTATAAAAACAATGAAATACTTTATAATGTGCCTCAATAACAAATAAGTTTGTAGTTTGGTAAAATTGTTTGAAAGGGAGCGGGGTGCTATTTATTTACTTAAATTACCCCCCCCCCCCGCCTTCACTAAATAAATTGCTGAATAATGCTAAGGATAGAATATCGCTCGAACAGGCCCTTCAAATTGTTTATAAAATTGCATGCAGTACTCCCACATATAATACAGTACATTATTGCTATGATCACCCAGCATAATAGAGCAAAAAAAGAACACTCAATATAAATCAATATTTCTCTAACATGAGCATGAGATGGGTCATATATTTGATCCGATTAATTTAAAACCAGTTTGTGTTGAGAGAGATGACAGGAAGCAAAAATATAAGAAGGCATGGACAATTACTAAAGACCCTCGCTCAATTAATAAAAAAATGGAACATGTAAATGAGTTGACTTAAATAAAGCACACACAAATTTATAAAAGCAAAAATTGTGATCAGTGGAATAGTTGAGCACTATGAATCTGACAGATAAAGTCGAAAGCATGCTCAATGTATAATGTTGGATTGGAAATAAAGTACCTTTTCTTGTTATATGCTTAATATGTAATCAAAGATATTAAGTTAATTTAGGTAACTTAAAAAATAATAATTTAATATAAACATCACATGATCACCATCTCTTATACTAGCACCGAATTGTTATTAAACAAGGCAAAACTCTTCATATAGTAGCGCCACCCTGTGCCAACCAGAGTAATCAATGGATGCCAGAAGGCCATGCACAAGCCTTCTGGCATCCATTGATTACTCTGGTTGGCACAGGGTGGCATTACTGTATGGAGAGTTTTGCCTTGTTTAATTTAATATAAAACAAAACTAAATCAAAATCAGAACAATTTTCATAATAAATTAAGATAATGAAATTGTAAAATTTGATTAGAAGTTTAATCAAATTTTAGGAAATTGCTAAACAGATAGGTAAAATTGATGACTAAGTTCATATAGCTATAGTTCAGTTTCTTGTAAACAGACATGTAAATGAGAATAGAGAATAAATTCTGTTTATTGAAAAACAATGATGTAAACACAAGAATAAACCATTAAGCATCACATGATCACTATCTCTTATACTAGCACATAATTGTTTATAAACAAAGCAAAACTCTCCATACAGTAGTGCCACCCTGTGCCAACCAGAGTAATCAATGAATGCCAGAAGGGCACAAGCCTTCTGGCATTCATTGATTACTCTGGTTGGCACAGGGTGGCACTACTGTATGGAGAGTTTTGCTTTGTTTATAAACACAAGAATAGCAATGGAAAGTAAACAAATTAATGTTTTGGTTTGTTTTGAAAATAACAGTTGTGATATTAAAAATAACAGTTGTGATATTAATTATAGACATATTTATAAAAGAAATATTAGTGTAATTTATTATTATTAGGAGTTACATTTTACTAGACTTATTAATACTCGTCTTGTTATCAATCTAGAGACTGTATTGGCTGAACAGAAATATAACTGCTATTATTAAAAAAAAAAGAATTGATTTATTACTAATTATTAGAGAATATTAGCATAACTATAATTGTTGCACTCTAATTGTTAGCATATAAAATTAAATTTCATCTGCATTACGGTGACTTCACAAATGTGAGGCTAGGCATACCCTTTCTTTGGATCGTGATCTCTTTCAGTTTATATACTTGAAGAATAGCAGTGATCTCAAACAAAATTTCCTGAAAGCAATAAATAATACTTGACTAGAATGAATTAGCCAAAGTTAAAAGTCCACTGACAGATAAATTGATTCCTTAACTGAACTGTTTGTCAGTAAATGATAACACAAAAGAATGATTCTCAATTAAAGGCAACAAGAGCTAACTTTATTGACATTTGTGCAAATTACTAAAAACATATATATACAATGAATAATAAAACAGGCAAAACTCACTATACGTATTGCCACACACAGCAAGCTAGAGTAATCAATGGATGCCAGAAGGCTTGTGCATAAAATCCCCATCTAGTGCCTACTCATCCAATATCCCCAGACTAGTTTCTGGTTTGTGGCTTTCGTCAGTGAGGAGATGGGGATTTTATGCACAAGCCTTCTGGCATCCATTGATTACTCTAGCTTGCTGTGTGTGGCAATATGTACACAAGCATAAGAAGTGGTGGTCATGTGATGTTTATTGGCTTACAATGAATAATGAAATTTATGTCCATGTATAACGCATACATTCTAAATAAAGATGGAAAGTCTGAGACAAGCATATATCATATTATATCTATATTTTTGAATTTAATTTTAATATCTATTAATTTGATTCAAATTATTATTATTTTATTATATAGTGAAGAAACTTCATTTAAGGTATAAACATAATGTAATATGTATATTGGAAGTAGCATATTAATGATTATTGTTAAAGGAGTTTGCCTTGACAACAGTTTGAAATTGTTGATTGTTGCTTATATTGGAACTGCCTAAGTGTTGACTGTTTTTTAATGATTAATTAGAATATTAACTTTCTTTTTATAATATGAAAACAGGCAAAACTTACTATACGTATTGATCATGGGATGGTTATTGGTTTATAATATGAAGAAAATGATAGGCATGACTAGCACAAACTGGTCATTTGTTATCCATATGTGTATTATTACGAATTGGATGTTTATTGTGAATTACTAAATTTTAGTTGCGGGGTTCGAACTCAGACTTTCACATGACCCACCACTCTCAGTGCCATCTCATATTGCTGACCCACCTGATCATATACATGATGAAAAGTTAAATAATCACCAATATAAGTATTTCATGCTAAACCAGCAATCATCAGTTGGTCCAGATTACTATCCTCACACATATATATAATCAGTACTCAGCTTTATATTAAGATAGCCAATCTTTATACTTTAATGGACAGGCTTCAAACTATTCCAACTCACAACCCTTTAGCCTTCCATTTCATTGAAAATCTGATGATGGAATGTTCAAAGCCCTTGATATATTGGTGATTATTTATCTTTTCATCATGTATGTGATCAAGTGGGTCAGCAATATGAGATGGTACTGAGAGTGGTGGGTCGTGTGAAAGTCTGAGTTCGAACCCCGCAAATATTACATATATAAATGCAGTTTTAAGCCTATACAATGTATTAAATTTTAGTTGTAAATATATTTTCCTGTTTGTATCGACTCTACTCACAACAACATTCTCTTTCTGCCCATTCATTAAAAAACGTGATTGCATGATCCGTGATTTAGTTTCTCACCATGATGACTGAGTTAGGCACCCAAGAAATGTTAGAATATTGTGATCAACTAAAATTTAGATACAGTAATTAATAACGTTCAGTACCTTATTAATATACGAGCTACGATTGGTATGCAAAAACATTACACCAACTTTCATTTTTAATATAGCGTAAAGTTATTTGTGCTATATTTTAATATTAAGCACCCTTTATTTATGTATAGTTCAGTAACTAAACATTTGGAAGTTTTAATCTACGTGTTATATTAATTTTCTTTCAACTAATCCAAGAAACGGAAATAGTATTATTACTAAGTTATATCTTCTTATATCATGTACGAATTTTTACTTCTTTTTGATAACCTTAAAAAACTAATAATTTTTTTTTTTAGTACTAATAAAATATTATTTATGCTAAATCGATTAAATATTTTTATTTTACTAAATTAACAGTTTAATTTCTTACCTGTTTAAACATCGTAACTTCTTTAAAAGTTAATTTAGGTTAGGATTTTGAATGGCGATTTTCATTTGAAAGATTACAGATAATGATTAACAAACAATTTTTTATAAACTTATCAGCTAATCACTTTGAAAATATATACAGTATATATTAACACTTTAATGATAACAGTAAAAAGTGTGGGTGGGGTTTATTTTTAAAATTCCCTTTTCTAAAGAATAAATGCGAGTAAAAAAATATTTCCTTGAAATAAAAAAGTCAAAGTACAATAAGAAAAAAATGTTATTTGATATTTGATTGTTTAATTAAAATGTTGTCAACTTAATTAAGACTGTTAAATATTTTTAAGTAATTTTTGTTATCCAGACAGTCATACATATATATATATCATTAAAAACAAGTCAACACTTAGACAATCCCAATATCAATAACAATCAACAATTTCAAACTGTTGTCAAGGCAACCTTCTTTTAACAATCTGCTCATATAATTTTCTTATGCAAAGACCAAATCATTACCACAGAATAGAAGTGCCTTTAGTTTTAAAAAAACTAAGGATACTATAAAATATAGAAACTGAACTGGTTTCAGATCTTTATTGTTATACAAGCAAATTAGCTAAGATTGAAAACATTTATATGTTTTTCACTTTGGGCTGATAACTTGATAGTATAATAGAAAGATAAATAATAATTACTAGAAGGAGAGTGCATTAGATCCTAAAGGTTCACATACATTATTCCAAGATCCAAACGCCTTCATTGATGAAAAGCATAAACATCAAACTAGACAGAATATTGAATAGGATGACACAGGATAGGGATTTGCTAAGCACTATCATCTGGCATCTATTAGTTGGTAAAACTTACAGTAGTCGTATAGAGAATGTTGAAAGAAAATTGTATGTTACTAAAATGGCAGTATGTAAGCTGAAGTCATGTGATAGAGACAGTGATATTTTATTGGTTAAAAGCTTTCTTCATGTTTAGATATTTAAATAATAAAGCAAATACTATAACTAAAAACATTTATCTATTGCTGGTAGTATCCCCCCTTCCCCAACAGGTTTCTGTGGAATCTACTCTACTTAATAAATGCTAATTATGCTATGCTTGATTTGCTGCAGTGGTAGAGCGGTAAATTATAGAGTTCAGGATCGATGGATTTTGGTCCAGCTCAGTGACTTTCAGTACTCAAACTTCTTATAAACTCCTGAATAATAAACTTATGTATATTGAATGCTATTAATAAAATGTATGCTTTATAAAAATGAATTGGATATAAGTTTTATATATAGGATACAAAAATTAAAGAAACCAAATTTACAAAAAAATATACAGACATACATAACATTTTGGACTAAATGCTTTTTTGTTTTGATTTTTTTTGACAAGATTTATTTCAAATAAGAAAGTTTTTAAATAAGTAAAAGCACTATACATTAGAATTGTTTTTTTTTTTTATTTTTTGAAAAAGAGAGCAAATAGAATTTAAGTTGAAGATCATTAATCTAGTATTGATTAGACTTGATATGTTTACGATAATACACTCTGAAGGAAAAAAAGAGCAAATAGAATTTAAGCTGAAGATGGTTAGACTTGATAGGGTCTCCATTAATACACTCTGAAGGGAAAAGAGAGCAAATAGAATTTAAGCTGAAGATGATTAGACTTGATAGGGTCTCCGTTAATACACTCCGAAGAGAAAAGAGAGCAAATAGAATTTAAGCTGGTGATGATTAGACTTGTTAGGGTCTCCGATAATATACTCCAAAGGAAAAAGAGAGCAAATAGAATTTAAGCTGAAGATCATTAACCTAATACTGATTAGACTTGATATGTCTCCAATAATACATTCTGACTTCTTGCTATTAATATTCACAATTTCCATACTATGAATGTGAGTGCAAGCATGATATCAAATGATAGACTAAAAAGATTTTAAAAATGCATTGTGAGACATTAAATTTTTTAATCAGCAGATGCCAAACATAAACAAAAAATCATGAGAATAAGAACCACAGTATTTTTGCTCATATATTAAAATAAGCAGTCTATAAACTTTAAATTATTCAAGACAAAATGTGCTATTATTACTTGAACTACAAGCATCAAACTTCCTGCAGTTATATCTTTGATATTATCCTCTTTATATAAATGCCTTATTGATTATTATTAATCATTTATTGGGTTAGAAATTATCATATCATTTCTAGTCCAGATATAAACTTTAAACTCAGTTAAGAATTAATATATTTGTTTAATATTAAACATGATCATATGATATCATTGATTTATTTTTTCGATATATATTATCTTTTTTAGATATACTTAAAACTTTTTCCATTCCACTACACATTTTTTAATATGCTTCCTCTCCTGTAGATGCATTTTAGAGTGAATCACTTCTCTTCAGTTGGTACAGATAACAATCTTTTACACATGTGATCATAGTTGTTTAATATTTTTCAACATCAAATTACTATAATTCAAACTATAAGTGCCAAATGGAAATGAAATTTTATCTAAAAATGATAATAATAGGGGAAAATAAGAAATGAAGTGGATTAATGATTCCATGTTATTATGTTTAGGAAAAACACATATACTAATCTATAACTGAATTTACATTTATCAGAATTAGGAATGATATGATAATCTATAATTTAAGGTTGTTGTAATTTATGCCCCATATGGCCACGCTGTTTCTGTGACGACCCAGAAATATTCAGAGTAGCGGCTGCAACTTGCATTGCTGCTTTTGGCCCCCTACTCTGAATATTTCTGTGGTTGACACAAAAATAGCATCTCTTGCGGCCACATGGGGTGTAAGTTACAACTACCTAATTTAATAAATGTATCTACAGTGAATGGTATCAAAGAGATATATGAAAAAATTTGATGCTTATAATCCAAATTGTAGTAAATTGATACTAATACATAGTAAACAAATAACCTGTGTAAGAAATTGTGACCTGGGCCAACTAAAAATAATGATTCAACATGGAATGCATTTTGGATCATTTATCTTTTTCAGATGTTTTGATTCATATGTTACAAAAATATGTAGTGGAATGGAAATTTTAAAAATACCTTTAAAAAATTAAATATAACACTGTATAGTGATTTTCTTTGGCAAATGATTTTTAATAAAATTAAATAATATATTAATAATACCAATAAAAAACACTATATGCAAAAAATTTTAAAATATAAATATACTTTTATTTTTCCTAAAATTATTGGTACTTTTAATAAATCCTGGGTAATATACACAGGGATTCAACCTTCCCTTTCCCCAGGTATTTCTTTATTGATCACTTGGGTAATATATCCTTTCTTATCATCCACACAATGATTAAACCTTCTCTTTCTCCAGGTATTTCTTTATTAATCTCTTGGGTAATATAATGAGAGTTGTCCTTCCTCATCAGCCACACAGGAATCAAACTTTCTCTCCAGGTATTTCTTTATTGATATCCTGGGTAATATCTGAGAATTGTCATTCCTTATCCACACAGGGATCAAATCTCTCTTTCTGGTATTTCTTTATTGATCTAAGTATTCTCATTCAGAAAAACCTGAAAATGCTCCTGTCTTTTGGTTTCCTGAGCAGAGGTTTATTACTAAGAGCTTCTTTGTGACTTTGAAAAGTATTAAATGAATTAAAACCAAATCTAAGCATTACATTGGAAATGGTTCAAGCTATAGCCAAGCCACTCTCCTCTGCCATTAGGTTAAGATTAAACTATCATTCTTAAAAGTTTAAATGCTCTACAGGTAGTTCACCAATCAGACCTTTAAATATTACCTATTTTTGAGAAATGATTCACATTATGATGAACCTCACTATGCACCTCAGCACTGGATTTTTGTCATTCATTCCCCATTGGTTTTCTATTCCCAACATAACCTACTGGCATTTTCTTGTCTTGCCTTTGTTTAACTGATATATCATTGCTACCTTAAACTCTTTATTTTCTATGCAATAATATTTCACTGCCTTCTCATTAATCCTTTTTTCTCTTCAATATTTGTTATTAAATCATTCATTCTAGTTGTTAGTTTGTTTATACTTCTCTAATCTCTATTATATTTTTGCTACTTTCCATAATTCACTCTACTACTTGGAATTCTATTTTCCCCATCCTTTCTTTTTGATCATTATGTTTTTCTTTCAACATATTTAAAGCCCCTTTTTAGTCATTGCATATATTTTCTATCATACTTTCATTATGTGCTATTATCTCTTCTCTCAGTTCAATAAACCTTATTAACATCATTTATTAGTTTTCTTCTTTCATTGTATTCATTTCTCTTAAATCTGCTGCACATTTGTGCTGGTCTTCAGGTTTATCTTGGAATTTTAAATCCATGCATATAATGGAATTGTAAATCCATTATCTGTGAGCAATCATGCATATCTTGGAATTTTAAATCCATTTTATTGGCACTCATGCATGTCTTGGAACTTTAATTCCATTTCCTGTTGGCATTTATGCATATCTTGAAATTTTAAATCCATTTTCTGTTGACCTTCCAAAAGCAAATTATACAGCATTTTTATATTTACTATTAGCGGGGTCATTCTTATAGATTTGTCTATTATGCTTTCAGGCTCCAACTCTGTTGATTATTTCCCCTTTTGCAACATCATTAGTTTCTCCATATTTAAATCTTTTTTCATGTTTTAAATTTCAATTTCATCATCATTAAATTATATGAGCGATATTTTATTTCATCCTATCTTTTCTGTATTTATTAACTTCTACGCAACATGAAATTAGCATGCCAGTTTCACATTACTATAAAGCACTCCCTACTTCTAGCTTAGTGTTTGTTCTCAAACACTATCTTGTTTAATTAACCTATCGATTATTTACTCCTTTGTCTACTTAACTTAACCCAATCTTCTATTATCTTAACATCTAACAATTATTTCCCATAATTCAACAGTTGCTGAACACTTTTTACTTCATTAAATTAGCACTACATTTACACACCCTAATTAGATATAGTTCTCTTAATTTATATTTATTTATGGCTATCATAAATGTATCAGGTACATATGTTTACAGCACCATATATATAGAAATTCCCCATGAACATATCTTGGGCTAATACTTTGTGGCTCAAAAAATATATTGAATTCCATTTGCCATGTCATAAATATATCCACTATATATATATTCACTTTATTTGGCTGAATCATATCAGCTTGGATGATGATGATCAAACTTCTAATCAGTTGTATTGAACATGCAGCAATATTCAGCAACAAGCTCTCACATCCAAAAGCATTTTTATGGAGTAATTATATCTAAGGGCCATTTTCATTGCTGAAAATTGCCTTTGGAAATCCTTCTAGGTCCATCACCACAATAACAGATTAATAATCTCAAATGCTTCTTTAAACATATATTTTTCTCAAGATATGTAATAAATCATTTCTAACTAGGTGTGGAATGTAAGGAAGAGAATGGACAACTAAGGTTTAAAAATAACTATAGTATTTACAATCATTATAATCTATTCTTATATACTGCAAACAAATATAAGTAAATATTAAGACAGGAATGTATACGTATCAAAGGAAGGTCATTTAATTTGAATGAATTTAACCTCATGAACTCTGATATACTTACATAAACTATTAAACCCCACCTTCACATAATTATTATTAATTAACAAAAAATATATAAACATAACAATAAGAAATATTAAAGTTCAAAAAGAAAGAAAAATATTAGATTATGTGTTATAATAACTTTTTTTTTCATGTGCCATAGCATCGGCCGGGAAGCAAACCTGCTAAACCAGGACAACTGCTTGTAAGGTTGCTGTGCTGGCCACTCGACCACCAATGCTTTAAAATGGATCTTATCCAATATTTTCATAATTTTATTTTTATTATAGAATAGGTTCAAATTTTTAGGCTAATTGATACACATGCCTATCAATATCATATAAAGATCAGTAGTTCATCCTGTTTACCTTCTTTAGTTTATCTTTATTTAATGCTAGTTCATATGGATTGCATATCCATCGTGGAAAGATCTACAAATATCAGGTGAGAGATGGTAGGCAATTGCTTGTTTTTATTTGATCAGTAATTGGTATGGGCAGGTATCGTTGAATTTTAAAATTGACAGAAGGCTATGTAGTGATGACCAGCATGCTAATTAAAGATATTACCCCATCACAATCTTCCATATTATTTAATTAAGGTCACAATTTAATAATTTCTTGGATAATTAGGATATGCCATTCTGACCATCCCAGTTCTCATGAATACCATCAATAAATTCCCTTAAATCATTGAGATGAGCCGCATATTGATTCTTCTGTTAATTTTTTTCCTTCAAGTGTTTTTTACCTTTTTTTCTGAGCTTTTGTCTACATTGATATTGTTTTCTTCCAATGTCATCCACCCAATTTATATCCCCCATCCACAACAGAATTAAACAATTGAAGTATCAACAATTTTTTTCTTCTAATTAGTTTTAGATAATTATATCTTTTTCTTTTTTAATATCAATAATATTTCTTTGACTTTAAAAAAATAATACAAAAATCCTTTTTGTAAATAATCAAGAAATTTTACTAGTGCAGCATCAAGCTGTAATTCTAAATCGAAGGGAATTAAACCTCCACACATATGTCATATAATATTCAATAATTATGTTAAATATGAGTAAACTCTCAATCCAAGTCACAAAATAAAGACTTTGAAAAGATAAGAATGGTCATCTTATCTTCTTACCTAAATGCAATTATATGGGTAACTTTCCAAGATACTTAAGACTTGTCTATATAATTGCATTTAGATATGAATATGAACATAAAATTAATATGAACATAAAATTAATATTATTAATAATAAGATAAATAGAGCAATTAATTTATGTTCTGAAGAAAAATTATTTATGAAAGAAATCTGTAATATAAAAGAGGAAGGTATCAAAAATAATTATCCAGTTAAAGTTATTGATAAATTATGTAATAAAAAAAAAATTAAAAGAATAATAAAGAAGAGAAACAAAGGGAAAGATGTAAATAATTTTATATATAATAGTTATAATGTTTCTAGAGATACTTTTATAAAGATTAAAAAGATTATAAAATGTATAAATAATAAATACAAAGGGGAAAGTAGGTTAATTATTAAACCAGTGTATAAAAAGAAATTGAATTTAGGAAATTTAATTAATGATACAAAAAATATAGAAACTGACAAAATGAATGGAATTATTTAATTGAATGTTTAAATTGTAAGAGGGAGGGGGAAAAGATTTCATATATTGGTACTACAAAGAATACATTAAAAACTAGACTTAGACAGCATTTATATGACAAAAATTCAAATATTTACATATATTGTAAAGTTTTAGGTCATAAAGAATTTAATATTAAAATGTTGGAAAGGGTTAAAAATTACAGGGAAAGGATGGTAAAAATTTTTTTTTATATAAAAACATATAATCCTACTCTAAATGGAATTAAAGGAGTAGATAAGGAATCTAAAATAATGTATAATTAAAGTGAATGTTTAATGGGTTTAGGTAAAATGTTAAAAGTTTTTTTTTTTTATTAATAAAAAAAAAAGAGAAAAAAGATGTTTATATTTGTTTTTTTATTCATTTAAAGCTATAGTTTAGGAATGTAGTTTTTGAGATGGGTTTTAGATAAGATTTAAAAAAAGAGAGGTTATTTGAAATTAGGGTTGGTTTTTAAATTTGTATAAAAAGTTTCTTGGATGATTTTAAAACAGATTTGTAATTAAATAATGTAAAAGAAAGAGTAATAAAATATAGCAGTGGGAGAGAGATGTAAGTAAAATATAATTATATATGTTTAATATGTTTGTTACTGTTTATGTTAATGTAAGATTAAGGTATTTATGTAATTGAAGTTTATTTATAAATATGTATTTTGTATTGTTGTTGCAGATCCTTGACAATGACTGTATGAAGATAAAAACAGTTGAAACGTTGGAGTTTTGTATTATATAAATATATATGTGTGTTCAGTATTGAGATAAGAAAATAAAGTTTTTGAAAAGAAAAAGGATTTTTAATTTGTTGATATATGAAAATAAGATGACCATTCTTATCTTTTCAAAGTTTTTATCTTGTAACTTGAATTAAGAGTTAAATAATATTTAACATCTTTATTAAATATTATAATACAGTGAATGCTTGGGTTGATTACCTTCGATTTAGAAAAATACTTTTTATATTTCTTAATTACATTCAAATTGTAATTAATATTTTCCAAATTTAATTTTTCTTTATATATATATATAACAACTTTATTAATAAAATGTTGCCTTGACAACTGTTTGAAATTGTTAACTGTTATCTATTTGAGATTGTTTAGGGTTGACTGTTTTCTAATGGTTATATATATATATATAATACAATATTCTAAATCAATGTTTAGTTGGAAATCTTGAATGTGTGAAGTAATCCATTTAAATCCAACTTAATTAGAAAACACTTAATCTAGAACAACAGCTCCAGGCCAAGAGTCAAAGTAACTGACAGAGAGTCATAGTAAACTGACAGATTGTCAGTTTATTATGATTCTTGGCCCGGGGCAATTATTCTAGGTTAAGTGCTTTCTAATTAAGTTGATTTAAATGGATTATTCCACACATTCAAGATTTCCATATAAACACAAAAACTTAAAAGTGAAGTTAAACAAGAGAAGTTATAAATAAATATAAAAATAAGCTAAACGGTTTCGAGGATCCATGCCTCATAATCATAGCTTTCTTAAAAATACATAATAAAATATATACAAAGATATTTAAATTAGCACATGTTATGTGGCCCATTTCTTCGATATATCAAAGCAAGTGTCTTTTTTATTTATAGCATTAATATTTCCATTAATATAGAATGCTTCTTTTATTTTCCTCTTATGATCATTTGATTCAGTGCATATAATTACGGGATTGGCAGGAGTAAAATTGTGTCCAGATTTCATGGAATGCTCCAAAAATACAGAAGATATATTGTTGTTCTTCTGAGCTCTCTTGTAAGTGTACACATGTTGAGCAAACCTAGTATTAATAGTAGCCTTAGTTTCACCATAATATAAAGCAAGACATTTTTCTTGAGGACATGAAATGGAATATACTACATGTGGGGTGAAAGAATGATCGATATGATCTTTTGCGCTGTTAATCAATCTGTTAGAATTAGGAGGAGTTCTAAATCCTATTTTAAACTTATTGAATAATGCTTTAGTTAGTTTGTAAGATATTTTGGAAATGTAAGGAATGATAATTCTAGGAAGTTGAATACATGGTACAATATTATTTATTTTATTATGGAATTTAGTAATATTATTTTTAATAGATTTAAATTTAAAACCTGATGTCATTAAATCTTTAATAAAATTATTCAGATTTTCTTTTCTGTCTGCTTCATATTTATACAAAGTGCAAATTTCTAAATAAGAAAGAATTTAAACCAGCAAATTTGTGTGATGCAGGTGAGTTAGATTTAGGGTGAATACAACTTCTAATTTCAAAAGGCTTAATTATCATATATATATATTGTAACCTAAAGAATAGGGAAGGAGAGAGAGGGAGAGGGGAGGAGGGAAAGGAAATGAAAGAAAAGGAAAAGAAGAAGAGAATTAAGTGAGAGAGAGAAAAGAAAAGAAGAAAAGAACTGCAAGGAATGATACATAATGGAGAGAGATGGAAGAAGAAGATGAAAAGAAATAGAAAGATTAAGAATAAAAATCATACATGAAAATGATACATAGTGGAGAGAGAGAAGAAATGAGATGATAGAAAAGATAACATATGTTAGAGGAAGAGATGGAAATGACTTGAAATGGATGATAATGAAATGAAATGAGATGATAGAAGAAATGAAATAGAAATGAGAGACTCTTAATGACTCAGCACAGTGGGGTTACAATAAATTTAAAGAAAAGAGATGA
This sequence comes from Epiperipatus broadwayi, assembly GCA_028023455.1. Classification (NCBI taxonomy): domain Eukaryota; kingdom Metazoa; phylum Onychophora; class Udeonychophora; order Euonychophora; family Peripatidae; genus Epiperipatus; species Epiperipatus broadwayi. The sequence goes on along the minus strand of JAQFVV010013042.1, from coordinate 243,552 downwards.
TGATCCAAAGATGTATAATCAGATCAAGATCAAATCCAATACTGATGGACTATAACCACTACAGCATATTAATAATCTACTACTAAACCATACAAAAGATTATTTAAAATCACTAATCAATGATTACCATATTAGTCCTACCAATAGATCACACACTCTCTGAATAAGAATAATGATACCTTGATTAGAAAGATTATCTTACTAAATTATATTTAATAAAACAACAAGAGTAAATAACCTCAGGGATTTCTAAAACTAAAACTCTTGTGCAAAATTAAAGTTTAAGTTAAGTTGCCTATTAAAGAATTGCTGGGATTAATAAACAAATAAGTGATATCTTAGCTGACCACAAAATAACAATCTTACGGTGCAATCTTAAAATAATAAACAAAACAAACATTAATTCACAAATTTAATGAATCAATTTAAGTTTAATCTAATAATGGCCTATTATCCAAGACATTACTCTGGCAAAGAAAAGAGCAAGGGTACTTTTTATGCTTTTCCCATACTCAGAGACAACCTACTCAAGACCTCAAATGCAGATGGATTAAAATTCTTTGGCCATACAAGATTTAAGATAATAATAGACAATGTGCAATTAATATAAGATAATGTGCAGCTTTTAAAATAATAATAAATAAAAATATTCTTCTGCAATACTAATATTCTTAATCTGATATTGCACAATCTTTAGTCTGAGAACATATACTGATAATTTAAAAATAAACTTTTAACTAAGCATTTAACTATGTATCTGATATAATGCAATTATCTGTTATTGTGATTCAATCTGAGAATCACTTACTTTATCATGACTTTATTATTCTAAAACTAATATCAAATATATTTAATTAAATTTATGATATATTTGTGAACTATTAAATTGAAGATTCAATAAACTTTAGAAACTTAAGATTTTGTGAACTTGGAACCCAAGACAATAATATTTTCATATAAAAGCAAAACAAACAAAACAAAACTTTTTGAAATAATAATAATTTGGTTTATTAAGAACAATAAGAAATGCTTACAAATTTAATGGAATATAAACATTGCCAATATCGCACTGGGATGTAATATAAGTATTTTGACTTTTAACAATTTCCTTTAGTTTACATTAGTATACTTAATAACAGGCTAAGGCTATTCAATTTTAATCTCTTTTAATAATTAGAGATTTTACAATCTTTAACTTTAATTATAATGTCTGTATTTAATAAGCACACTTCTAATTTTTTTAATTAAAATAATTTAAAACATTATGGTGTCTTCTAGTAATCAGAATAACACACAAAACTAGGTTTGTATTTAAAACCCTACCTTAATTTTATAATTCTAAACTTAACAAATGCTAAGTTGGAAAAGCATATATTTTGAAAACTACAACTAGTTATACTGACATAACTAATATTAAACTAATGATATATTTTTAAATTAGACTAAGCTAATCTTAAAATAAAACTAAGTTAAGTGTATGGGGCATTCATTCATCAGAGATCAATTATACTATTTAAATAAATTTAGTCCACATAAAAAAAAACTATTACCCTCAATGTTTTAAAATTATAAGATGCAACAAACTTACAAATCCAGCGGTGAAATTCTGGATGAAAATATTAAAATTAGTATGTGTGAATTGCCACTTATACCATATGCATATATTTGACATACTTTAAAAAAATAGAACTTATTGTTGGTTAGCTTGTTGATGATAAAACTATAAGATCAACACAATACAAACATTAATATACTTATAGCATTAAAATAAACAGCTATTACTACCTGAAGAAACAAATTTCCTCAAACACACATATCTTGTCATCACTAATCTAGAACAAATGCAACATCACCTACTGTGGTGGAACTAGCATTAAGTCATCATGAATGATAGGCTAAAAATATCAGAACATATAGGCTCCTCAGAGCTGGAAAAGAAAGTGGTGGCTTTCAAAAATACCTAACTTCGAGGCAAAAACAAAGATGTCTGGAATTTTTCTACAGTACATCTGGGAATAGGAAAATGCACCAAGAAAGCACAATCCTCTCTCATGGGATTTTCAATGCTTATACATGTAATCATCATCACTGAAAAATACACTATAATAACTCTCTTTTGGGGACAAGTATTATCAAATCATAGAAATACAATACAATAAGGATGGAGGATTTTATCTACTCCATAAAGCATATTCAAAATTATTAACTAAGCCTAACTCTACGAGGCTAACAATTACAAACTAATAGCAAGATATATACTTCACCTGAATCAACTGAGTTATTCCTAAGAAGTTTAAAATACAAAAAAGGAAATTTAATGTAAGAACCAACAAAGCAAACAGTCAAGTGACTATTATGATAAATACTTTAAAATTAAATGCATATAAAATTCTAGGCAAGGCACAATACACACATAATAAAATATTCAATACTAAAATATAATAATTAGTGGACTTTTGATTGCAAATTAAATACGAAAATATTAATTCTCAATGCATATAAAAAAATTTGCAATTATTACTCATATAATATTCATAAAACAAATAAATGGAAACTCTCTGATAAAATTCTTTGGCAGATTTAAAATGACATTCCCCATAATAAACTAAGACTTTGATATTTAATTCTCTGAAAATGAATTATCAAATAAACTAACTTGTGAAGTGCTTAACAAATATAATAATAAATGTACCTGAAAAATGGCAAAATATTTGCTCATTCTAATAAACCCATTACTTTAAAATTACAACTTTAGTTTACCTGAAATATTTATGAAAAAAAAAAAAATGTTACACAACATAACCAGCATAAATATTTTTATGATTTCATTTTTTAAACCAATAAAATAAACAATAAAAAAATAATAATACAGTAACTTAAGTTCATCTTTCAGCTCCGTAATGGTTTTCCATTTAAATATGTATATAAATTCTTCAAGCTAATTTATTTATCCCAGTTCAAAGCTTCAGTTAAAACACTTATAACATGGCAATGATTTTCCAACGAAAATGTTCAATAGTTCCTTAAGAATGCTTTCATTTTTTTAAAACAATTTTAAACACTTAAATAATAAGACTAAGCTGGCATAAAAAAAAAAATTCTTCAGCTGAGCACATTTTTTTTATTTATAAGATCCCGGGTTCAAAATGAATATCATAATAATAATAAAATATATATATCTCTTTATCTGCATTTCTTTATCTTCTTTTAGAAAAAATGCATCTTTTAAAATACAGTTGTTTTTTTTTCTTTAAAATATTTTTTCATAATAATATTCCAAAACGTGTTTTATTTTAAAACCAATTTCCTTTTATTACTTTCAAACACGAGAGTAAATTTTTTTATCATTCAAGACATTTCTCAGTTTATAAGCTGTAATTCATGTCATAAAGTTACTTATAAATACTGGCAAGTATAACCATTTACTATGTACTTAACAAATATAAGTTCATTACTGATCATTGCAGCTTGCTTTGAAGTTTTGTTTCCGAATACTTTTCTTTTATTACTGGGTAAAATAAAAATTCCCATTTTAAAATATATATTTTATTTGTTTACATTTAGCTAAACAAATCATTTCATTTATGTCAAGGTATAAATAATAATTTTTTTAAAAATTAATCATTCTTTATAGTTTCACTGTAACCGAATGTAGCTTCATTATAATGTTTTTTTTTTAAACTTTAAAATGTTTTTTTTTTCTCACATATACTTTTAATTTAACAGGATAAGAAATTAGTATTTTACTGTCAAAATAGTTTAATGCAACCGAATGCTTCTCTATGTAAATGATTAATAATTTGTTCTTTAATCTTACTTCCAAGTAAAGAAAAACAAATTAAATGTATACAATATGAGAGATGCTAGATTTATTCAAAACATTTTTAACTATAATTTTTATGCTTCCATTAAAATTTAAATTGTCAGAAAACGGATTACCTTTTAAATTCAGCACTTCATTTCTACAAGACGATTTTATATAGTTATTTTAAAAATCATACTTATACTTTTAAAAATATATAAAAGTTTTATAAAATTACAACTTTTTATTATATAAATTCTAGGATTCAACTACTTGTAGAATTAAAAATCAGATCAGCCCCCTGATAACACCTGGATCCCTGTTTTATATAATAATCTTTAATAACCCCCCCCTTTCGATCAATTCATTTGACAACCAATAAAAATTATTTTTATTAAATCTTAATATTCTTGACAATTCAGCTGTGGAATCCATTTACTAATGTAATTGGTCTAATTATACTAAACCATGTGACTTACAGCTGCAAAGTCAAAAATCCATTGTTAACAAATATTATGTAATATTTTTTTAATGATAATATTTTTATAAACACAATAGCAATAACTATAAAATTCAGAGCTATCCCTCTTTATTACTTTTAAATATTTAACTTTAATAACTTTATCCATACATTTGTTTTATTATTTTTTTAACAAAAATATTGGAATTAAATTATTTTTTTATTCTTATGTTTACATGTCTCTTGCAGGCACACATATTCTCACATACATGCTACAAACGCACATTAATTGTTTAAAAATTATTTTTAAAACTACAACAATAAAATGTTAATGAATATTCAATCCAAAATAATTTTTATAAGTGAAACGCTAATCTAACTTACATCTAATAAATATTGATACACTCTTTTAATGAAAATTTACAGATTATTTTTTTAAATTTATTACTTAATATTATTCCAACCTATTTCTAATATCTAATTATTATAATTTAACCATTAAAATGAATTATACAATAGTTATTTTAAAATACATTTAATATTATTTATCAATTCACAACTATTTCTGATATTTACTTTAATTCAAATTATTATCTAGCATCCCTTATCAAAACTCACCTATATCTATTGAAATATTTATACCTAATTCCAAATATACAATAGTTATTACAAAATACAGATTATCCTATTTTAATCATTAACTAAGTTAATTTCCATTTTTATCATTATTATTTTTTTTGAATCCAAAATTTTAAACAAAAGGTTAAGCTAAGATAACCTTGATTACCTCTTGGAACTAAGTGAGATTTCAGTTAGGTACAATATATATATATATATATTGTGCACTTTTTATTAGTCCACCCTATTCTAAAATAAAAGAGGAAATAAAATTTTTGTTCTATAATTTTAAATTTTATAAAATCCAATAATATTTACTTTTAAACTAGGAAAGAAACTGACATGTTAGATCATAGGGTTTGAACTTGGGTTTAGTTAATTGAAATTTATAAAGGATCTGATGAGTAAAATAATTAAAAAAATATTGATATATAAGATAAATAAGAATCTATAAAATCATTATATGCCGAAGAGTAAACAGTCAATAGTATTTAAAACCAGTGAAGTTCAAACTTTATCTTATAAATAAGATGAGTTCTATAGAGATAAATATTGTCTGTGCACATTTGATCTTATAAAGAAAAATTATTGTTTCTAATCAAATCGCATATTATGTTGAAAAGTAAGTAAATAATATTTATTTTATAAAAATATTGATCTAAAATCAAAAAAATAAATTGTATTTTATTTAATTCCTAACAAGTATTTTTTAAAAAAAAAAAATTTCAAAAATGGAAATAGTTATTTTAAAAATAAAGCAAATACTTCCAATTAAGTAAAATTGTTCTAACAAAAAGGGGAGGGCGGAATAATTAACTAATAAACAACCTGCAAACAATCTTTTCAAAAGAGAGGGGAAAAAGAAGCAGAACAAGAAAAAAAAGTTTTTACAGATCACAAAAACAATTGGGTTTTATTTTTTATTTTAAAGTTTGATAAAAAAAATTCCTCAAATATCATTATTTCTTAAGGAAGAAAAAGTAATAGAATTTAACTATGCAATTATTTATTGGATGTACGCATTTTAGTCAAGCATTGTTAGCCGAGAGGTCATTGCAGCCACCTTGCAAGCAAGTAGTTGGTTGCAGATGGTTGTGGGTTTGCCTCCGGCCGATGCTATGACATGAAAAAAAAGCATAAAGTTCTCGTGAAAATGATTGAGTAACTTAATTGATCTCTACCAGTGAAATCAGCAGTTAATAATTTGCCAATCTCTTGGAAATCATTGTATTAAGAAAATAATCTAAGATGAATCATATGTGCATACAAAAATGTTCTCATGGAATATACTCAATGGAGGAAAACCATATTAGTGCTGTATTTAAAATGGATTTCAGTGATAAACTGAAGGAGGTAATCATGCTGATCCATCAAAATAGATAGATACAGTTAAATGCTCAGCAAGGACAAATAAAAGAAAAGCAAATTTTTTGGAAATAGCTAAGTATACATTTTTAAAATCTGTAGAATTAAAGTAGTAATTGCTGAGAATAAAATGGAGTGTGAATGGAAAGGTATACATTAGCATTAAAGTTAAATCTAAAAGCCTGATTAAATAAAGTTTGGTTTGAAAAAATAATTAACTCAGAATAGTACTGGTGGTAATATCACTTTCCGTAGAGTTTGAAAAGAAAACTATATTGAATGATGTGTGTTTGAAAAAAAAAATGGCAATGCTTTTTATATATTGAAACAAGAACGATGTTTCACATGTATATTTATTCTAAGAGCTAGTTACCCTCCCACCTTAAAAAACAGCAGATGTATAAAAAAGTTTAGTTTATGATGTTACAAGAAAATCATTATTTTCTATAATTGAGAAAAGAAAATAATAAAGAAAACCATTATTGATTTTATAGTTTTGGATTACGATATAATTTAAATATATCACATATTTGTTTAAAGCTGGCATGTATTAAATTGATTACATTTTTAATTTTTGGATGTTTTCGAATAAAGTGTAATAATCACTTGAGGCAAAGTTAGTAAATTGAAAAACATGGCTTAATTCTTATGATTTCTTATCTATCCCGCTAAAATAGTAGATTATCCAATTGTTAAGAAGCAAAAAAGCACTCAGGCTTAAATGAGAGCAGTATGCAAATTAAGTACAGTGGGAAAGGCTGCTTAATCAATCCACAGGTGAGAATATAAATAGTTAAGTTGGAAGTTCAGAGGCAGATTAGATTGGATTTTTAAAGTGTATGTTTAAAGATTTTTTTTTTTTAAAGATTTTTTTTTTGAAAAAGATAGTAAGAAAAGTGAAGAATTAAAAAGTTAAAATTTTTATTTAAGTGTTACTCAACTCTGACTTTCGTCACCTTAGAATATAACCTTTACAACCACTGTTAATAATGGAAAAAGAAAACATTATTAACGAAAACATAGCGATGGAGGGCTAACGTAACAGCTTTTCCTCTTCATTCTAAGCCATTTTTCTAGATTTGCCTGGATAGACATCATAGAAAGGAGATAATGCCATTCAGCTGAAATGCGATGACCCCCTTTTTGAAGGGACAAACTGGATAAATGAAGGTAATGATTTTATAAAATATTTGACATTATGTGCTTTCTTAAACTAAAATTATCTATGTTTTTTAAACGTCTTTATTATGAATATATATATAAAAAAAGAATTATTAATAAAAATAGCTGCGTAAAAATACGTTCTGTTAATAATAAATTGTGGTGATAAATATTAGAAATATCTATAATCAAAAGGCATTTTTAATAAGGATGGACTACTTATCTACAGATTACATTTGAATTAAAATAAAGTAAAAAACGAATACTTGTAATGATTTTATCTTTTTTATTCAATATTTATACGTGTTTATAAAAATAAAATACAAAACAAACAGCTGTCTTGAAATGACTTATGTGAAATACGTTTCGTTAATGATAAAGTATAAATATTAAAGATATCTATAATCAAAAGGCATTTTTAATAAGAATTGACTTCTTATCTACAGATTACATTTGAATTAAAATAAACTAAAAAACGAATACTTATAACGAGTGATATTATTGATTTACAAATAAATATACCTAGAAGAGTCAGAAATACTGAGCTATTACATATAACTCTAACTGGCTAATAAATAAATGCAGCCGCTGATCAACTTATATGAAGAAATATACATCTGTGGCAGACCAAATAATAATGGTTATGCTATATATCACTAAAAAAAATTACAAATACTTACATGCATCTTGATGGTATATAAATAAAATAATGAAAGACTATATGGACTCTAAATGCTTATCTGCATATTGATATAAATTTACAAATGCCTAATACTTATCTGAATATTGATTTTGTGGGAGTAATTTAAACCACATTACTGGATTTGATAAATTTAATGAAATACTATATGGATTTTAAATGCTTACCTGCATATTGATATAAAATTACAAATGTTTAATACTTATCTGAACATTGATTTCATGGGAGTAATTTAAACCACATAACTGGATTTGATAAAATACTATATGGACTCTAAATACTTACCTGCATATTGATATAAAATTACAAATGCTTAATGCTTACATGAATCTTGATTGTATACAAAGAAAATAATGAAACTTATGAGCATTAATGTACATTGATACTTGACTGAATTATAGAAATCTTACAGATCTGGAATAGCTCATCTTACCTATTTACCTACCTAAAAGAGATGTACAGATATGGAATAAAGAGTGGCAAAATATTCATGCAGTATTGGTAGATGTCTACTAGATAAAAGACCCTTTGAATCCTTTACCTAAGATACATCAAAATGAGCCTTCATTGGAAATGAAGGATGAACTTTATTAAAATGAATTGCAAATGAACTATTGATCAACAAACTGCTTCTAACTTTTTCATAAATGAATTTAAAATGAGTCATCACATGGATAGGAATGAACTTTATTAGAATTTGCAAATTAATTGTTATCAAATAAAATTATTGTTACTGAAAATTAAATTTAGTTGTCCAGTTGTCCAATTCTGTTTTGTTTTTGTTGCATCACTCATCAGTCATTGCACTTGTTCATGAGAATCTCATGCCTCCTGAGCTACGTCTGGCATAACTAGACCTAGGTAAGTCAGGTTGTAGTGAGATGGAACTCTAGTGGCACCGTTTGGAAAACCAAACATATAAATGTCTAGATACTTCCGGTCTCTATGGTGCTACATCCTCTGATGAGCAGGAAATATTGTTGTAGGGGTGGGGTTAACATCTGCATTGGGGAATGCCAATCGATAGTTCCTTCCTGCAACATGCTCATCAGGAAATTGTTACAACTGAAGTAATAAAAGGGTTGTATGGTGGTCCGGTTACAATATACAAAGATATTAACCCAATTTTGCATGGACTCGGCTGAATGCTAAATTATGACTAGTGCAGAGTGCATTTTAAACCCAAATGGATAAGGCAATCCTAGATAATTTGTGATGACTAAAGAAAAAAAAAGAATTAGTACATCAACAATAACTCCAATGTCTTGCGAATTTTATCCTTATAACAATAACCTGCATTGTGCCTTACGATGAGAACGCCAGGAAAAGTTAAAGTTTTTTTTTAGAGCCTGTAGTTTAAAAAGAGGGAAAAAGAGAACGTATTCATAATGCTTGTATATATCTTAGTTTATAGGTTATTATAATTGAGGGGAGGGATTAGATTAGTCAATAACGGGATTCATAAGTGATTTGATTCAGTTAAATATCTTATTAATTATTTTGAAATTTTATATTTTGTTAAATAGTCGTATTTTTTTTTCATATGTCATAGCATCGAACGGGAGGCGAACCCACAACCGTCTGCAACCAACTACTTGCTTGCAAAGCGGCTGCAATGACCTCTCGGCTAACAATGCTTGACTAGTCGTATTTATTTATAAATAAATAAATACGAACAATGTTTAGGTTAATAAAATATATATAACAAACGTAATTGACAATATATATGTAATGAAAAAGAAATGGAGTGTGTGTTTACATATACAAATTGAAAACAAAAACGATGATATTTTCTAATGGGAAATATCACAACACCGGATCATATGAGAAGGTATTAATTTTGTTTTATTGTCAACTTCCAGAATATTAATTATTTTTCCATTGTTTATATTATTATATAGGTATAGAACTTTATTACAACTGTTTTTTTGAAATTACTTGTTAATTGGAATGTTTATTTTAATGGTTGTTTTTGAAAGTTTACTTAAGTTCTAAATGTTGCATTTCTTTTCTGGGGTCATTGTCAGTACATTGCATGAACTCAAAGTGTATTGGTTGAAATTGAAGTGAGAAATCAATCCAGTTGAGAAGAATTTAACAGCTAACTTATCACTTCTCTTAAAAGAGATTTTAACTTGTTACATGCTGCCTTGATCACATAAGTCATCGATGACATTGCCAATTATTAAAGTATGTTTATTAATATAAAATTAGATGATAAATTAATTACAGTTTAGATAATAATATTATTTTAAAAGTAAATATTAAAGAACATAAATATACATAATAGTATGTTTGATTAATAAGTCTTTTACTAATTGATGCACTACCCATGGAGATCAGTAAAATCCTTGATATTCTATAGGTAGTATGAAGAATTAATGATTATCACGAGATCTCCTTATGATTATTCTTATGATTATCTTAGTCATCGGAAATAATAAGAATAAAAGTTTATATACACTAAAATGATAGTCTAATTTATTGAGTAATCTAATTGAACTTTAATAGCTCTAGACGTGTCATTATATTCAATTGGATATTATTGTTAGTCATGAGAGTATTTGGATACTTAATAAAGAAGAGTGTCTGGGTATTCTCATGCCGTTGAACAAATATTTATATATTTGTTTAATGTTAAGAGGATGTGATCTGTCTATAGGAAGACGAGTCTCACATTTGTTATAATTAAATGCACTCTATTTAAAAATATTTAATAATGTTAACATGGAACCAGATGGAATAATAAGTATTCTCTAAGTATAATCATTATAATGGATTAAATAGAACTGAAAATGGTAAGTATATTAAATGTTTAGACATAATTCCAGTATAGCCTAATTTAGTGACTTGCCACATCTTTTGAGCCTGACTGCCTATCAACAGGGCACAATATATATACACCCAGACATACAGTAGATACTTGCCTCATCTTTTGGGTCTGACCAATATATACATACACAGACATACAGTAGATACTTGTCACATCTTTTGGGTCTGAGCACCTATCAACAGGGCACAATATTACACACACAGACATACAGTAGATAAGAAGATATTAAACTTTTTTTTCTTCTAATTTTGATAGTTTCTTGAAAGCCAGTATATTTGATAACATCTGTTATTCTACCCAACCAGAACGTGTATCTATGTCCATTAAAAATAAATGTTCCTTAATTGGGGTGCACTACCAATGCAAATAGGTTGATATCATTATTTGGTCATGCCTCATGGTTTTCATCTGGAAGACTTGTGAAAAATTAACGTCTTATATTTTTTTCAAATAAATTTTTCAATATCATGTTTGATTCATGGCCACCAAATGCAGATACACGTTAATGCCTTGGCTTTCATTATTCCTGTTATGGTTCTAAAATTCTGATTTTGCATCTAGTCAGATAAATGCATGGCCCTCTATTAGTAAATAATCTTTATATATCAAAAGTTGCTTGCCTGTGGGCATCTCAGAAAGCTTTATGCAAGAAGTTAGGCTTTTTTTTAAAAAAAAATAAATAAATAAATAAAAACTTTTATTAACACAATAACTATTTACAATTTATAGAAGTAATTAAACAGATGATAAATATGTTACAATTTTGTATACCAAAACTCAAAGAATTTGATATATTCCACTATTAAAACAAAAAAGACTGCAGAAAATTAACTAGTACTCTTCCATTCAAAGATATTGACTTGTAACACTGTAATAGAAGGAGACTCTAAGATATGCAACTCATATGAGCAAAGCATGTAACAAAATGATTGATTAACCTAAGGAATAAGCTGACCTATAAGAATTAAACTTTTATGCAAGACAAATGTTTATCTGATAATCTCACATAGAGTTATTCCAGGACCACCCCAGATTTGATTCATAGTTTTCCTTGGCAAGTATCTCAGACATTGACTGAAATAAGTTTCCCAATCTCTATAAAGTTTTTTCAGTCAGTTGAATTTCTTGTTGTCAAATATCATAATAAATCATATATACCATATTGTCTTAAGGGTATGCACAGTCACCATTGCATTGTGGGAGTTAAATTTCTCAATGTATTGACTAAGTAGAAGTTTTGAGTTTATGATTGACCTGTAGAACACTTTAGCTTTTATCTGCCTAAATGCCGAACATTCTTCAAATAGATGCTGAAAAGTTTCATCACCAGATTTGCATAGCAAACAGACTGGATCCAAATTCATATGTAGTCTTTCATTTAGAACCTTAGTTGTTGGGAAAAAGCCATTCACTAATTTGAAAACAAATTTCAAGTAGGATTGGGGTGCATATATAGAGTGGAACTTTTTTAACACATTTTTCTTTGATATATATCCATATATATATATCATCAAAAATGGAAAAAAAAATCCATTATGCTGCTATTACATATATTTAAATAAATCATATGATACAATATAAAATATTTTTATACAACAGCAATAATATATATAATAATCATACACACCACACAAAAGCTGTTTTCAGATATTAATTTTTGCTCTTTTCAATGTGTTTGGACTATTTTACAATTACAATTTACATTGCATACATAGTGACATCTATTGTAAATAAAAGGGCAAAAATCAATTTTTGGCTGAAAAGAGTTTTTATGTTTATAATTATTATTATGATATATATTATTGCTGTTATATAAAGATATTTAATATTATATCATATTATTTATATATACATATATTGTAACCTTATATTTTGGTACAAAATATAAAACTTGGTAGAACTAGTTTAAAATTTCTATCTTCTTATAGGTGACTTGATTATCACAGCTAATACTTTGTATACATGACACTTGTATCCAAATTAATTAAATGATGAGATTATATAATTCCATTTTTTTTGCCTTAGTTATTGTTATAATTTTTTTTAATCTATTAATTTTGCTCTGTTTCCAAACACTAACTTAGGTAAACTGCGCTTAACCTGAAAGTGAAAACCAACAGCATTTTACATCAAGTTCAGTAAGATAAAGAAAAACAAATAATTATTTGTTTTTCTCTTTAAATAATCCTAAAGATTATTTTGGATTAATTAAAAAATTTATCTAATTTCTCTTTAATTAATTGATAGAATACATAAGATAACCACTTTTTTTTTTCTTTTTCATTTTTTAACAGACATGTAAATGAGAAGAAATTTAATTGGCTAAGAAACAAAATAGAATTGCCAGATATTTTTTTCTTTTTTGAAGAACTGCTGTAATAACAGCAAGTGTAAAATAAATTTTTTATTATTATTTTACTGTTAAACATATAACAAAAATGAAAGCTTCTCTTTTTTAAAAAAGGAGAAAACATAAAGAAGGAAGTTAAAACTTCTCTTAAATAATTAAAGTTGCAATATTATCTGGTGTTAATAGCAAAATGTATAGCTAAATCTTAACTAATCTGTTCAAGTCGGCCAATCATGAGTCTAGCCGCTAATAATCTTCCAAATGTTTACAACTGAAATTTGGAATTCTTGTTAACCGTGATAACAGGAGCAGCCGTGTTAAAGGTCAGTCTACTTGAAAATTCATATTGCTTACAGACTATATTTTAACCTTGGATAAAATGCTTTACTTTCATAGCTTTAACACATATCATAGTGTTATGTGTGTGCAAAATGAAATACTATATTTAACTTTGGATAAACTTTTACTTTCATGAACATTAATGTATATAGTAGTGTTACATATGTGTAGAATGAAATACTGTTAACATTTTGTGTGCCAGTGTCTGAACAACAAATAACTAATTATAATCCCACTTTGAACTTATATTAGAAATAATATTGTGAGCTATCCTATTATTAAAATTACAATCTAGTCTTGGAAAGAAATGACAGAAACGTTTTTGGCATTGTTTGCTTTAGCAACCACTCTTAGTCTTCAACACTGTTAAATTAAAAGTAGTAAAAGGTTTTAATTTTGGAATCACACCTTTAACTTTTGAGGATAATTTGATTAAAATTATATATGCCCCACCCTTAAAATATCTTGGAAATTCAGAACCTACATATAAATCAACTAATTGATAAATATTCCTTATAAATGGATATGAAGAAGTATACAATCAACTTTTGAGATTCTATGTTATAATTAAACAAATATGTTTAATTTATATTTGTCATTAAGTTTAAGAAATATGCTATTAATTGATTGGCTAATAGCCAATAGATTTAAATAATATCTATTTGAATCTAGTGTAGTAACTTAATGAACATACACTTTGTTTTATTTGTATTTTATATTCTCTTATATGTATGTTAACTTCATGGTATATATAATATTTTGTGTATTAAATAATTACTTGTTCATTTTGATATAGGAATTAAAAAGAGTCAATTTAGAAAACAATGCTTATATAAAGATTTAATGGTTAATCCAATGTATCTATAATGCATTATCACCACATGGCTTCATCCTGCATGTCTTTTCAGGCTTATGTACTTATACTCATATTATAGTACTAAGTATTATTTTTTTATACCATCTGGTCTATGGTCGGCCATTATATCAATTGCTTCCTGTAATAGTTTTCTTACATCATTTGGGCTTAATTGATGAGGATAATTTATTTCTATTTTATTAACGAAGTGAGTGTTAATATTATTTTAATGTTATATGGCTTTTCTACACTGGTGGTTAATCCACAGAATTTTTTGCCATTATTTTGTACATCCTTTAAGTTTGTTTCAGTGCTGGTGGTTAATCCGTTGAACATTCTGCAATTTTTCTACTAGCTCTGATGATGGTTATAAAACATGCAGGGTACTTACTGCTTTATTATTCCTAGTGCGGTGAATACATCAACAGGTACATTATTGCTCTTAGTTATATAAATGTATGTTTGAGCAGAGTCTCCATACTTTATGATGCTACCATTGTTTCCCTCATCCTTATGTTTATCATACGTGTTCAGTTATCAGCCATAAAAGGGCATTTAAGTGAATTATTGTCATGATTTATTATAGGTCAGTTATATGACACTCCAGCTGAGTTTTTTTTTAATTTAATTTTTTAAATGTTATAGCATCGGCTGGGACGTGAACCCGCAACCCGGGCAACTGCCTGCAAGTGCAAGGCAGTCATGCTGACCTTTCGTCCACCAATGCAAGACAAAACACAATTCGAATTTCCCTTTTGATTTATTATCTCATTATGATCAACTTCCATAGGTTTATTAATACCAATTGTTGTTATTATTATAATTTTGAAGTATAGGTATATCGGTTCTGGTTTTGACATATTGGAAGAGCCATTGACTGGGTATTTAAACATATTCTTGTCCCCATAGGGTTTAAATTAAACCTATTGATAATAAAATCTTAGATTGTATTATTTATATAATTAATGTACATTACTCATGTAGAAACAATTACATGTGATGTTATTTTATGTAATTTATTTTTGTTTATTTAATTTTATGAATATTGTGCCAAACTGTTTCTCTTTTTAGAATAAATGTTTAAACAAGGCAAACTCTCTACAGAAGTATAACTATATATATATATAATAGGAGATTAAAAATATTTTGTGTTTTCATTTCATTCTCTAGTTTGAGTAAGTAGAGAAAAGGTGGTGTGGAGGTGATTAGTCTAAGATCTAGGTGAGTGTCAGATCAAATTCCTGATGAAGGCAAATAGAAAAGTTGGAGATATTGGAGAGTAGGTAGTAGGGTTTTTTTGTTTGGGGAGGGTGTGGAGAGTGTTGTATGTTTTTTAGGTCATAAATAAATGTTGATTTTGTAATTTAATTGATCTGTGCCATTGCTATTTGTCACACATAGAGTCAGAAATCCATTGTAGTAAATAGATAATAAATATTAGAGCATATGTTATCCCTGATGATGAATACAAGATCTACTGAAATATTCAGAAAACATCTTAATACTTTTGTTATTGGGCAATTCATGATAGGCAAGATATAATAAAATCCCACTTACCTTCTACATCACCTCCACTTTGTTGTTAATTTTGAACATAATCCAGAATCTATTATTTATATTGAAATGAATAAATAAACCCGCTAACCAGTATAACAAGTGAACCTATTTTCTAAAACTAGAACTGATGATTTTCCTATTATAATAAAAGGACTCATTGCTATGATTTGATTTGATAATTCAGTTAATGAAGAAAGAACTTAAAGTTCATGCTTCTTACCATGTACTGCAAAGCGTATACCTATAAAGCATTTCTGCAATTAAAACTTGAGTGTATCTGAGCTACGGCCAATTATGTGATGAAGCCGATTAGATTTATTACTATCTTATTAAATGGCCCATATTCACCATGTAACGGCTAGCAGTTTTATAGACTATACTATCTTGTCCATGGTCGGCCATTGAATCTCAAGTAAATAAAATTGTAAATTAAAATCTGGGGATGTAATTTTAAGATTCAGTTGTTAAGGAGAATTATATTTAATTAAAGATTCATACAATTTATATTATATAACTCAACATATCTTTAAGTAATGCTGCAATAGGTCTTTGCGGTGTACCCTGGCTGCAACCAAATTTTGTAGTAATAGCTTTGTATTGTATCATTTAATTTTAAGCTGTTACAGTCTGGGGTATGACTTTTCAGTTTCAGTTCTTGGCTTCCCACGAGCTGATTTACTAATGACTAACCTTTTGGTTACAACATATATATATATATAATGTGATTGATAGTTTTCAGTAGAAATAAAAATACACGTGAATCAACAA
Organism: Epiperipatus broadwayi; assembly: GCA_028023455.1. Classification (NCBI taxonomy): domain Eukaryota; kingdom Metazoa; phylum Onychophora; class Udeonychophora; order Euonychophora; family Peripatidae; genus Epiperipatus; species Epiperipatus broadwayi. Next base: position 226,743 of record JAQFVV010013042.1, on the reverse strand, counting down.
CTCACTTGCCCACAAAGCTCAAATTGCTCCAGATGTCAGTATGTGCATCTAATACAGAGATATTTCAAGCTGTCTCCATGAGGTGAAGCACAATAAAGAAATTTATGGAGACCTATCAAACAATAAGTAAATATTTACATAGTGAAGCTAATTGCAAAGATCTTAATTTTAGAATTAAAAGTTGTCTTAGAAATCATTTAATACTTCAGCTAGCAAATCAATATTAATGTACAACAAGTAAAAAAATTAATGTGTATATGAATAAGAAGGTAGTTAAAAGAAGGAATACTACTAACTAAAATTCTGCAGATATCACAAATAAGATTTATTGGTACTGCTATAGTGTATGGTCTGTCTGCTTGATTGATTGATTGATTTATATAGACTTAGCACTGAATGAAAGAAAAACTAACCGATGAAAAATAACACATTTGCATATATTCTTAAACTGACAGTTTAAATAAAATGAAGACAATAAGATATTTGCAATAAAAAATGAAATGAGTATTAAAAACAACATATTCATGTGCAAGGTATGTATATATGAAATAAAAATAAACAAAAGGTTAATGTCTTAATAAATGTTGGTAACCATAAATTCAACAAATTATCCAAACCTTTTATCGACTTCAGTTTTACAATTGGATGGACGATTGAAGAGTTGGAGTATGTAGTAGATTGAAACCTCTCCATTAAAGTATGAGGATTGGCTATCTCAATATATATCTGAGCACTTATAGCATATATATATAGATGGTAATCTGGACCAACTGATGATTGCTGGTTTAGCATGAAATATGTATATTGGTGATTATTTATCTTTTCAACATATATGTGTTCAATTGTATCAGTGTTATGAGATAGTGTGGAAAGTGGTGGGGCGTGTGAAAGTCTGTGCTCATATACTCTATATATTACATATATAGACACAGGTATATAATAAGCCTGTGTTTCAGTTATTGCATAGTAGAGATGTCTGCCCATCCTTTGTATATGTATTAAATGGATTGTCCTGTACATGAGGGGTCAGATTGACCTTAGGTCAACATCAGTGTGACAAGAATCTCGGACTCAGGGTGGCCTTTGAGCATTTCATCATCAGATTTTCAACGGTTGAAGAGTTGGAGTATGGAATAGATTGAAGCCTCTCCATTAAAGTATGAGGATTGGCTATCTTAATATATATCTGAGCATATATCTGTAGAGATGGTAATCTGGACCAACTGATGATTGCTGGTTTAGTATGAAATATGTATATTGGTGATTATTTATCTTTTCAACATACATGTGTTCAAGGGTATCAGTGTTATGAGATAGTGTGGAGGGTGGTGTGGCGTGTGACAGTCTGTGCTCATATACCCTATATATTTCACAGGCTTATATAAAATAAAAATAAGCAAAAAGTAATTCACACAAAATGCATATTAAAAGAAAAAAAAACCAGTATATGGCAGTGTTTTAAGTGAAAGCAATAGATAGATATCAACTCAAATCAGATATGAAGTCAAATATAATTTTGCTATTATCTGAAGATATCCATATATCAGCGAGGCAATGATAAAATAAATAAATATTCACAGCAATTATTTAACCAAATATTTATTAACAGTAAGAAAATAGTACTTTGACAATCCATTACTTCAAATAGCTCTGTAATTCACTCTTGAGTGGAAGATATTTTTATATGCAAGGAGTAAACCTATTTACACATTTGGGTTTCCAATTTAAGTCTCTTTAAACACAAACATGCATATATTAATCACCAATGCCTGTTCTTTTAGAAGCCAACTGTCTTCCAAAAATTTGGCCAAATGTAATTTCTTAACTATAATCCCACTACAAACTTCTCACTGAGATCTTGTTTAGATTTTGATTATTTACTCTTTAGTAGCAAATATTTCCTTATCACCGGTCCTTTCCCTTTTTGACTACATAGAGATTTATTATTTAAACTTTCTAATTTGTATGTAAATGTTTATATTTATATAAAATTTTATTCAATTTACTATTGTAACAATAACTTTGCATTAGTTCCATACTGTGTAATTAATTTACTTATATCAGCTTGTAAATATTGTTATAGTCCTTTTTCTTTTTTGCCAAAAAAAGTTTTTTATCAATGGAATTTTTAAAACTTTATATAGGTTTTTTTTTTTTTTTTTTTAAAAAATTTATATGGGGTGTTGTGTTTTAGGGTAAAAGTGAAATTTTAGTTTTTTTTTTTTTTTTTTTTTTTTTTTTTCTTTATTATTTTATCATAATTTTTTTATACCTTTTAGATATTTTTTTATAATACAATTTTGAATTTTTTTTAATTTTCCATTTATTTTTTAAATTTTAAAAATTTTTTTTAAAAAATTTTTAATAACATTGCAGATTTTCCAAGCGAGTTTTAAAGGGAAATAATTTTATTATTAAAACAATATGTACATATGTCCAAAAAACAAGTGATTTTTATTTAAATATTTTTATATGCACTGCATTCCAAATTTTAAAATTAAAACCATTAAAAACAGCTCACCAAATGAAAGTATCAAATTACATTACATTTCAGTAAGCAAAATAATAATAATTGAAATTATAATTTGATAGTTCAAACTGAAGTTATTAATACTCGTATTACTTTGAATATAAGATGCACATTTTATACAAATTTTGGACCTGTAAAAGTGGGAGTGGGGTGTCTTAAATTTGGAGCAAAAATTTTATTGACCTAGATTTTTTTCTTCCAGTTTTCTAAGCTAAAAATCCTATTGCATCTTAAATTTGGGAGCGTCTTATATTCAAAGTAATACAGTAAATGTTTGCATTTATTGTTGGATTTACAGCTACAAAAGTATATTAAATATTAATCTTTTGCTTATATTTCTTTCATACCCATTTTGTGCAAGAACTCACTTTTTCTTTCTTTTATTTAATACAGCTTTTTTTTGTCAAGCATTGGTGGTCGAGAGGTCAGCGATGGCTGCTTTACAAGCAGTTGTCCCAGGATAGCGAGCCCGGCTGATGCTATAACACATGAGGAAAAAAAAAATTACTTTCATTTTGGTTGTCTCACATCGGTACCACAAATTCAAAAAAAAAAATGCTGACATTATTTTAAATTGAGTACTCCACAAGCGGGTAAAGATAAACTATAGGAATATCAATTTATCATATTTTTAATAAGGTACAATCTATTTAATGCTAATTATCTCAAATATTTAAAATACCTTCAGAAATAATTATTTCTAATGTTCAACTTATTTCTATCTATTCATTTCTTAATATATGATAATGATTTATTTCATATTTATATTTCTACTATATGTCAATGTGCGATTCCAGGCCAGTTACTTGGAAGACAGCTATGTTAACCACTAGACCACCAATGCTTGAGTACTATTGCTCTAAATCAGTGGTCTTCAACCCTTGGTCCATGAACCAGTGCCTGGCCATAGAAGTTTTCTGCCAGTCCACACTAGATTGGTAGGAAAGTTTGTAATAACAAAATAAGATTTTAAACTTTTAATTAATATAAACAATTTTTATTTATCTCATTTTTACCCAATTAAAAAAAAAGAAACAGAACGAAAACAAAATCTAGTCAATCATATATAAATTAATTTCTTTTTCTAGTTATCACAGATGTTTATGGGGAGGGGGAATAGAATTAAATTTTTTTTTACTTTTCTAAAAAAATTCAAAATTAAAAAAAAAGTTTTTTATTATACAAACTCCATATATATAATTTCTTGTATATTTAACATTAAATACAGATATTACATTTATCATAATCATTGTCATGTAATTACACTAGCTGTGATATTTCCTAACGTTCAGGTGAATAACATTTTATTCTTGCATGTTTTAACAATGAAATAATAAATGTAGCAATGAAAGCACATTAATGAGAATGATTGTTATTGTGCTGTTTTCTGTAACAGTATGATTGCGACTCGAGAAAAAGTGTTCAGCATGTGAAGGTAAATAACACCATTACAATACACAGTAATGAGTGTGTTGTTTTGGTCAGTAATAACAATTATGCTCATCTAAGGCTAAACAGTTTACATCTTTAAGAAAATTTATCTGTAGACTTCTGCCGGTTTGCAAAATCTTATCCTTATTTTTGCTGGTACACAGGTGTGAAAAGATTGAAGACCACTGCTCTAAATAACAACTTGCCCTGGAAAGTGATTATTCAACATTCCTGAGATTTAACTTATCGATTATAAGATACAAAATAGAGACATATGTTTATTATGATATTCTCAGGTATTAAATTAATTAATTCTCATATTTATAATATAAACAGCTAATTCTTATATTAGATTAATTCATTTATTAAATTTAGTAATTTCTTAAATTTTGGATTTGCATTCTTTCTTTGCTTCTTGTTTTTAAATAATTTATTTTTGACTGGAGGTAAAATGACATTCAAAAAATAAATGTCTATTGGTATAGATATGAAATACTTGGTAAGAAAAGCATGGTTATTAAGAAACAATTTGAGAAACTGAAATGGAGTTGGGTTGGATATATTGCTAGAAGAGATGAAAATAAAGAGACAGGCGGAGTCTTAAATTAAATCCCAAGAGATTGAAAAGACTTAAAAAGAGATCACATAGGTCAGCGGTTCCCAATCACTGGTACATGTGTCGGTATGCGAACGCCAAGTTACTGATACATGACAAGTAAAATAAAAGCAACAAAATATATTATGTATAACATGTAATTATTATTTTAAAACATTTTTATTTAAAAAAAAATATCCCAAAAGTATAATTGGTTAATTTTTTATATTAACAATTTTTTTAAAAAAGTAAAACAAAATAAAAGTTGAATGAAAAATAGTAATATTTTATGTTTTTGTGAAAGAGTCTTTTATAGATCTTATTAATGATGGTGGATTGAAATTTCAGAGTATCGACTTGCTTTCATTTTGGCTGTATACCTGGGTACAATATCCGGAATTCTCTCAACAAGGATTAAAATTTTTAATGCCATTCAGTATCACATACCTATGTGAGAGTGGATTTTCTGCTATGATTGCGATAAAAAGCAAATATAGAAATTTGCTCAATATTGAATCAGATCGCCTTAGACTGAGCCAGATATTTCTTATCTTGTTAAAAATAAACAAGTGCAAAACTCACACTAATTAAAATAATTTGCTACTACTCAAAGAATAGTAACCAATTACACTTTTGCGATATTTATGTTCAAAAATATTTTATTTTCTATATTTTTATAGCGTATAATTTTTATTTTGTGATATATATGTTCAAATTTTTGTCTTTAATTTTTTATATTTTTACATTGTATTATATTTATAGTATACCTCTCACTAAATGTGTTGCAATCTTTTATGTTTTGCATTTGTTGTAAAATGTTATGATCCCTAAATAAATAAAAAAAACACCCCATATACAAATTTTTAAAACTACCGGTACATCATCTCTTTGCCTAAAATCCACCGGTACTTTAGCCCAAAAGGTAGCGAACTGCTGACATAGATGGGTGGAATAAGAAAATTTGTTGATATGTTATGTAAAAGAGAGACTAGGGATTGAGAAACTGAATTAGAATTAAAGACCATTCTGCAGTGGACTGATGATGATTTAAAATAACAGATATCTACACACATATATATGCATATATGAGATAGTATTCTGTTAAACATGGCGGCTCAATATGGTTCGTAAACTAGTTTCTATCATATTCAATTCAAATATATCACTTGTATAAACATAACATGATCACCATTTCTTATGCTTGCCTATAACTGTTATTAAACAGGCAAAACTCTCCATACAGTAGTGCCACTCAGTGCAAGCTAGAGTAATCATTGGATGCCAGAAGGCTTGTGCATAAAATCCCCATCTAGTGCCTACTAATCCAATATCCCCAGACTAGTTTCTGTGGCCTTTGTCAATGAGGAGCCTTGGATCTGAGAGCACTGCACTTAGACCTTAGGATCTAATGCATCCCTCCAGCAGCCACCTTTTATCTCTACTTAACTACAAAACTATGAGTCTTAAATTGAAAACACTATAATATTTTTAATTCAAGCTCATCAGCTTATATAGTCATATAAGTCTGAACTCAGTTCAGTACCAAAACATTTTGGTGTCTTTGGTTTTTTAATAACCATAGCCACCACTATCCTATTAGGCAGGATTGGTTTTAAGCCAATAAACATCACATGATTGGATGAGTAGGTACTAGATGGGGATTTTATGAACAAGCCTTCTGGCATCCACTGATTACTCTGGCTTGCACTGAGTGGCAATACGTATAGAGAGTTTTGCCTGTTTGTATAAACATACAGACTATGTGTTCTATTACAATCTATAGTAACATATACAAATATTTCTTAGACCTACTTTGGACTTATGGAGGTGGATTACTTTGAAATTTTTTTTAAAATCATAAACCAAGTTAAAATGATATTCTGCCCTATTTATTTTCTTAGAGCACATGAATTCAATTATCAAAGTTTGCTAAGTGTTTATAATCATATCTTTAAAATATACCCACCACCCCTCTTTCTTTTTTTAAAAAAAAATCTCTTTTATTTGGCTATCATATTTGCTGTCTATTAATTAACTTTTTACTAACAAGTTTTAATTTACAAACTTTTAAGTATATATAGAACATACTATTAGTTTTACTATGTTTTATTATATATATGTGTATTATATATAGATAGCTTCCGGGGAGTGTTGTACATCCGTGTAAATTTTACATACATTAATCAAGCTATGCCTACCTATTTAATATTTATATATAAAAAACTTAAATATAAACATTTGAAGTAACAAACGTGCAAATTAAGTAGCAAAATTTACATATAAAACGCCTTAATAATCGTATAAAAATTTATTTTTAATTACGATCTAAAACATTCATTTTTATCTTTAAACATAAATCAGCAAAGATAAGAGAGAAAAAATATAGTTATAAAATAAGTTTATCATCTAAAGGTTTGGGTGTTTAAAATGTAATTTAAATTGGCAAAAATTAATTTATAGAGGAAATTAAAGACTCATAATGTATAATAATAAAAGCTATTAAATTGATAATTATTTATTGTACTATATAATAATTATTGATCTATTATTATTAAATTCAAAATAAAAGAAATTATAAAGATAAAATTTAAAATTTCGTAATTGTAGAGTACAGAAAAATGAGATTGAAATATAATATCCGTCATACGACGATTCACAATCGCCATTTTATTTAGTAACTTTTAAGTTATGTAAAAATAAACTGAAAAATATAACATTGATCACATTAAAAGTAATCGCTTTTAATAGCAATTGATATAATAAAACTTAAGTGCTATAAATTACTTTTCCGGTCTCTATAAAAATTCATTGTTAAACATTCTAATAGCCTTTGCCTAGCAACTTCACGATGAGAATTTAACACACAGACACTCGCGTACCCAGAATTTTATTTATTGTCTTCAACTTTCATTAATAAAATATTGTAAATTCTCGGTCTGAAAGTGGATTGTGTTAAATAAACACAAGTGATAATGATAAGCCATTGATTATCAAATTCAATATAATTTAATAATAAATTAACGATAACAACGTATAGTACTTATATTTTTAATATGGTGTCATTGTTTAATTGCTATAAATTATTTTCCGTCTCTATAAACATTCTAGTAGCCTTTGTCTAGAAACCCAAACTTCACGACGAGAATTTAACATACAGACGCTCACATACCCAGATTTTAATTACTGTTTAGAACTTTCATTAAAGTATTTTATATTCTCGGTCAGAAAGCGGATTGAATTAAATAAACTCAAGCGTTGGTGATACGCCATTGATTACAAAATTCAATATAATTTAATAATAAATTAACGATAACAACATACAATATTAATATTTATCACATTTTAATATAGTGTCATTGTTTAATCCAAGAAAAACAAAAATTTCTGAGTTTATACGCAATAAAATAAGTCAATAAATAAGATGATTATTTTTAGATGAAGACTACGCAAGCAGTCTTGCGCAATAATTTAACCACGCGAGGAATCAAAGTATGGCTAGTTTACTTCTCCGAAATAACATTGAATTGCGCGCATCAATTAATGTTTATTTGAACAAAATTAAACTATTTTTTAAATAGTTATAATATTACAGCACTTCGATATAAATTATATATTTTGGAACCGCAAATTTATTAGTTTTATTGGACAAATTGCATTTTAGTGGAATTATGTTTTGTATGTTGGGCTCAGGATTACAGTGAAAAGGCTAACATTTGGGTATAAATACAGATCAGTTCTAATTTTGCGTCACAGGTGCTGTTATATTTAGTAGAGGCAGATTAGGGGAACGTTTCATCTAGGCCTTGTGTGTTAGGAATGATTGTCCAGGGAGTTGATTATTACATTTTTTTGTATTTAGTTTTTTTTTTTTCGAATTTTGTTACTTTTTCTTTTTTTTCTTTCCTCCCTATAGTTGTAAAATTGGTACTTTGACAATATCTGTAGTTGTAAAGTTGGTACTTTGACAGAGTAATTGTACTTACGCTATCTGGTGTTTGAAACCCATAACTTCACGACTAGCTACAATAAGGCCATGGCAGGTAAAAATCGTGTAACACTTATTGTGCCAGTAAATGAAATGTTAGATCTTCCGGCTATTCGCGCAGAATCTTGGCGTTCATGGCAGTTGATGGAGGAACTTAGAACTCCGGAATTGGCAATGAGGTGGTTAGCGAGGAGGCGGTTGCTAAAGAACAATGTCCTATGTCGGCATTGCGATGATCAGTGTTCACTGGTGAGATATGCTGGAGGCGGAGATGGTGTTAGATGGCAGTGCAGATTATGTCGCCACCGTGTATCCATCAGACACTGCTCTTTTTTTTCCAGAAGTCATCTATCACTGCAAATCCTTACGCTTATAGTCTTTTATTGGGCAAATAATTTGCCGCGAGATTACATGGCTCGCGAGACTGGTGTAAGTGCCCGAGTTATCATAGACTGGGCAAATTTTTGCAGAGACGAATGTGCAAGATACTTTGAGCGAAATCCACCGCAGCTAGGTGGATTCGACAATGATGGAATGCCACTAATTGTAGAAGTCGACGAGATTAAATATTTTCATACAAAATATCGTAGAGGAGAATGGCGAGAAGGTCATTGGTTGTTTGGTGGCGTAGAGAGGGGATCGAGAAAGTGTTTCATGACGGAGGTTCCGGAAAGGACGGCAGCTACTCTTGAACCCCTTATACAGCAATACATTTTGCCAGGGACCCACATCATTACGGACGGGTGGGTTGCATACAATAATTTAGGCCGCATTAATAATAGCATATTTATGCATTCTGTTGTTGGGCACCAGGAGAACTTCGTGCATCCAGACGACGCAGATATCCATAAACAAAATATAGAGAACCTATGGCTGCGTGCGAGACGTAAGCTAAAATGTAACAGTAATGCATTATTTTCGTCCTATCTGCGGGAATTTTCATTCCGGACTCTTTGCAATAGGGACACCATTTTTGCGGAATTTATTATATGTATTGCTGAGAATTATGCATAGTTCGAAAGTATGCACCTAAAGGTGTAATCTTTATGTAATTTTGCCCTTTGGGGATTGTTGCAAAGACCGCGATACCGGAAGAGATGCGAATTTACAGGTACGCTATCCTCAGAATTTGGACATTTTTTTAAATTAATGGACATAATGCCTATATTGCTTAAAACTCGTGTAATTAATTTATTTTATGAAAACTAGCTGTTACCGATTAAATTGTATATATATTTTTTAATTTGCAGGCTCTTAAAAGATTGAGACAGGCTATTATGACTGTTCCTTAGTGGTAAAAAAAAAAAGACATGCATGCTTTTCCTCTCGATTTTTATTTTTTTTAGTTTAATTTTTTATTATGGGGCTTTTATTAGATTGTGGGGGGGAACGTGTAATTGAATTATTTCTTTCCTCAGGTAGATTTTTGCTTGATTTCATGGCTGCGAATGTTTTAAGTCTGCTGTTTGGGAATAAGACCAAGCCCGTGTGTTGGATGTTTTCGTTAAGTGAAACTTTATATATTTTGTATTTGTTTTTTTTACTCTTGTACTGAAACAAAAAAAAACCAATATAATTGTATTCCAAAAGTTGTAAATTTATTATACAACTTAATTGGAAAATAAATTATTGTGCCTTTTGTGGCTAGTGTTTTATTTAAATTGAAACGTGTTTATATGCAATATAATTTTTTCGAATAATGAGGGAAATTGATATTTTAAATTGCAATTTTATATTAAATTTGATAAGAGCAAACAGTTTAAACTTTGTGGCTAATTCTAAAGTGCAAAATATAATTAAATTTGATGTTGCATATAAACGCTAAGGATAAATTGTTTTGACGAATGTTAATCTTCCGACAGAAAATATATTTTTACTGTTATTTCTTAGGGGGTTGTAACGCTATGACCAATATTTAATCATTGGTATTACCATGTTTAGAATTTAATAAGTTTTAAGTTCAATTTGTCTTTGTGCTCGTGCTTGCATTTGTATAAGGCATTTTTTTTTTACAGCTTACGAGCAATTTATTGCAATATTTTTTTTGCAATTTGATTAAATTTTGTAGTACTCTGTCGGAAGTTTTAACAATACGCCTTGCAAACATGATTGCTTTGTTGTGTGGTTTTTTTCCCCCAAATTTTTTTGATAGCTATATGAAAGAATGGAAGATTTGCTAGTTCACTGAAGAAAAAGTGAGCAGATTAATCAAAGTGTAGATGAGCAATTTAATAGAAAACCAGAAAGAAAAGATGGAAGAGATCTCTTAACACTTGAACCCTTAGGAACGCTTGACAAAATACGGAGTAACATGAGTAAGATACACACCTAATTAGTATTTCTCGATATTTTTTAAGATGTCGGGTTATTAATCATTTTAACAATTAAACTTTATAAGAATACAGATTTCAAGAAATTGAGATAAGTAATTTTAGCAGATGAATTAAAATCTAAAGGGGTTTTCAGCCTCTTCTCATTTTGTCATTTAATTAATCGTAGAATTGCATGCTTTGTTTGTGTTTTTTTTTTTTAAATTTTTTTTAGCTGTACATGGAAAAAGATCGGGAATTGAAAACCAGATTGCATTAATGACAACTTAAAGAATTAGTATGACAACTTAAAGAAAGAATACTATAGTATGGTTAAATGAGTAAGATTGCAGTTTTATATTTTCTTTTATAGTTTTTTATTTTCATTTACTAAAGCTTAAATTTGACAAGGGATTTTCAGAAGAAAAAATATAATTCATCAAGAATAATTTTAATTTATAAATACACAGGCAAAAACATTTTAAAGGTTTAATAAATTTAAATGTTAGTTAATTAGCATAAGTTGTTGCTTTGCATTTTTTTTCCTGTATAATTTTTTTAGTAGCAAAATAGCGAGAAATTATGCAATTTGCCCAAAGAACAATAAACACGGGATTTATATTTACACGAGTAAGAATTGCCATTTCTTTATTCGCTTTATATATATTTTTTACAAAAAGTACATTGCTTTATTTAAAAGTGCTATATTTCTTGTAATATTAAATATTTGAAAATGAATGGTAACTTGAATTAAAATATGCTAAAACTCAAATTTAAATATAATAGTGTAAATTTTCATTCAGATATCAAATTGCTTTTCTTAAAGCATTGTACTATTTGCAATTTGATAATGAAATTTAGATTTCGTAGCTTGAAGAGAACCAACCAGTCAGCAACTTAAAAAGCATTTTATTGGTTTTATATTCTAAAGCTTGATAATCGGAAAATGTTCATCAGATTGATAAGAAAAAGGGGGACAGCGGGTGGGATTTAATTTTTTCTTCTTTCCTTTCAGTATTGCACTTGGAAGATTTTTTTTTTAAAGATATAGGTTCTTATTCCAGTTATAAATGAGGACAGCATTGTAAGAAGAATCACGCGCTCATTAAATTTTGGGTTTAAAGAGGGCAACGAGCGAACAGCATCTTTAGTTTCCAGATTTCATTCACGTTTAGGTAAACAACCAAACTACTAGTTAGCACACATTTCTTAACTAAAACTTGATAACGTAATTTTTGTAAGGATAGCTGTGTTTATAGTTTAAAGATGGTTTTTTTTTTTATTTGGGTTGGGGGGAGAATTTAATTTATTCCCAAGTCTAGTTTTTACAGCTTGTAAGATTCAAGCCAGTAAAGCTCATAGAAGTAAATGAATAGCGGGCAGCCGGTATTAGTTTTGATCATGTGTTACTGCTGACAGACGGAGAGGCCGAACTTGCGAGTACAGAATCCGTTGGCGGAGTTTCACAGAAGAAAGCAAGAGGTGTAGGTTAACCAGTCTTACTGCAAAATGGTGTTGGTTTCATCTGTATCCATCCACTACTGTCTTCAAAGCTTCACGATGTTTTCTGCTTCAAGATAGTCTGATGAGTGTTGGTAGTTCTGGTCATCCTGATGGTATGGCAGGCTTAGATTGTTTCAAGCAAACCAGTATTGGTAGTTCGAGGTTTCATCCAGGCAGATTTAGATTATTTCCAGCAACCAAGGTTCAGCATCTTAGGTTATGGTTTCCGAAAAAGCGGCTAGAACGGTCATCGTTGGATTTACCCCCTTTCATTATTTTTTTTTTTTTTTTGTTTCATTAGAACTTTTTTTAAAAATTTTATTTTCAAAAATATTTTTTTTCCGCAAATGTTCTTAGTCATAAACAAAAACTTGTGGTACTCGTAACGCTTATAAAACAAATTGGCAATGTTCTTTATTATTTTTTTTACAAAAAATATTCCAAATTCATGTTCGTACTTGTTTTTGTCTGATTAATTTATCTATTATAAATTTAATTTCCGACTTTTCAGATTACAAAATTGTATACGTCTGCTATAATTTTTTTTTTTTTTTTAATATTAAAAGCTAAAATATATATTGAATGTATTTACCTGAACATTGCAAATATAAACACATACTTTCAAGTTATTTTTTTACATTTAATCTCATTACTATTGCATAAAATTTTCAAAAGGAAAATATTGAATTTCCATTGTACCCCTGAACATTTGCTAATATATGTGTTTAAATTACTATTTCAATTTGTCAAACTTTTGTCTACTGATTAATTTACCTATTTTAAACTTAATTTCCGACTTTTGAGATTATAAAATTGTATACGTCTGCTATAATTTTTTTTTTTTTTTAATATTAAAAGCTAAAATATATATTGAATGTGTTTACCTGAACATTGCATACCTTCAAGTTATTTTTTACATTTAATCTCATTAATTTTGCATAAAATTTTGAAAAGTAAAATGTTGAATTTCCATTGTACCCCTGAACATTTGCTAACATATGTATTTTTAAATTAATATTTCAATTTGTCAAACTCTTCTATAATTGAACACCTGCAAAATATTTTTAAAAATGAGAACTTGAATTTCCAATGTACATTATTTTTTCAAAGTTGTTACCTTGTCGACTTTACCCAGAGTCTGAAAACATTTGGGGAGGTACTGTGTACCGTTAGAAGGGGTTTTTAGTCCCGAAGGAGGTTTTCCCCTTTGGCCCATACTTGGGAAATTGGAAAATTTAAGAATTATTTTGTAATAATAAAACAAATAAAATGTTTAAAAAATTTATTTATTTTTGGTTTTATTTCTGGCATTTCATACAGTTTTACCTTATACATAATAAAAAATAAATTTAAAGAAATAAATACATCTAAAATAGCTTTATTCCAAACACAAGTAATAAGTAGAAAATTTATCTTTTATAAAAATGACAAGAATGGTCTAAAATAGCAGCTGCGAATCTGAAAGTTAAAAATATTCTAGAAACAATATTTATATATTTTTTAAGCACGATTTCAAATTAAGAAAGTTAGGAGTTTAGCAAAATTAAGTGTGGGAGGGTGAAAGAATTTGGTAAGTTATTTTAGCAACCCTGGGGACAAATCTAGTCTGAACTTGAACTAGTTGAGACTTTACAAAAGGCATTGAAATTTTAAATTCTAAGAATGAGTAAAATACATGCGTAATATACATATATTTACATTCTAAAATTAATATATTCCGAAATATTGAATAATTAACGTATATTGTACATGAAAACGAGTACTGTGTTCAAATAAGTGCTTAATCAGTGTTGGTGATAGTCTGGGATTGTATATCATGTCTTTATTTTAGCTTCCAATACCTTAAAGTAATCCTGTGGGGGTGTGTGTTGTGTATATATATATATATCGTGATTTCGAACAAAGCAAAGTGATACATTGGCGATAGAATATTAATTTACGTGCGAAATGCAATCAATTTTACAAATATTTTATGAAAGAAAAGTGAGTTGGGGAAAAAAAGATGACATCGTGTAGATAGATTTAGTGGGGATAAATTATTTTATTAAATTTGTAAATCCAAGTCTTATCACGCAGAGGTAAACAATTTTTGTATCACATGGTATGTTTTGGCGTTTTTAATAAAAGGTACATTGTACAGGCTTAAACCTGCATTTATATATGTAATATATGCGGGATTCGAACTCTGTATGAAGATTGGCTATCTTAATATAAAGCTGAGCACTGATTATATATGTGAGGATAGTAATCTAGACCAACTGATGATTGCTGGTTTAGCATGGAATACATATATAGGCGATTATCTTTTCAACGTGTGTGATCAGGTGGGTCGTGTGAAAGTATCTAGTTCGAATCCCGAATAAAAGTTACAGTAATTTTCAGGAATCGTTTGGTAAAATATTAAAAGCATCTTTGAATCTTGGGAAATATAATGGGATCTGTTATACCGAATTAATTCCAGACCATTTGTAGTAGCTTTTGTTTAGAGATAATCCATTTCAGACCTACAATTTAGATAGAAGTTGCTATCCAAAACAAAAGTATATGAAAAGAATTATTGTACAAACTGCGCATGTATATTTTAATAAAAATATTTAAAAACCAGGCACTCTTCTAAAACCTGAAGCTTAATTGTAAACATAGGGGATTTGAACTCTGGATTTTTAAGCGCTCTTCCAACTATCTCGTACAACTGATACAATGACCACACGTTGGAAAGAAATAATCGTCAATAAAAGTATTACGTGCTAAACCAGCACACAAGTTTGTCCAGATTATCAACAACACAATTGCTCAGTTTATTTCAAGATGGCACATCTTTATACATTAGTGGACGGGCTTCAATCTACTCATCTTTTCAGCCATCCATATCGTTGAAAATCTGTTTCTATACAAAAGGGATCGGAGTGGCTTGAGGTCAACGTGTGCATGGTAATAATATTGGCATCAGCATGGGATTTGTGTTTCCAACTTCAGATTTTCAATGATATGGATGGCTGAAAAGTTAGTCTATTAAAGTATGAAGATTTGTCATCTTAATATAAACTGAACACTGATTATATATATGTGTGGGAGATGATAATCTGGAACAACTGATAAGTGCTGGTTTATGACATAATTGGTTATTTATCTTTTCTACGTGTGTGTGGTAATTGTATCAGTTGTATGTATAGTTGAAGCGTGTTCAAATTCCCTATATTTTAATAAAAACCAAAATTTAACTTTTAATAGCATGAAAATAACGGATTTACATATCCTAATAAAAATTGATGGATGTATTGAATTTTTTTTCATATGAATTCTTAAAAGATAATGCTAGGGAGTGGTGCTTGTGCTAGAACGTACCATAATTCACCACTATGTAAATGAGTTTTATCCTACATCCAATGAACCATTGGAAAGATGTGAGTACATAGAATTGATTAGGAATTTGAATAAGATTAAATGAGTAAGAATAGTTGAATTATTGCTAAGATTTGGCAATAGGCATTACGTAGGCTTTGAAATGGAAGTTTGAAGAGTTGTGGGTTGGAGTAGTTTGAAGCCTGTCCATTAAAAGTATGAAGATTAGCTATCTTAATACAAAGCTGAGTACTGATTATATACGTGTTGAAATGGTAATCTGGACAAACTGATGAGTGGTTTAGGGCGAAATATATATATATTGCTGATTATTTATTTTTTAACGTGTGTGATCAGGTGGGGCAGCAATATAAGATAACAGGATTTTGGATCATGTAAAAGTTGGTTCGAATCACGCATATGTCAAAAACAAAGAAATTGGAAAAGATTTTAATATTAAATGGGAAAATTATTTTTAAACAAAAGGCTAAAATAGATAATTATATAGAGAATGAAATTAGGTTATTAATGAAAGAGATGGGAATTTTTTTTATATAAAAAAAAAGAATGTAGGGGAGAGTAGTAGTATTAGCAGATAATGAGGGAATAGAGTGTAGCTCTAGAGAATTAGAGAATCTTAAATATATGTAATAGATGTTAAATGTGAAGGACAGAATGATGACACATAAAAGCATATAGTAATGAAAATATTAGGTTTACATAAAATGAATGAGGTAGGAAGAAATTAAAAAGGTGGAAAGGCAAGAGTTTTGATGGATGGGCAACAGAGATGGTGATGAAATTTAGGAAATAGGGCAAAATTAAATTAGATGGCATAGAAGAATTTCCAGATAGCTGGAGTAATACAAGAGTAAGGCTACTATTTAAAAGAAGGAATAAGGATCAGAAAGTTAAACAATTATAGACCTGATAGTAGTAATTGGTGATATATTAAGTTTTTGCATATATGGTGGCTGGAAAAGTTGCAAAATGGATAGAAGAAAATTGTAGTGGGAGAAATGCAAGGAGCTTTTTGATTGGATAGGCATATATTTATTTGTAGTTATACAAATTATAGACATGAGTAGGAATACAAATAGCTATGTAGGGTCTTCATAGATATAGAGAAGACATATGATAGAGTAGATTATGGGTAAGTTTAGGAATGAATGGAGCTTCTGGTGGATCTTATTAAGAGATTGTATGAAAATAATTACTATGTATCAATTATGAAATATTGAATCAGTTAAAATGGGGTGGGACTAATGCAAGGATGTCCTATGTCAACTATTTTGTTTTTGTTATATTTGAGAGAAATGGAGAGAGCAATAGAAAGACTAAAAACAGGCAGAGATCCCATATATCAATTATCAGATTTTTGATATCTTCTTGCGCACAGAAAATAAGGAAGTTATGCTGAAAACATACATAAAGGTGGGTAAAAAGATGGGATAAAATTTGAAGAAGAAAAATCAAAAGTAAAGATGATAAATGCTGAGGAAAGAGTAGGGAAATTTTTTTTATTGGGGGACATAAAGTTAAATGTGAATAGGTATAACTATTAGGGAATAAAGTAATCAAAGAGATTGCTTGGATGAATGGGGAAAAAGAAATTTAGTGTTTTCTTATAATAAATATAATGTAGCTAGAATTGTAAGGGAGTGGCAGTAGCATGGTTAACTTATGATAATGGTGCATTATGTGTTAGTAAAGGGGTTAGATTATTGAGAAAAAATACAAAGAAAAATAGGAAGATATGAATTAGATGCAGATGTGTGGAAGACAGGAGGCAATTCAAGAAAAAATGTATCAAGTTTTTATATGAAGGATGCAAAATGAAATGTTAAGTAATTGCAATTTATGGATAAGAGATTAGCCAAAAGTGTTTAATTGTGTTATGAATAAAGGACAGGCAACAAGATAGGTGAGAAAAATAATATGGTATATAGATTTAGATGAAGACCTTTATATCAGTATACTTATACAGAAGGTGGGATAATTGTATTAGGAGAATTGTTGAGTGTTGCAGTGGCAAAGAATGGGATAAAAGATGCACTAATAAAAATAAGATGGAGAACTAGTATAAAGAATACAGAATTTGGAGCAAATTAATTTTATGATAATAGTATGGAAATTTAGTTTACTGTTCAAACAAGATCTTTAGCAACAAGGGAATGTAGACATAAATGGAAAAATGTGCATGATTTAGTCTGCAAGTTGTGTAAGGAAGATATAGAAAATAGGCATCTGTTAATTGAATACAAATGCCTACAAGCAGAAAGAGTAGAAATAATGCAGAATAAATATAAACAAAGTGATAATATAGAAAATGGGTTCTAGGCTTTTATGTTTGGTTTGGGAAACAGTAAGGAGATATAAAGGCCATAGAGCTGACAAAGATTATGTTGTGGAAATGGGATGGAGGATAGAGAAGAATATGGAAAAAACAGGGTGGGAAAGAGAAGGTGGCTAGCAGGTTTCTCTGAGCATAGTGACTGAGATTCCTGACTCCGAAAAAGGAGAATCCACAATGCATCACGTCACATGATGGTTTGACCATTTTTTATTTCAGCTAGCGGAATGAATTATATTTTAATTAATTAATGAGTTTCAAAAAGAGAACAGTATTTGTGAAGGAATTTCTTAGAGAAAAAAAATGTACCTAAGGAAATTTTACAGAACTGATTGGATGATTACTGTTTGTTTTGAAACAGGTAGGTTAACCGATGAATTGGAACGACATTACTAAAACTCAATTTAAAATTATATTCGGCTCAGGCCACCTATATATAAAAGCATTTTCATGTGTTTAAATTGTGTGCTCACCTGGTATTCTCAGTAAATAAACAATGGTAGCATCTATCTCCTCAAAATATCTTCATGATCTATATCATGGGTGGGCATACTTGAGGCCAATGAGAGCCCCATGATGATTTATTTATGTATTGTAAACAGCCTCACCATATTATTTAAGTACTCAAAAATAAATAGTCACATTTTTAAAACTAAATATAATGACACTCTACAGAAATTTTAAGTGCTATAAAAATACAAAATTATTTCAAAATTTTAATAAAATAATTCATTAATAAAAGTATAACGATCTTTGATAAAATCTTATAAATTTGGCTATAACTTGTTAAAGCTGTTCACAGCAATTTAGAAGAGGTGGCTTGGTCAAGTGAATGAAATTTCAAGTTGAGGACCTTCATGTGGTGGAATACAATGATTCATAACAATATGTTGAGCCAAAAATTAAAATTAGACAGCAAGCAGTTTTCTTTAAATGTGGATATTTTTATTCTGACACGAGCTTCCAAATTCAATTAAAGAACTAGATTTGTATTGTATTTGCAATGCCTGATTTGCTTTAATCTTTGATAACTCCATTCTCTAGCCACTTTTTGGATGAGTATTACTTCAGAAATTGGAAATCCATCTCCAATAATTCATCTAATTTTTTTCCATTGATATTATATTTGCTTTTACTCATGGAAAATGATTAAATATTCAGAGAAAAAGTCAAAGTTTAGCTTCAAAACTCTACAGTTTGTGATAAATCATTTTTCCTTGTAAAGCCAAATTAAGTGTTTGCTAATGTTCCATAATGTATGTAAGGAATCTTAAATCAGAATGCCAAATTTCATTTTCTAACTCTGTGTATTTTATTTCTTTTAAAAATATGATAGGATTTAGGAGTTCCACAAAATGGCTCAAAACATTGTACATTGACAGCCATCTTATAACAGACCATAAGAAAATATCACTAGGCAATTCATGTTTCATGGATTAACTTCTAAATAGTTCTTAAATTGATGATGTGTTTTGGCATTTGTTCTAATTAAATTCACAATCTTCCACACATTTTCATATTTTAAGTAATTTGCTATGAGATGCTCGTGGTAAATTATGCAGTGAAGATGTAAAAAACATGGAATTTTAGGATCATTATTTGTAACACCTAGGTTTTTCCCTAACATTGCAAGGTTCTGTCAGTCACAACACAAGCTTATCACAAGCCAATGTAAACCTGTTCATTACCTCATCTAGTGCATTTTTGACATTGATACTAGGAGCTGTTTTGGTAAAAGCTAATAGGTCTAACATTTCTTCCTATACACACAGTGGACAAAAATAACCAATTGTGGAACATTCTGAATGTCTAGATTCATCAAGAGTTAAATTTACTGCTATACAATTTTTCAAATCACACATCAAACTATTTTCAACATTTTAACTAATTTCACTAATATGACCCTCTCAGTTGTAATGTGTGACATAGGAACTTGTGCGAACAATTTATGCCGTTTTGTATTATCCGGATCCAAAACTTTAACCACTTCCAAGTTTTATTTAATAAATTCTTCTCAATATGGACACTTGGCATGAGTAATATTCCAAGTTACCAAAAAACTAGCTTCATTAGTTGTCATTTTCATGGCTTAAAGAAGACAAGTTTTTGTTGCTTATGAAGATCTGATCGCAAAGACTTAAGTTTCTCTCCTCACAATTTTGAATTGTGTGGATATTGAATTAAAAATGAAGATGACTTTGTAATGTTAACATAAATTGCTTTGTAGTTTGCAATTATTATTTTTGAAATAAGACCCAACTTTCTATTGTTGTCAATAAAAGCAAATTTTCCACCCATTCTTTCTGAAAGCTTCCATTTTCTTGTTCATACTTTCATTTTTTGATATTTTCTGATGTGATATTAACAAAAAATTTAAGTATATTTATTTCCAAAGATTGAAATTCAAACAAGATACACCTGGGTCTCTTTTTACGCGGACTTATTTAACACGATTTTTAAGTTATGCGATTCGTGTTTCACCAAAAGTGTGTTAAATAAGTCTGCGTAAAAAGAGACCCAGGTGTATGAACACCGATAATGCGCTATTACTTTAAATAATAAATTTCGCACACTTATGTTATATTTAAAGTAATAGCACATTATTGGAATTCGACTTTCATATTAGTATTTCAATATTTTCAGTGCTTTATAATAGTAAGATTTTATGCAATAATGAAATTAAAATCATAATTTCCACATTTTATATATACACACATTAAATTTTACCAGATTATAATGTAAATTTGTTCAAACATTGTACGTGTTAATTTTGCATTTTAAATCACATTGTTTTTGCTTTTTTAAAAAAAATGTAATCAATTATTAATCATTTAGTGTCCACAAGTTTATTTTTAAAAGGTCAGTAATAGCAATGGGCACAATTAAATTTGACAATTAAAATCTCATTTTTAATTGTAATTAACAATTTAAAAATTACTGCGACTTGAAATTACTGTGAAATTTGATTTTTAAACGGAATTGAAAAGTAAAGACAAAAATAAGAATTTAATTTTTAGTTGTTAGTTTCATAAACAATTAATAAAATCATCGTCTCAAAGATTAATTACGTTGTCACCAGAAAACCACTTACAATATGAGTGTGAAGTTGGCGCTAGTTGTTTGCAAACGAATGTGTTATTTTGAATAAAATTAAATATTATAGTTAACAAAAGTTTGTCTTGTATCAATTTTTTCAAATTTGAAATTTTTTATTAGTCATATTTTATTTCCCTTTTTTTTTTTGCGCAAATTTTAAAGTAATTTTACGTTGGTGCTTTGCTTTTTATTAGTCATATTTTATTTCCCTTTTTTTTTTTTTGCGCAAATTTTAAAGTAATTTTACGTTGGTGCTTTGCTTTTACGTGAATTTGAAAAATCACAGACCACACACACCCCCTTTTTCAATGTAAGTTACGTCTATTTTTGCGTGATTTCGTTTGCGCGTGTTTTCTGAGAAACCTATCTATTGCGTAAAACGAGACCCAGGTGTACATAATTAATTAATTAAATAAAAATATCTAATTATTAATTCTTAAACTTAAAATATTCTTAAATGGCACAAATTGTCAAAGAAACAGGTCTTAAAATAAAATAATAAAAACCATTTAGAATAATTAAAAGCAATTTTGGACTATATTTATTTTTGGTTATTTTCCTGATAATTCTTAAATGTCGGGTTTAACCCAAATCAAACAAATGCTTTCCAGTTTTATTTTCAAGATTTTTTTATATAATTGTTTAAAAAAACATGAAACTAAGTGCAATAATTATAGACAATTAGAAGACTTTTCTTAATCTGTACACATCTTTAGAAAATTTGTGTTGATGCTGAAGAAAAATTACGTGTCATAAACAATTTTAAATTGCTTCATAAAACAGTTTAATTACCCAGATTTTTTGAAAAAATATGAAATAGGACCTTTAGCTGATAGGAAAACTATCACTAAAATATGCAACTACAAAGTTGCACAAATCATAAATTATACACGTGATCATTCCACAAACGTATGTAGTTTTTATAAGATTCGATAGATATCATTAATCTACAGTTTGCTAATATATTTGAAAATAATTTATACACAATGTAATTTGTAATAAAATAAGTAACAAAAATGGAAATTTTTATCGTACAAATTTTTGTGTAATTAAAAATTGCGAAATAATAAAAACAAAATCAGACTTCACTGGGATCCGCACTTAACTCAAAGCTGTATGCTGCTCCGAGAGTCACATTTGCCACCATTGACCTATATCTTGCAAATTACAAAGTGGTACAACCCACAAAAGTCAAAGCATGCTACTGGTCAAATTTCTTCAGTTTTAAACATATTTATTTCAAAGAATATTTGTAATGATTAAGAATTGAAAAACATTAGTATAATATGGATTGAATATAGTCATTAATAAAGTTGCTATAACAAGTATTTCTTAAATTCACCTTTCGCTGGATGAAATATGCAACTTTTTTGAAAGTTTCAGTTTAAGCAAATAGTTTATAGATGCGCCTTTAAGAAAATAATTCTAATATTGCGAATAAAGTTGCACATTTTTTAAGAATATCAAAAGGAAGTTTGGTCTGCTTTTTGTGGCAATCTAGATGTTGACTAGATTAAAATTAATGTTGCTCACTAAAGAGGCCTTATTAGAATGATTTCAAATACTGTAGGCGCTATTAGACTTACTCAATTGAATTGTCTTCAATTAAAAGCTTAATTAATTTTCCTGCAATCACCTTGGTTTTTCTCATCACTTTTCAAAGATTTGATTAATGGTGAGTGCATTCCAACATCTTTTGGTATTTTAACCAGTAGTGCTTTATCAACACCCATTATCAAAGGCATATCAACAACTGTGTAATAGGATGTTCCAATTTTCCAGATGCTGATGTTTATTTGTAATTTTTTTAAAAACTCGTAATCTTTGGGCTAATACAACTGAGTTATTTATTCACTTATGTCCATGTTAATTTCTACTGATGTAAAGTTTTCCATTTTTAAAAATTCAATTTAAGATCTGCAAACAACCCAAAATGTATGCTCAAAAATTGACTTTCAATATTTAGAAACCAAATACCAAACAGAAGAGTAACAATCTTATTATTTAAGTTTCCTTCTCTAAGTTTCAAAAGTTACTTTTTAAAAAAAGAATTCACAACTGCAGTAATAAATTACTTCTAATAGTTATTCATACTACTTTGGAAAAACTTATGAATTTCCGATTCACAAATAAATCACAGAAATTATATTGTATCAGCAGGTTGATGATGACAATAAGACACTATCAAAACAGATAATTCTTCATATGGGATCAAATCATGGGGGGGAGGCAATAATATCACATGATCTCTCATACCCTATGAAATTGATGTTGCAAGAAATAAAATTACTTTTGATATTTTTGTACATCTGTCATTTTGTTCTGTGATTAAATTCTTTGCGGATTGCATGAATTCTTACAAGACCAACTTAAATTACTAGTTTTAGTGAGAAATTATAATGGTTTAATGCAGTAACAGAATGGCAGACTCTAGAACGAGGTCCATGGATCATGGCCCTGCTCTAGAATTTTTGGTGCTCAAACTTCTTACAAACCCCTGAGCAGTTTTAAATATTCAATTATACTTTGCTGCATGGTTTGGTGCAATGCATTCTGGAGATCCAGGTCCACGGATTGCTGACCTAGCTCTTGAACTTATGAACTCCTGAACAAGTCATTCGATTATTTAACAAAATAACAAGCTCTGACACCTTACAAACCGAAATCTTGAAATGACATTTATTTATTGCATTAACTTTAACTGCAGATATGCGTCACTACTTAGTGATCTCATGCTAGAATATGCTATATTGTGGAGGCAAATATTAGCAATTACTGCAGACTCCGATTACTGTAGTGGCCAATAGAAAGAGAACTCAATATACATAATGTCCTATCTCTTATAATAATATAAAGATGATTTTATAGAAATAGTACAATCAAAAGCCTTTATTTTAGAGACTTTCAAAAATGAGCAGCTTTCCGATAATCCTCCGAATCATGTTTTCACTTAGTCCCGATTGCCAATTCTAGATGCAGTCCTCTTAGATCCAAGATTCTTCTTTGATAAAACCCACCAGTTAGAAACTAGTCTGAGGATATTAGATGAGTAGGCACTAGATAGGGATTTTATGCACAAACCTTCTTACATTCATTGATTTTTCTGGTTTGCACTGAGTGATGCTCGAGTATGGAGAGTTTAACCTTTGTGTGAATTGAAAGTGTTTATACATTGGCCACTATTATTTTTGCCCACTGCATTTAATCTCAATATTCTAATTACTGTAACAATATTTTTTTTTTTACTTCAGTCCTTGACATTCAACTGTTATATGATGTTTAGCAAAATACAATTGGCATGATACAGTTATGATCTATGCATGTTCTACTGCATATATACACTATTCTTTTATAAAAACTTTATTTAGTGCTATTATACTATCACTACTTATTATCTTCTTACAATATCCAGAGTTACAAACTATTTAACTACTGTTATTATTATTTTTATTTAACTTTTCATTCGCAGTCATGTTTGTGTGTGTTATAGAAGTCTTTTAATCGGATCAATATCTTTGGCACTATTATAACTTTCACTATCGATAAAATTTATACTTTTTAAAGCAAAATCTTCCTACTGATAGAAATTGATAATGGAAAAAATTGAGCATTCATTAGCAAGCACTCTTGAGTTTAAAGGTTCGATGGGGTACAATGATGGATACAACTTTACACCAGTGCAGTGCAGTGCAAAAACAATTTCCATTCCCACTTCAAACTCTCTAATCAACGTAAAATTTAATAAATAAAAATAACATATAGCTTGATTATATAACTTGAGCTGTTAATGAAATTTATTTTACATTGCCGGTGATCTCAGAATACGCATTCACTTTTTGAAAATTAAAAAAAAAGCTATTAAATTTGGCATTATTTCATTCCACATCAAAATTAGAATCTATGTTCTCAAGAAAATGCCCGAGAGAAGTAAAATGCTATTATTTATGAATGAAATGCTCATAGATCAATTCATTCCTAACACTGACGGAAGTGAAAAAAGTATTGAATTCTTGTAAATGAGACAAAATTATGCTCTAACTGCTATAGGACTGAATGTTATTTGTTAAAGAAAATATCATAATCTAATCGACTAGAATTTATGCAAAAAAAAATTAGGTGATTTTTGATTCTTATAAGCCAAAAAATTATGCTGACTGTAAGAAGTATATATTCTTAAGTAGTTCTCAGAAAACAAATGATGTGTCAAAAAGTAGGCAATTTTTTGTTGTTGTTATATTAGAAAGTTGACAGTAACGTATGTAAATATTATTTATTAAGCGCAAGCAGTTCGTAATTAAAGTGAGTTAGTTAAATGTGAAGATGTTTAAAGCTTCATGCTCTTAAGTCAAAATGCTTCAGACTGGTTTATATATATATAAATTTAAATAAAGAGAATCTCTGTCTTGTGTTGTTACTTAAGAGCTCTCTATACAGTCATCATTACGTCTGATTGGCTGTCATATAAGCATTCTAAAAGCGCATACATGAGGTTTTCAGCCTTTCTCTTTAATTAGAAAGTTGAGTAATTTTTTCTTTAACTTTCATGTCAAATCCCATACTGGATGCATGTTTTCTTTTTTTCATGACGTCTTACAAAAAAAAAAAAATCTGGGAAAACCTATCTTAAGTAAAATTACATAATCTAAATCAATATAGAATAAGACATGTATATGTAGATATTTTTTTAAAATCTTTATTAGTAAAAACAACAATTTCTGAAAAGGGTACATTGTAAATTGCAATTTCTACTTGCCAGATATAGATCTTCAGCAGAACGTTCACTTCTGGATGACCTCATTTTTGTTATAATATTAAAAAAACCGTTTCAGCTAAGATTTTCAAAATTTATGTGGATGCTTGTCTAATTATCCTTTCCTAATTAAAAAAAAGCATAAATTTACTGCATTAGTAATTTATTGAGTATAATAATGAACATTTAATTAAAAACCAAATTTTAAATAAAACACTAAATTAAAAAAAAAGGACTATTCAGGAATATAAATATTTAGCAATAAGTCGACACACAAAGTTTCTGGCAAAACAGACAAATGATATTGTTGCATGGCATATAATTATCTGACTAAACTAATGAGCTTGAAACCAGATCAATCCAAATGTATTAGTGATAGTTTTATACAAAGGCAAAGCTTAAAGATTGTATAAATTAAGTTTCATGATTCCTTTTTGCCGGCCCCCTACTTTTTCACAGAAATAACCTCTAATATAATTCATAATTATATTAAATCAATAAATAGATATCAGATGATTTGGTCAAAAGATTCCTTCAACTGATTTATTGCTAACTGTCTTCGAATTTCGAAGCATTATAGCTTCAATAAAATAATTTTTAAAAATTAAACTATTCGATGAAAGCAATATAACAAGTTTTCCCTATTTATTGAAGACCACTTAACAAAAAATGATCATAAAAATCTGATTGTCAAAAGGAGATAATGCTGATTAACTAATTCAATATTTACATAAATACCAAGCGAATGAATAAAGAGATTACTATGATCGAATGAACAGAAGTAAGAAGAAAGAACTTTGCCTCTTCCAAAGCAAATTATTAGTAAACAATTCATGTAGATAAATAAACCCAAATGTTAATTAATCTTGATACACATAAAAAATCATCAAAATTGACCTCAATCAAATTGAATGATTATTCTTCACTTACTATGGAATTGTAAAAAGAATTATAGAAATGTAAATATACAATTTTACAATGGAAGTTCTTAGTAATTCTGAAGAAAGACTTAATAAAAGGTGCTTGTTTAGATAAAGGTGGATTGTTTAAAATATTTAGATCTATAAAGGTACATGAAATCTTCATTTTTAATCTTTACTAGTCAAGTTTCTTAAGACTTGACATGAAATAATTGTGGAGATAAATATAAAGATTCCCTATGTTTATATCTTTTCAAGAAGAAAAAGTAAAAATCCAATCTAATACAATTAATATCATCTATATTCTTTATTACTTTTACAATCGACAGTTTCGATTGTCCCAGCAATCTTTTTCAGAAGTCTACAGAAACTGCTGAAGAAGATTGCTAGGGCAAGCGAAATTGTCGATTGTAAAAAAAGCATTGTAAAAATAATAAATAGAGATGATATGAATATTATATGGATTTTGGCGATACACAATTAAAACTTGATTACAATAAGTACTTCATAAATTTTAGGCAAACAAAAATAAAATTCTCGGCCATTTTCCCTTTATAAAGTCAGTTATTTATTAAGAAAACAATAGGTCAATAAATACATTTTGACAAATACTGTACTCAGGCTATTGATAGTCCTCACAAATGGTGGATAGGGGTATAACCAGTGATGATATCCAACCGGTTCGTGCGAAACGGTTCTTAAAATTAAAAAAAATTAGCGAACCGGTAGTTAAATTATCCGAAAATAAATTTTATTATTATCCTAAAAAAGAGTTGAATTAGCAAATTACTTAATTATTTCCAACAATAAATCTAGAACATTATTTGTATTTTTTTTTGTTACATCTAATGTAACAATGATTCTTTTTGAACAGATTGGGTTCAAAATGCTTTCCCCAGAATAATTAGACTATACGATATTGCACTTGGAATGTGTGATATGCGCGATGAAATTTAAGTGATTAAGACTTATTCTTTAAGAAATAATTCACAACAGTTTTGTGTTAAGTAATTAAATCCATTATTTATCGCATTTCAAATTAGTTTCTTTAAAAGTATACAAATAAAAAGTGTTATTTTATTAGTGATAAAGGAACCCAATTTAATTTTTACACAAAGTAATTTAAAGTTGTAATTATAAATTTATTAAACGCACATTGATTACGTAAGTAAGAAATTAATTAACTATTAGTTTACTTACATTTAACAGAGGCGTTATTAAAATTAAATTTGAAATAAATTCGGCACAAATGTATTTATATATTACCATAATTTTTTTAATGAAATTTACTCTTGCTGAAATTATTTTACTTTAAAGATAAAATAACTTCATTCAAAAAGACCTATCATTGCGAAAACAAACAATAATATAAAACCATTGTTCAAATGATTTTGTTATGCCGACGTTGTTTTAAATATTTATTTAACTTTTATTTTTTATTTAAATACTTTATTTCTTCACTTACATATTTAGCATGCAGGATTTGTTTTTATTTGATTAGTAAATTTAATGGATGACCAGTTGTAGTAAGTTTATAGTACATTATGTTCATTTAGTTTGCTATATCTGGTATAACAGTGTGTCTTTTTTTAACAATGAGTTCAACATATTTTTTCTAGAATAACTTGGCAAGATAATAAATATAACAATAACTTTGGCTCATCAAGTGGCATGACTCGTTTTCAAATATTTTTTTCTTTTTCTTTTTTTAATTTTAATATTTTATTTCAGTTTTATGATTTGTTACAACTCATTTGTATTAAAAATCAATTAATTAGATGTTTTTTTTTTCTAAGTGAATGTAATAACAGAATATAATAAAAATAAACTTTTCACAAGAAATGAAACAAAAATGCCAAACAATATCAGATTCCTTCATAAAAGATCCAAAAACTGATACAGAATCGAAAACGATAGTAAAGGATGATATTTTGAATCAAGTTTTGTTTTCTGTTTCTTTTGATACAACAGAAAATAATGTTGACAACACAAATAAGCTGTCCACTTCCAAAAGTACAAAAGATGCATATAAAATAAATGTAGATAGTGACCTTCCTGGCTGCTGGAACATGAAATAAGCCAATGAATTCAAAGAAAAATATTGTGGTTTACTTATTATTGAAAAAAAAAAAACTTGAGTGTGATAACTATATCAAAATCAGGTCAATAAAAGTGAAGGCAGCTCATGTGTCAAAAGAATGGAGAAGTAATATTGTTCTAAGTGGAAAAAATAAAATGGTTCCAGAAGCCTCTCTTCAAAAAACAATAAAGGAACACTTTTCATCAAAAGCACACCAGATATGTGTGGTGCAATTGAAAGAAAGTGCAAAAAATGCAATTTTCAAATTCACAGACAAACAAAGTTCATGAAAAGTTTATGAGCTCCATCTGTAAAATTTTCAGTACGGTTTGCACTTTAGCAAAATGAAACTGACCGTTTTCTAATATTGAACATTTGATAGAATTATAAAAAAAGAATGGATTAGATATGAGAGTGGGGCTTCATTCTCAATTTCTGGCTGTCAAAATTGTCGAGCACATTGAAAAATACATTAAAAAGAAAGTGTTTAGAAAAATAATAGATCAGAATTTAAAGATATATTTATAATTAATGAGGCATCAACAATATCATGCAAACTAGTCCTTATCATTTTTATTAAGGTTAAAGATGCAGATTTCTCACCAACAATTTTTGTAGATTTAATGGAATTACAAAACAAAGATGCTGAAACCATTTACACTGCTCTACTACAAAATCTGCAATCAGTAGGATTTGATAATCCATATTTGAAGAATAATTTGATTGGATTTTGTTCAGATGGAGTAATTGTGATCCTGGGAAGGTTGTCAGAAGTGAATGTTAAAATAAAAAACCACTATCCTAAGATTATTATTTGGCATTGTTTGAGTAATCACCTTCAGCTTGTGCTGGAGGATTTTATCAAAGACATAAAGCAAACGAATCACTTTACAGCATTTATTAATGAAATATGTAAAATCTTCCATCAGTCTAATAAAAAACAAATGGCACTGAATACAATTTCAACCAATTTGGGAATTAGAAATTCTAAAAATTGTAGAGTTTTTGACCCAAGATGGGCAGCATGCCGTCATAGAACAGCAATTGCAACATGGTGAGCCTATCCATCACTATATGATTTTTTTTCTACTAATAAAAAATTTTCTGAAATGGCTAAACATCTTGCCAACAAATATTTTATGAGATCTAGCTTTAAGAATCGATATTCTAGAAGAAATTGCTTTGTTGGTGGATGCTATTCAAGGAAGAAGTGTAAATATATTGCATCTGAACAATTGATTAAGAAAACAATTAAAGCATTTGAATATCTCAGAGAAGAAGAGTGGTAGTTATGAAAAAATAAGCAAAGGAAACTATCTCTTCTAAGGAATTCCTGCATATTAATTTTGTTGAAGACAACAAATGAGTGAGTCTTCCCCATCAAAAATTACTGAATGTAGTGATAACAAATATGGAATTAAGATTAATGGATTGTAATAGCATAAGTAATAATATTCAAGATAGAAATCATAAAATCCATCAATTAGTTAAAAGTGTGAACCCAGATGCTTGGAATCTGGAAGAAGCTGTAGTTTTCTGGAAAGAAATTGAAGAGAAATTATCAGATTTTTACAAAGCTTTTCACCATGAGATTTCATTTAATGATTTCCGTGATTATGTTGAAAATGTTTTGAGAAATCACCAGAAACATGTTGTACATGAAACTATCCAAAGAGCTAAAAATATAATTAAAACCAAGGCTGAATGAAGGTTTTCTGTGGTGAACACAATTTATTCAGATAAAAGAAATCACCTTGAAGTGAAAAATGTGGAAAATTCTTCTAGTAATAAATTGGATAGGTCTTCCATTAGATCACTGGGATTGCAGTGACTCAGTTAAAGTTTGGCCAAGAAATCACAATACAGCTGATGATGCTATAGTCAAAAAGCATCATCAACCTGAAGAGACATATGATGTGACTAGAATGTCACTATGGAAATATCTTGCCAAATAAATGTTTTTTTTTTCCAATTATAAAAAGGGTTTAATTCTTTTTTAATTCCATAAGTGAGAATGCAAAGTACATCATAGTGCGCATGTGCACTGCAGCACTGGGGGGGGGGGGGGCATGCAAAATTTCTGAGAAGTCGCCAAAAATTTTTAGGCATGAAACCAAGAAGTGATTTGCTTCCATGCTTAGAAAAAAGAAAAATAAACAGAATAGGTTCTTAAATACAACCTACTTTTAGAGAACCGGTTCTTGGAAATTTGGGATATCATCACTGGGTATAACCTTCAGATATGAAAGTTAAATGAATAACAAATAAACATTACTTGATTAAGAGTACCTCTTGCTGCACTGTAGAACAGCATGTTGGTTTATTAAAGATTTGGCTTTGTTTCTCATACAAAGTTTTTGCTTTCCTCTGTATTGTTTTCAGTCACTTACGTTAATGTAGGATTCTGTCAATCTGAGCTTTTCATGCTGCCAGCATTTCATAGTAATTATGACAATGGAAATGTATGTTTTCATTTGTTAACTATATGTGTAAAAATTTCTAAATCCAATTCTTTCATTTATTTTTAGTTCAAACTCTCGAGAATTGAAAAAGCAATGACAATGCCAGGTTTAAAAAACTGGCAGATTGTAGTTGTGACATTTGCTTGAGGCAATATAATCGCTAATGAATGGGGGTTGAAATTGAAACAATAGCTTCAATTTAGCAACAACTCTATGTTTGTAGCCCCATTTATATAATCCCATGCCTAAAAATGAAAGTGGAAGGGATGAAAAAATGTGATCTAAAAATGATCTACCCCAGGGGTGGGCAATTGTTTTGGCTCGGAGGCCGCAGAAGTTAGCAGAGGGCCGAATCGGGGGACACTTTGTGAAAGCGAATGTTAGCGGAGGGCCACATTTTTTTTTCATGACCCAATAAACACACCGCTTTATTCCCTGTATTACCAAAGAAATATTTGTTTATCCATTCTTCATTAAACACACGACATTCATCACTGATTTTACATTTTTTCGGAGGGTTCATGGTTTGACCAAAGTTGGAAATGTATATATTTGCTAATGCAAAGATAACATTGAAATTAACCAGATCAACTGGAAAAGCACTGCAAATTGTATCTACACTGCACAATTGATGTGGCCATCCTAGTGGAAAATACGAGATGAATCTTCGGTTGTGCATGAGAAGAAAATCTCAGTTCAAGGCGGATTTTTCTGTCTTGGCAGGCCGTATAAAAACTCTTAGCAGGCCGCTATTTGCCCACCCCTGATCTACCCCATACAGTTTGCTTAGATCATCATCCCTGTCAGATTAATTATGAAAGCAAACAAAATATCAGTAATAGTATTAAACACATGTCATATATATCTATTCTTTTTCTAAATATGAGTACATGGAATGTGCGAACTATGTGATACAAACTCTTCAAGATCTGAATGTAGAATAGCTTTGGAGCTAAGGAGCTATCGATTTAAAATTAATGTAACTGTTCTTAGTGAAACTCATCATCCAGAGAAAGGAAATTCAATAAAACATGTAGAATACTGCAAGATTTTTGGAAGGGCAGATCAACCAGTCAAAGAAAAATGCATGACATTGGATTCATTGTAACATATCGTCTATTCTTGGAATTTCTCAAAGCGTCAATGAAAGACTAACGTGTAAAAACCTGGCTAGCAATTAATAGTATCTGTCCTCATTTTATTAGTGCATATGCCTCCAACAAGAAATCCAGAGAATATTGAGATATTATTCCTTGCGGAATAGCATTATTATAGCAATACCATTAGAAGATCAAAATTTTCTTCTAGGCTTTAACAGATATGTTGGTGCCAAAAAAACCCAGAAATTGATCAAAAGTTGTTGGAATTATGGTACTGGTGCTACAAATGCAAATGATCTACTTATTATTAAATTTTCGCACAAGATATGGACTGACTATCATAAGTACTCCGATATGTAGAAAAATCATTAAAAAACATACATGCACCTAACGAGTTCATATTACGCGAGTTGGACAGATCACTGATTAGTATACTTCAGGGTTAAAAATAATAGTTGCTTAAATCTTCTTCCAACCATATTTATAATTTGTTTAGAAATATCTAGTTTAAGTACTAAATTTCAGTAACTGTTAAACAGTAAAATTACTGATTTGGATTTCCAGGATTGTTTCATTACTGAAGCATGGCATTCTCTTAAGAAGGGTATTATTAATACAAGTAAATCTATTCTTGGGATCACAAAAAAAGGGAAAAATCATGACTGTTTTCTAGACTATGATCTTATTACTAATGCCTTGATTAAAAGGAAACTTAACACTTTCTGCTTAGCAGGATAACAAATTGAATGTGTTGCTTCATAATAAATACAGATTTAACGGCAAAAGTTCAAGAATTGACAAAAAAAACATAAAAATTATTGATGGATTAAAATTGCAAAGAAGATATGGTCATTCTAGATCTTTTTTCTTTTTGATGTTTTGAAAGTAACATAAGGTCCTGAAAAATAGTATCACAATCATATTAAATCCAGAAATGTAACTTTTATATGAAGACAATGATATTTTGAATAATGAAAGGAATATTTTTTATCATTTTTTGAATAATCCTACAAGAATTAAGATGACGGCTTTTTAATGATTTATCCATTTTATTTTATTCATTTAGATTTGGACAAAGATATCTAGCTTAATGAAGTCAAGTATTTTGATCATCTTTTGAATAATGATAGGATATGATGACTTATAATGCTATCTCCATTTTATCTACTCATTTAGATTTGGACAAAGATATCTAACTTAGTGATGTCAAAATAGTTCTTTATAATCGTAAAAATAAAACGACTGCAGTTGCTGATATACAGTGGTGATATGTTAGCTTCAAATATATCGGAAGTTTATAGGAGGTATGGATTTATGAAGTTGTGCCACCTGATCTTAAGGATGCTTCTACAGTTCCAATGTTTAAAAATAAAGGCAATAAATAAGATTGCAATAACTAAAGTGGCATATCATTATTATCGAGCAAAGGTACATTAAAAGATTTTTTTAAACTAGATTGCTTCCAATCGCAGATGCATAGATACCACAAACTCATTTAGAAAATCAAGAAGTAATATGGACATGATTTCTGTTGCCATGCACATTTTAAAAAAAATTTGGGAGTAAGAGAAATGTAGATATTGCTTTTATTAATTTGATTAAGGCATTTGACTAAAGAAATCAAATAAGACTATACAGTTTGATAACGGTTGGCCGACAACCTTTATCCATATTATACAGCTTCTATATAATGGAATGAGAGGAAATATTCTTACTGCAGGGACAAAATCTGAGGAAATTAAAAGGAGAACTGATGTTAAACAAGAACGTATATTTACTTCAATAGTTTCAATTTTTGTGATTGTGGCCTTTGTAACTAATTATAGGCAGATTAATAAATAAGAAATCAAGATGCAACACTGATTTGATGGGGGGAATTTTTAATTTGAATTGATTAAAAGAAAAAAATAAGAACTCCATCTTGGATTACGTGCTCATTTTGCTAGTTCAACACAATCTACAAAATGTAAATAAACTTGAGAATTTAAGCTAACTAAAGCATCTTGGTAGCTTTTAAGGTGCTGACAGCTCATAATCTGAACATTGGCTTTATTTACCATCATTTTATATATAGCTATATCTTTATTATTTTGAAATTCTGCAGTAAATTCCACGAGTAGCTTGTGTTATACATTTATTCACCACTGTGCTTATATGTTAAGACTACTTTATCGAGGAGAACTCGATGTAACTTATTGCACTTCATCCCCCATAAGAGCATATCATCAGGTTCAACTCAAAATTTCAGTGTTTCACTAATTTCCACAGTTCTATATCATATTGCTGATATCTCTCATTCAGTGCTCGTCTCCTATTTCTAAAACGGAGATGCGACAACCATTTAAATGTCGCTGATTTGAATTAGGTCCTTAATTTTTCTTTAAGGGTGAGGTACATTACTTCTTCTGGAGGCTCCAGTTCGCAAAGACTATTTGCTATTCGCAAAACATCTTTGACCATCAGCCACATCAATGTCACTACCTTTAGGTTGTCACCACTCTCTTATTGATGAGTATATATTTTTATATGTGCTCTACGTATAAACTCCAATTTTCTGTGTCAATAACATTATATTGTGAAATGGCATTTTTGGAGTTTGTTTAATTTATATACAAATGTCACAGTTCTTTCAATTACAATATTGACTACTAATCACCCATTATAAACTTTCTATTAATTTACAGATTCTCTTAACTGCATTAACACTGCTGCCTACAGCTAATGTACTATAAACTTCGGATCACCTGTCATTTGTTGTACTTACAGGTCGCCTGTTATCTACTATTCACCCTGTTGTCTGTCATCTGCTGTACTTCAGGTCATCTGTCATCTGATGTAATTCAGGTCACCTGTCATCGGCTGTACTTCAGGTCATCTCTCATCTACTTCATGTCACCTATCATCTGCTGTACTTCAGGTTGCCTGCCACCTGATGTACTTCAGGTCGCCAGTCATCTGCTGTACTTCAGGTCATGTCATCTGATGTAATTCAGGTCGCCTGTCATCTGCTGTAATTCAAGTCGTCTGTCATCTGCTTCATGTCACCTATCATTTGCTGTACTTCAGGTTGTCTGTCACCTGCTGAACTTCAGGTCGCCGTACTACAGGTTGCCCGTCATCTGCTGTACTTCAGGTTATCTATCATCTAATGAACTTCAGGTCACCTGTCATTTGTTGTGCTTCAGGTTGCCTGTCATCTGCTGTACTTCAGTTCGCCTGTCATCAGCTGTACTTCAGGTCGCTTGTCATCTGCTGTACTTCAGGTTGCGTCATCTCCAGCTATCTGTTGTGTATACCAGGGGTATATGCATACTAGCCGGGTCACAATTAAATAAACAAACAATACAAATAAAATGAATGTGAGTTTATTATACTCATAAATAATAGATATATAGATAAATGAACTAATTATTAATCATTAATTGAAATAGTCTCTAACATCTTTTGTAGCATATATTACTTTTGTATACGTATTACTTGATAATAAGAAAATCTAGATCTGGTTTTCTAAGTTTTTGCATACATGCTTACTGTATGTAAGTGTTGTATTATTTTCCACAATAAAACTTTATTTACATTACCAATATCATACCTTTACACACACATTTCATAATTCAGATGCACTATATAACGACATGTTTGTGTAGGCATACAAAATTATATAAAAATTAATCTACTCTTAAAGTGAATTATCTATTAATAATAATTTTACTATAATATCAAGTTTGAAATATAATTTCATTTTATGCCAGCATTCATTAAATAATTTATATTTATATCATAACATTATTAAAAGAATATTAAAATAATTTTACACTAAAATATAAGTTATACAGATTATTGATGGATTAGAGCTAAAAAAAAATATTAATTTGTCTCTAATCCTTTCACATGAAAATTATTTTCATTTCCAAATGTTGCTATAATTTCATAAACAAACATTTTTATCATTAACGGTAAGATTATTGTCAAATTAAACAATTCATGCATCAACAACAGTTGAAATCATTACATTTATCTAAAATTTTAATTTAAATGTTTAATTTTCACAATTTTCTGCGTAAGTATCATTATGAATACGAGAATATATTGAAAAATACATTCAATGATGTTTGCATAAAATAAGAGCAAAGGGAATATAACATTATCACTGTGACATGCTAATATAATGAGTTTATACAATGGCTCACCTTAATTGAGCTAACAGCATTAGTCGTTGCTAATCCTAAACTCCTAAAAAGAACCAAAGGAGGGAATTCTGTTGAATATAACCTATTTAAACCATCAATAGTAGCCATAGTTGGAATAACATGCCTTTGTCGAGCAGTTTCATACTGCAATAAATGACCTAATGAACCTAAAATGTATGTATAAATATGTATTTAACCTCTGCAAAGAAAAAAATAAACTTAATGCATAAATTCTGTATGTAAGACATTAAAGTTATGCTATTTTATAACAAATTATTTTAATTAAAAAAAAGTTTACTTAAGAAATATAACTACATTATTAACAAAAAGGTAAACACTAAACAGCTCTCAAGCAAGTGGAATATTTAAATAGCTAATTTAAATAATTAGTACTTTGTCAATACATACTCAGCATACGCAGCCAATCAACAAGATCCTGGTTTTTCGAGCTGAAATGCACTCAGCTATGTATAATAAAAATAAATACATATAATAAATCTTTTCTTTAGCCAACTTTAGAAATCTTTCAGTCAATTTATTACAAAGAAGAACGAAAAGGATAACAATAAATTTTATATATATTTCATATATATCTAGTGAAAAAAATTTTAATTAAAAAATTATTTCTGTCCCCGTATCAAAAGAATATAAATCTATCTTGTTTTAATGAATGTAAGTTAAAAAAACAATCATTGTATTACAGGATTATCATATTTTTTTTAATTACTAATTAAAAAATATATTCAATTTTTAATTCTCTTGTTTATCCTTCTGGATGTTTATAGGGTAGCTATCAATACATATTAAGCTAGAAACTTACACTATCAAGAATCATTGTATTTACAGCATGACTCGATGCTGGTGCTACAGAGAAGCATGCAGACAGTGTTCTCTGTATGGACTGCAGAATCCAATGCGCAATGCTAGAAACTTTATGGTCATCTCACACTTGACATTAATGATATTTAAACTCCACTTCAAATGAACTGAAAGCTATTGTTTATTCTCTTTAACCTAGACATTTATTATAAGGTTACCTATATTGAAGCCAATCCACATATGTATACATCCATAGATGAAAGGAATCTACTGTTGACAGAAGATTCCAATATTGTTTACATACATATTGTGCAATTGTCTATGATATTAATTTCAATCTGAAGAAAAAGTTACATAAAATTATATTAATTAAATTATTAATAGTAATTACACCATGCTTCAAACGCTCGTTGGTGAATTTAGAAATATCAAACTTAAATATCAGGCTTAGCGCTTTCGAAGTCCTTTAACCTCATATTCATAGCCAAAGATGTAAAAATATTTTGTTTGTATTCTTAAAATAAAAATCCATTTTTGTCCTGAAAAGAATATTTTATATATACTTAAATTAATTTCGGCAGAAAATTTTTTTAAAACAATATTATTCATGTAAAGTGATAACGTAGAAAACAACATTGAATAAAATATACATTAATTTAAAAATGAAATGCTAGCTGACCAACACCAACTTGAAGACATGCTATTGAAAAATCTGATAGCAGGAATTCCAATGTGAAGAGTTTGAATTCACTAAAGACAAAGTATTAATGCCACCAGTATAATCCAAAGGGATTGCTGATCCATAATCTGAAACGGAAAACGAAACGTTAAGCAGTTAACTTATATTTAAGATACTCCCGAATAAACAGATATTCAAAATTAAATACTCCCTTTACAGTGTTCTTTAACATGTTTACTAATTATTTATATTAGTTACTTGCAGAACTAAGCTATTAAATGATAGTTAATATTCTTACATTTCTATACTCACACTTACATACTCAAAAGTATTATATAATATTACCAAAATAATTTGAATCTATACTTTAAAGGCAAATTGATAGTTAAAATATTTGTCATATTATAAAACACACAAGTGCATCCATATCTAAGCCAGTTTAGCATTAATATATTTAAACCAATTGAACATACAATTAAATCACATAATTATTTATTATAAATATATTAAATAACCTCAACATTATCGCATATTTTTTTAAATTCATATAAATAAAGATACATAAATGACAAATGAACCCCAAGATGTATTTCATGCTGAACCAGCACTCATCAGTTGGTCCAGATCACTATCTCTCATATATATCTTTATTATATGAAAAATATTTACCTATATTAAATAATTACATTTTGAACTACAAGTGTCAAATTAACTCAACTCACATTTTTGACACCATCCACTTTAGATAAATACAGTAATGATTATTACTAATCATTTACCAAACTAGAGATTATCTCTAGCACAGATATAAACTTTAAATCTCAATTAAAGATTAATATATCTGATTTTTTAAAAAATTAAACGTACAATCACATGGAGTTATTCACTTTTCTTTTTCCCACGTGTAATATCTTTATAAATATTTTAAATAACCTCACTATTATCACATATTCTTTTAAATTCATATAAAGATAGAATAAAAGACAAATGACCCCCCAAGATGCATTTTGTGCTGAATCAGCACTCATCAGTTATTTATTGTTTTCCCACTTATTCAATAATTTAACATCTATATCATATTTGTAACTAAGTCATAATCGGACATAATAGTCTATTTATGCTAAACCAGAATATTTATTTTAGATCTGTTATTACCGATATCCTTACTCATTGCCTAATAAATTTATTAATCATTAAGCCTTTGCAGTTTGGCATGCTGCTAGAGTATTCAACCTGGGATCAAGAAGTCCCAGAATTCATTCTGGTGCTCGCAGGTCTGGCACTCGAACTTCTTATGAACTCCCGAGTAATAGAGCCATAAGCATTTTTTATTATTATTAATTAAAAT
This sequence comes from Epiperipatus broadwayi, assembly GCA_028023455.1. Classification (NCBI taxonomy): domain Eukaryota; kingdom Metazoa; phylum Onychophora; class Udeonychophora; order Euonychophora; family Peripatidae; genus Epiperipatus; species Epiperipatus broadwayi. The sequence goes on along the minus strand of JAQFVV010013042.1, from coordinate 187,251 downwards.
TAATAAAGTTATCACTTGCAAGCTTCGAGCCGGTTGTTGATGGTGGCGCAGCGCCATCTACCAGCGGTAGTACAGTCCCTTCACAGCTACCGTATTTTGCTAACCTATTAAGCTAAAAACCAGACAATAATGGAATATTGATGAGTGGATTTTAAATAATTCTTATTGGAATTATGCGAGTGTTTTGGGATTATTTTATAATAGTCTGTGACACATATAGTGAACTTATATTATTTATAGCTCTACTTGCTAACAGCATTAATTCAGCTAAATAGTTTTTCTATTTTTCCACTAGTTACTAATGGCTGCTCAACTTAAAGAAAGAATACAACTACATTATCCAAAGTCACATTGAATTGGTTTATTTACACTAGGAAAAAAACTTAAACTTTCCAATTGGAATGAAATTATTTAACTGGAAAAAACTTACGTAGATGCAAAAAAACGGACTAATTGCATCTCATCAACTTCTTTACGATGAAAAAAAAACAACTTGTTTATACCGAAAGAAAATTTATTTATAGGAAAAATAATTTTTGTATACTGGAAAAGTAAATAATTGTATTGGAAGGGAAACTCCGACAAGCATTCTTATCAAGGATCATGCATAATGCAAGGGAATTCTACAGGAAATGTAAGACTAAACTATTTTAATGATTCTATATAAGTTTGTCAATATTTTTTTTAACATAGAAGAGTATTTCTTCTTATGTAATTATGCTGAATCAGATAGCTTATTCATTGCATTTAATCAATTTTATGATGATGATTATTAAAACTAAAGCAGAGCATGTGTACCATCAATATGTGTACTTGAACAGACCCAAAATTGATGAGGTTTTAAAAGCACCAATTCATTTTATTTAGCTGCATGCGAATTACCCGATACCATATGTACATATACTTGTTTAAATCGATTAGATTGAAAAACTATGATACTAAATTATTTATCTAAAATAAAAATGTTAATGATGAAGAGTATCAATTAAAAGATCTAATATTTCATTTTTGAGCATTCCTTATTACACTCAATATGCACATCTTCAAAATTTTATTGTGTAGTCTGAAGTGTTTATTTTGCTGTTTTATTAAATGTCCAAGTTTTACATCCATATGTAAGAATTGTAAACCATCAAAAACCTTCTATATCAAAAATACAGGCCTTTTTTAAATTTTATGCTACCTTCACCATGCTCCTTCCATTCATGTTTTATTCTACGATTAATTTCGTCCATTATATTTCCATCTATGTTAAAAATCTGATCAAACTATAATTGTTAATTTGTATTTTCACTACAATTAGTCATTATTTTCTTTCTTTCTGAAAAACTTTTAAATATTATATTAGGTTTTTTTTTTTTTTCATTTATATTTAATCTTTGATAGTTCTTGAAACGTAAGTATAATTTGCAAAAATGACCAAATTTATTTTCAGCCAGTAGCTTTCAAATTTAACTTGTATTTACCATGAAACTACTATAAAAGTTTAGAAAAGATAGAATCATTCTCCATACTCTCTTATCAATATTAATCTTCTTCAAAATTGATAGGTTCCTGGGTATATGTCTGATGTACCAAAGCTTTAATCACTGCAATATTTATAGAATCAAATGCTCTCCAAAATACAATAGTAATTCATAACCATCAGTCCTTCCTAGCACTTGCATGTAACCTACTGTGCGGATGGGTTCATATTTTTTTTTAATAATGTCTTATTTTTTTATGTTCCTTAAATATCAATATCATTACTATATTTTTCAATAAAATTTGGTACTTCTTCAAAATTTTGATATTTAATGTACTATATATAGCTTAGTTATGAATTTACCTATTTCATTAAAACAGGCAAAACTCTCCATACAGTAATGCCACTCATTGCAAGCCAAGCATAAAATCCCTATCTAGTGCTTACTCATCCAATATTCCCAGACTAGTTTCTAGCTTGTGGATTTCATCAGTCAGGGAGCTCTCAGATCCAAAGCTCCTCACTGATGAAAGCCACAAGCTAGAAAATAATGTGGGGATATTGGATGAGTAGGCATTAGATAGGGCTTTTATGCACAAGCCTTCTGGCATCCATTGATTACCCTAGCTTGCACTGAGTTTTGGAGAGTTTTTCCTGTTTTAATTACAGTTATGAGCAAGCATAAAAAATGGTGATCATGTGATGTTTAATGGTTTATCTATTTCATCTGCTTCTTTCTATCCCTTCCTCAATTTAATTACACGTCTCACCTCTTCATTTAAAATACTCGGCATTTGAAAGATGTTACTGTAATTATAAGGCTACTTTGTTTTCTTGCTTTTTATTACTATATAGGATTTATGTAGAAATATTCCTATATTTCAGGATATTGTTCCTCTTTTTTATAATAACATCGTCTTTTTTTTCTTCTTAGTATCAAAATAGCATTCTTTCAATACACAGATGTTGCTTATGCTTTGTTCCCCTCCAATAACTTTGTTTGCTATAACAATTGCATTTCCTTATGTCTTCATTAAGTCAATTCTATATTATTTACAGAAGAATACATTGAATTACATGAGAAATCTATTACTAACAATGAAACAGTATAACAAAATGATGAATACTATTTGATTAAAGAAACCAGAAACTTGAATGGAGGAATTCTTGATGATTCGTAGGCAACCAGAGTCCAATTTTTTTCAGATACTGACATTGATGACTTCCATCCACTGGTCAAGCTGAGGAACATTGCAATTGAGAACATGAAGCATATTGCTACAAAAATGATGAAAAGAACAAACAAAAAAGTGGATATGGGAGATTGTGCTAATGTGTTTGTTCCATCTTTTGATACTAATTGAGAAGATCTAGAAAACTTAATTGGAATAGATTAATAATTTTTATTAGTCATTCAAAAGACTACAGATTATCCAATAATGAATATTTCTGTAGTGAAATTTTCACTAGACCACTCTCAAGCAAGGTAGGGACTGGTTTCTAGCCACTTTTAACACCTTGTGGAGGATGTAATTATAAACATATGACCAAAGACGCATGAAAAAGATCTTGGGTGAGAATGGTGTAGTGAAAATTACACTACAAAAATATTATTCATTGATTAGAGTAGTCCTTGATAGGAAAGAAGAGAAATAGAATTGCACCAAAAATGGAGCTATTAAAAAGTGCTTTGAGAGAAATTTATTTTGAAAAGTTGCTTTTCAGGGATTACCTATAAAAGAAGTGCTGTATATTCGAAATGCAAGCATTCTGAATATCAACAAACCAAATAATACATAAGAATAGCAAACAGTCTGCTACACTCGCAACACAAATATATATTAAAACCGGCAAAATTCTCAATACAGTAGTGCCATTCAGTGCAAGCCGAGTAATCAATGGATGCCAGAAGGCTTGTGCATAAAATCCCTATCTAGTGCCTACTCATCCAATATTCTCAGATTAGTTTCTAGCTTGTGGCTTTCATTAGTGAGGATCCTTGGATCTGAGAGCAGTGCACCTAGATGTTAGTATCTAATGCAACCCTCCAGCAGCCACCTTTTATCTCTACTAAACTACAAAACTATGAGAATAAAATTGAAAACACAATAGTATTTTCAATCCAAGCTCATTAGCTTATATAGGCATATAGGTCTGAACTCAGTTCAGTACCCATACATTTTGGTGTCTTTGGTTCTCTAATAACCATAATCACCACTATCCTATTATGCAGGATTGGTATTAAACCACTAAACTTTACACGAACACCATTTCTTATGTTTGCTCATAACTGTTATTAAAACCAGCAAAACTCTCCATACAGTCACTGACGAAAGCCACATGCTAGAAACTAGTCTGGGGATATTGGATGAGTAGGTACTAGATAGAGATTTTATGCAGAAGCCTTCTGGCATCCATTAATTACTCTGACTTGCACTGAGTGGCACTATTATATGGAGAATTTTGCCGGTTTTAATAACAGTTATGAGCAAGCATAAAAAATGGTGATCATGTGATGTTTAGTGACTTAACACAAATATATACAGAGTTCCCTAAGGTTAACTTCCCCTGAAGAAGTATTAACTTTGGTTAACTTTCCCTGACGAGGTATTGCTACACACACATAACACAAACTATATATATAGTTCGCTTTGGTTTATTTCCCCGACGAACTTTAAGACTGGCTGCTTTCAAGACAGTTTCCCAAACCCTTTGGCCCTGGTCCAGTTCAGCTGCACGTGAACACATCGGGCTTTGCCATAAAGCCCTATGATCGTCACTATGAGCTTCTTTTAGTTGCAATCACTTCCGTCTCTCGGAAATAGTCTGCTTGGTAAACTCACTGGAAATCTGCTGGAAAATCAATTCTTCACATCTAGTTGCTATCCAGATGGTTTCCCAAACTCTTTGGGTCTGTTCAGCTGCTGCCCATGAACACATTTTCACTAAGCACTGCACACTTACTGAAACTACTATCACTTACATCTCTCATGAACTGGAAAATGAACCATGCACCTTGTTGCTTACTCTATTTATAGTTTTTAATTACTCACAGAAATAATTACTTTCTTCTATATATGGTAATGTTTTTAGATCTATAATTAATTGGTGTCTTAGGAATTCACTTCCATATAAGGTAATTTCCATTAATTAATTAATCTCTTATCAAGAAATATTTGTAATCAGCAAATACTTCTTGGAATTTATTGATCGCAATGTTCTTATTGCAATTAACATAAATTAAATTTACCGCTTATCAATTAGCGACCAAAATATATTTCTCTAATATATTTTCTATTTTTTCTAGAGTGCACAAACTTATACCAATGTAAATATAAATATTTTTATAAAATGTAATAAGAAGTACCAAGTATAGACCTCAATATCAGAGCTTTAGTTTACCAACTTTCTGTTGATAATGGACAAGGGTTTAAAAAATGCTCTTGTAAAACAGGTTGTAAGAAATAAGAAATATAACTGTTTCAAAAATCAAGTTCTTTGTATTTTTTCATGTCATCCAAACAGGTTTTGTGAAAATTATTAATTACTGTTTACTTGTTACTTGTAATATAACAAGCTTGTCAAAGTACATAACGAATTTTATGTAATTAAGGTTTTTGAATTTAAAACTAAGTTATTATTCTTCATCCCGTTTATATGTTATAACTATGCACCCAATTTACAAATGCGCAGAAAAAATAATGCTTAATTCATAAATTGCACAAAATTGTACACATTCCACAAACTATACAAGGACATTATACAGTTCAGTTCATGAATTGAGCATTCATGACTTGTGCGATTTCATAATCTGCACATAATATACAGATAAAACTTTTTCTACGACATATATACACATTCATTATCTGACTTCAAATATATATATATCTTAATTAATTCATAAATGTACACAGTTAATTGGTTATGATTATCATCCAGTCAATAATTAAAGTTAACCAATAGAATATAAACTATCAGTTATCAAGTAAGTGCTTAAATACAATGCTTAAAATGAATAATATCAATAATCTGCGGTCAAGGCAACAGAGACAATAAATGTAAATTATTATCCGAGTGTTGCCATGACAATATATTACCCATATCCTATTGATTACTTTTAAGCATCGGCTGGTATAATGTGATTTATATATATATAACGCTTTCTTTTATTACCTAAATCTTTTCCAGAATAAACAGCATCAACAAGAATATTTTTTAAACAAATAACATCCCCGAAACCAAGATTGACACCTTGACCTGCGAGAGGATGAACCCTGTGAGCAGCGTCTCTACATAAAGAGAACAAAATTCATACCCACATTTATTTTACCTGAATATGTATAAAAAAAACTATAACAAATTTGCAAATTAAAATGTATCATTAATATAATAACAACATTCCACTCTTCTTACACTTTAAAGCAAAATATATTTATTAATTTTGCAGTTTCGACTGTTTCTAGCAGTCTTCGTCAGACCTTATTAATTCTACTATGAGAAAGAGAGATTATGTATCGTTAATCAAGACAATTCATCATCATCATTTTCACCTATTATTGATCCATTATTTGATAAATATTTCTTTAACTTTAGTCTAATTTCTTCAATCATTACCTTAGTCTCTCTTCTCCACATGTCAGCAAGCTTCCCTACTTCACCCATTCATCGTACATGTAGTCACTTTCTAAGACAGTCACAATTTCTTGATATCCAATTTAAAACCTTAGCTGTCCATCTATTATTATCTCTTCTAGTAATAAGACTGGCCAGCGGCACTTTTAGTCTCTTAATTTTTTGAATGATGTCAGTACTAATTGTTTGTTCTTTCACTAATGTATTTCGTTCTTGATTTCTTCTTGTTATTTCTAATATCTATCTATCTGTACTTTACCAAATAGCATGAAGTCTCTGTAATGCTCTTCTGTTAAGTGCTCAAATTTCAAATCCTAAGTAAGAACTGGTAAAATACGTCTATTAAAATCCTTTCTTTTCAAACATATAATCAAAACAATTCACTTAATAAAAAAAAAAACATGTTTAATTTATACCTATATTAAAAATATTTTACTGTAGTTTACATCCAACTTCAGAAGTCTAATAGTTTCATATACAATATAAATTAATTATAATCACCTTTAAAAAACTCTCTCTTTTTATATATATACAGATTTTTATTCAACATTAAAATGAAGATTCTCACATACTACAGTTATAAATGGTATATTAGTCGGGTTCATACATACATGGACAAATCTGAATAATATGTTATTTATATCTTTATTTAACAAATAAATAAATAAATAGTAACTTTTAAGTTTTAACACCGAATTATAAATAAATTGCAGAAATGCTTTTAATTACCGTTATGGAAGCATTAAATGTTGAATGTCTAGAAAATTTTAAACTTTTCCAAATATTAACAACTGTTAGTAGTAACATATAAAGACAACACAGATTAGTAGATTACACAATGGTTTGAATGGTATTATTTTTGCAATCTGACCAATGACAACGAGAATCGAACATACACCTTTAAACTCCTATGCTAGAATTGTCACTGGTCTAGCCAGCAACAGCTGAATAAAGTAGAGTAATACCACTCAAAACATTGTGTAATCTATTAACCTCTGTTGTGTTTGTATGTTTTTACTAACAGTTGTTTGTATCCGGAAAAAGTTAAAAATTTTCTAGACATTCAACGTTTAATGATAATAATGGAAATAGTACAACATATCATATTCAAAATACCATAATCACAAATCTTCCGGAAAACATTATTTATAAATGCGATTGCTTACATCTAAATTGTAACATTATTAAAAATCAATTATACTTAATTAAATTAAACAACTTCTTTAATATAAAATATATTAATCAGACCAGTTTTCATCCAATATTCGGACCTTCTCAAGATTCTATCATTATTCTATTTAATGTGATTATCATGTATTAAATTAAAATAAATTACATTAGTTATATAAATATACATATAATTTTACAATCTGACAATAATAACTAAAATCTATACATAAATCATAAAACATAATACATATTACATGACTATTAAATAAATTTTATATATAAGTTAAAACAAATCTTAAAATTGTTTTATAATAGATTAAACAAATCTTAAAATTATAATAATTACTTATTCGTACTTCCTTAATCCTATACATATCTCTTAATACTATCAATATAATAAATATAAAATTAAATAATAGAATAAAATAAAATAATTTAATATATAGTAAATTTTAATAATTGTCTATCCAACTCATACTTACTCTATTAACAATATATAATCTTTAAATTTTCCAATTATTTTTCAACGACCATTTACCAGGCCCTTTAACCAAATTAATATATTTATCTATATTCTCCTTAATATATATGGTCTCATAATATTTTCTTCTGTTATAATCTTTTATATTTTTATTGTTTGTATATCTTTTATGCAATTCATTTTATGGCCAGTGTCTAAATAATGAATATATGGTCCTGAATTCATATCTTTCCTATCTATGGTTCTATTATGTTCTTTCCCTCTTTCTATTGCTGTTTTTGCAGTCTGTTTAATTTAATGCTATTTACTTTCGTAATAATTTCTTCTGAATTTTTAACATTGTATGCACCATACCCAATTATCTCTACAATTTTTTTATATATAAATTTTCTCAATTTGTCAAGAATATGATTATCAAAATTTACAATCACTCTTGCAGGCATATCTTCATTGTGCGTCTTTATTTTTCCAAATACATATGGATTCATAAAAGCTGTTGGGTATAACCATCTATATTCTTTATTGTTAATTAATTCTATCTCATGTAGTTCAACAACAATCTATATTTTGTCTTTATTTTATTTCCAGGGTCTTTATATAATTGTTCATATCCTTGTTTTATTATTATTAATAATTATTGTTAATAATATTATTAGAAACAACATTATGGACAAATTATTATTACATATATCTAATTTGACCATTGATAAGAAATTTTAACATTTAAAATTTTGAATTGAGGGTGTTCCAAGATGAAAAAAATGGCTGATGGCTGTATTGTAAAATTTTGTTAAAATTACAAATTTGAATGCTTTTTGTTTATTTACATTCTTTTTTTGGATAGTTTAAATCTGAAGTAATGTATATTGATGCAATACGAACTGTGGCTTCACGGCATAAGAAAATATTTCGATTTTTATTTTTTTTTTACATATAAAAATCACATAATTATTAAAGGCAATTCTGTTAGAGATAACATATTATTAGCAAACTAAATGCAGTTAGGCAGGAAACGTAATTAACTTCCCAATAATTTGTGTGTAGTAATATAATTACACTTTATTACAACTGGTGTAAATTATTATTAAGTCTCAACTATAAAACAAAATGTGAATATCATAATTTATTTTCTTATTTAGTTAACAACTGAAAAGATAAAAATAATACAAAAAGTACTCAGAATTACGGACTTCAAGGTAGTACTTTCTCATAGCTGTAATGTTGAGAGCCTATCACAGTTAAATAGAGAGCCTATCACAGTTAAATAGTAGCATTTACGAATCACAATCTAGTATATCTAAGTATCATTTTTTAAGCCTTTTCATTTGTGATAAATTTTGCTCCATAAATGGTTGTCTTATTATATTTTACATTTTTTCATAGATAATACAAATAAAATGTCCGTTAATTAAAAAACTATTGTAATAACAATAAAAATAATAAATATAGCAGAAATTAACTATTATATATAGTCTTTTCAATCCACAGAAAGACTTCCAGTTAATTCCTTAACCCCCCTCAACTGCTGTTAAATAAAATGAATATAATTAATAGACAAGCTGCTAACATTATAATTTGGATTTATAAAATTCGAGTTGATTATGTTTGTTTCCATTACGTTTTTTGAATTTAACGGCAGTTGAGGAGGGTTAAGGAATTAACTGAAAGTACTTCTGTGGATTGAAAAGACTGTATATAGAAGTTAATTATCGTTATATTTATTATTTTTATTTTTCATAGATATATGCAAATTAAAACTGACAAGATTTAGATTATATTTAAAACAATTAGCACATTGCTCAATCCATTAAAACACAAACAAATAAAAAGTATAAGTCAAATCATTTGTAAAATATAACAGATAAATTTTTTCATATAGAAGAATATTTTGTAAGGTAAAATATTCACTTTTTACATAATATTCTGTAACCATACTTCTATGAATGTAATTATAAATTTATTTAACGCACCTTGATTACGTAAGTAATATTTACTAAGGTAATAAACCTAAAGCATGTGCAGTTGAAAATGTGAAGGTAGGGATCTTTACAGGGTCTTAACCACAAGCTTGTGGTTAAGACCTGTAGAGGTCCCTACCTTCGCATTTTCAACTGCACATGCTTTAGGTTTAAAACCTGTAGAGGTCCCTACCTTCGCATTTTCAACTGCACATGCTTTAGATTTAAGACCTTTAGAGGTCCCTACCTTCGCATTTTCAACCGCACATGCTTTAGGTTTATCGCCTTCGTAAATATTACTTCTATGTAAGGTAAGTTTTCTGTCTAGCAAAAAAATCATAATATTATGTCATCCTATTAACATAATTAATTCTAGCATTTCAATCTTCAAAAAAAAAAAAAAAAATGCCTAAGAAATAAATAACTATGAAAGTATGAATTATAAAGTTATCACTATTCATATAAATGTATCACATGTCACAGTTAAAGCTTAGATAGACCTAGAATCAATAATCTGTTGTCAAGGCAATCTCTATAAATAGAGGTCACCATGACAATGATCATACATTCTATGGTTAAGTCATGTCATTTACATTTAGAAACTACATAGCTAGCAATTTATGGTTTATATGTATATAAATAAAATAAATATTTAGAATTTTATTATGTCCATACCCAATCAAAGCAGTTCTAGAAGCAACATACTGTGATGCATGACCTAAACCAAGAGGAAATGATGCCCGACTATTTTCATCAATATTAACAATTGTTGGAGGAAGCTGACGAGTCTCATTTTGAACTAAAATAAAATGTCACTGAATAAATAAAAAAAGGCTTTAAAGCAAAAAAAAAAAAAAAAATATAAAAATCAAATTTAAAAAAAAATTGAATACATTTAAAAACTATTAAAAAAAAACATCAAAGCCCAAAATTCTAAATATTAATATACACATCAGATACCACAGCCAAACCAATAGAATATTAGCAATTTGTCGTCAAGATGACACTAAGACAATAAATGAAAATTCATCTGAATTTTTCTTTATCATCCGAGTGCCGCTTTGACAACCAATTGCTAACATTCTAATGGTTTATTTTCGTTTATCATCTGATTGGTTGTCTTGACAATAGATTGCTGATATTCTATTGGTTTATTTAAATACTGGATATGATAATGTTATTTGCATATGATAACTAATTAGTTATTGGCATTTATAGTTTACAGTACACACATATATATTAATAGTAAATGAACCCCTATTTGTTGCTTAGATTGTCCGAATAGTGACTTTATTCCAATTCAAGAAAAAAAAAAGAAGATTACTGCAAACTTTTCATTAATGTTTTATATATTTTTTATCTTAAAATAACACAATTTCATTACAAAGTTTATTACTTTTCGACAATCTCGGAAGATTTAAATCTGCATATGCTTAATTTTACTGAACAATGTTTTGAACATACTCTTAAATATATTTTTCAATATATATTTTTCATACTGCATAATGACTAAAAATTATATTAATACTTCTTACATTTAAATCACCATTCTTACCAGATGTTACACTTTTTAAAAGACTAGCAAATGAATTCAGAAGTTCATCAACAAAAGGACTTTTCTTGGTTTCATCCCACTTAAAAAAAATAAAAAAATGGTAAAATTAAATGTGCATAATATTAAAAATATTTGATGCTATTTAAAACCATTGCAGTTACGAATATTAACCAATGATGTAACTCATACTATCAAGCTATATATTACCATGAATGAGTGTATTCCAAGCATTTTCTATTAGCTCATTTAAATTAAGATAGAAAAAGTTCAGTGAAATCTGCCTAATTAATATTCAAAGCCTTATTTGATTAGTGGTTAGAGATATTAGAGCTAAGCACAAAATAATAAAAAGTGTTCTCCTGAAACTGATTTTGTAAATCTTGCATTGTCATAGATCACAACTCTTAGTGAAATAATGAGATAATAGATGGCGCTAAAATACATTCATTCATAAAAATAAAAATGTAATGATTAATAATATAGCGATTTATATATCTGCAATATTGTAGAAGGAACTATACTTGACATGCACTCTCTCTCATAAATAATTGTTTTAAAACAGTAGGTGTATTTATCACTTTAAAACAATTACTAACATGGTTTTAAAACAATTATATTAATGGGCGAGGATGCGTGTCAGTTCTAGTGCATGTGTAAGGAACAGTTCATTCCACAATATTAAAAATAAAAAAGTTAACGTATATTAAGCTGCCTGCCTAAAAGCAAAATGAAATAATTAGAGACTACGATGCAATGACAATGACAAAATAGTATTTGATCATCGATGAAAATATAGATAAAATTTAGACATGGGGGGGGGGGGGTGTTATAACAATAGTTTTGCAATTAACAATTACTGAAAAATAAACTGATTAGCACAAATATATATAAAAAATGCCCAATTAACATAAATTGATTATATTTAGTCTGAAAAAGCAAATAACAGTTTATAATAAAAATTAGAGTTCCATTATCATATAGAGCTGCAAATAAAATAAAGAATATAGTCTAATGCTGAAATTCATTTTGTGAAGTAGAGGTAGTTATCACAGGGGTTTATCGTATTTCAATACTTAATTCATAAACAATTATTTTCCTGATACAGTTTTCAAGCAGGCGTTAAAATGATGAAACAAAGCTCTTCTATCACAAAGAGCATGGAAATAAGTAATTATCTGCTCTCATCACAATGGAAATTAATCATGAAATTTAGCTTCGTTGTCACAGAGCACATGAGGAAAAATAAGTAATTATTCCTTCTCCCTATGATGGGCACACTCAAACTATAAAATTCAGTCCTTGTCATTAGTCTCAAAGCTCCATTCCCACTATATATTTTAATTGCAATTAAAGCGCTAAATATTAGTTAAAATTAGAAGAGAATGGAAATCGCACTAGGATCATGCTTGAAAACTTTAAATTGCAGTTGCCTTTTCCACAATTCAGTTAATAATATTCATGTTTCTTTTGAGAAAATTTCTGTTAAAATAAAAAGAATACTTTTTGCCATATGTAACTGATCATATTTTTAATTACTTACGTAAATAATGAAAACACTTTTTTGCTTCATACAATTTCAATTGTCTAACAGCCTTTCTCAAAGCTAATATTAAAAAGCTGTTAAAGAAAAATACTTAGTTTTTCTGAGAAATTTTATGATATATTGGTCATCATAAAAACATTTATTTTATGGACAAATTCCAATATTAAGATTATTTCTGAAATATATTTAAATAATCAAACAAAATAATAAAAATATACAGAGGCTAAACTCTCCATACAGTAGCACCACTCAATGCAAGCCAGGGTAATCAATGGATGCAAGAAAATCCTATTTAGGTGCAGTACTCTGATCCAAGGCTCCTCACTAATGAAAGCCATAAGCTAGAAACTAGTCTGGTGATATTGGATGAGTAGGCACTAGATAGGGATTTTATGCACAAATCTTCTTGCATCCATTGATTACTCTGACTTGCACTGAGCGACGCTACTGTATTGAGAATTTAGCCTTTGTGTAAACAGATTGTGTAAGCATAAAGAATAGTAATCATGCGATGTTTAGTGGTTAAGAAAAATATAAAAATAAAATAAATAAATAATTTATAAAACGGACGAAATACAGTTGGTATTAAATAGATGCAGAGGGCAAAAAAAAAATAAGGAAAAGAATTAAAAGGTGTATAAAGCAAAAACAGTAATACTTAGAAAAAGAAAATGAAGAGAAAAACAAACTAGACAATATAAAAAGTTATATATATTTTAAAAAAACATCATTAAAAATCTTGACTTGTGAAAAGAAATATAATTAAAAATATCCAGAATAAGCATTGAATAGGAGTTGGAAAACCAAAGACATCAGATTAACACAAAATAAGATGACTGAACAAATGTATACTAGTATATTACACTCAAACATTCATTGAGAAGAATCTTGATAATTGAAAGGACATGTTGTTAAAGCAATTGAGAATTGGTTAGATGCAAAAGGTTCCCAATAAAGGATTTGTATATATATAAACTGAATTAGAGAAAAAATTTAATGAAAATTATACAGAGATAGAATTATCTAGCCACAAATGCAGAATAATTTAAAAAAAACTAGACATCCTAATTTTTAGTATTAAACAAGGCACAAATATATAAAAAATAAATTTCACAATATGGACAGATTTTATTTTAAAGAGTATGAGATAATTTGCATCCACTTAGCCTTCTTACGCAAGCAGACAAAACTATAGTGAAGAAGTCGTTATACCCAAAGAGACCCTCATTCCATGGCTTCTGATGACGATGTAAAAGCATATACGAAGAAGAAAAAAAAATAAAAATTTTGAGAATGTAGTACTCAAAAATGTAATGAAGAACGAAAACTAGTTTTTAAACAATTATATATGAGAGAGAAAAAATAAGAAACAGAAATTGTTATAAAATATAAATATTAAAACAACAGAATGTATTAAAAATATAGATTGTATTATCTACCAGAATGTTGAATAAATGAACATTAGAGGTGATAGTGGCTATGGAAAAGAAAAGGACTATTGCTTATTAAGATATAAATGAGATGTGTAAACGCCATTTTTATGCTTTTTAGCATATAAATCATGCCATCCCGCGGCATCGATGTCTATAAAACAACTATCAGCAATTCATTACTTATACACATGATGAAGACAAAATTTCATAATGTGTGGCAATAACTTGCAATGCTTTATGAAGATATAATACAGCACAGAGTGACAAAAGCCAACAAGAAGTGCCCTGGATATGTCTGACAACTGAATGATTACTTATTACATTGCACAATGTGAGTATCTGAGAGGGATTCTCATCGACATTATTCAATAAGGTCTCCTATCAAGAATTAATATATATAAGAAAGTAAATGGATTACTTTGAAAACAAGAAATGTTAATAGTGAGTGACAGAACATAACATAGTGTCATTTATATACTCATGTATCTGTGATTTTAGCAATATCTTATGATCCATGGTGAATGGAAAAAGCTATTTATTAGGAATTCAGGCTTTAACTCTGGTAATTTTTTTGGCCTATGCTCTGAATTATGTCAGGAATATTCTTATAAATGCTATTGCACATTGAATCGATTCTTATACTTTTGCTATTGTGTGGATACAAATAAGCAAACCCACATATATGAATATTTGATTGATATTACTAATCCTTTTACAATTACCAATAGCCTCCCTGAAATCTCTGATATCAAACGTATGATCTGCAATTCTCTGCATAAATCAACTAGTTATATACAAATGTATTACCATGTCTTTGAAAAACATGCAAAACAATCAGTTCTTGCATTTTCCAAATCCTTTGCAAAGTTGTATTATTCCATATGAAGCATAATATGGCTGTTTTACATTGTAATGTACAAATTTTCATCTACTCATCTAAATTAAGCAACTTTAAGTTCTGTTAAAACTTGAACACTTGGGAATACAAAATACTAAAACGCAATCCATCTTTAATTCAATGAAGTATTAAAATTCTGATTGTAAAACTAAATACATTCAGTTATAATACAATGCTGACTTTAGGAACTGGCGGAAGTAATGCCAGACCTCTAGTCCACTGAGTGCACAGTTTATCTATTAGATGAACTTTCTCCAATATTGTTTGGTCTCTCATATCTCTCACAGACAGCAAGGGATAAGATTGCCAACTTTCAAAGTAGGGTCATTTCAATGTCAAGGAATGGACATATATACATATGAACAATGCGTCCCAGTGAAAAGATGATTTCTCAATTCAGGCTGTTTGCTATGGTTAACTATTAACCACAAAAGTTTGATGCACATTAGCATATCTGGATCACAAATTATCTCATGAAACATGACTGGGTAGTTCATACCTTATTTCACAATAGAAAAACATGTTAACATTAAATTTTGTTTTAAATTGGGCAAAAGTATTACTGAAATCTTTAAAATGACTTTAAGTATATAAAGCAATGAAGCTAAGAATTGTAAAAATATTTTCAAGATGATTTGATTCCATGATGGCAGGGAGAGCATTGAAGACGATACGAAAATATATAAACCCAGTCGCATTTCATGCCATAACTAGTGATCTAAACACGTTAGCACCTTAAAGTTTTTGCAGCACATAGATAGACTATGTCACATAATATTCAGACATGATATTAAAGGTAGTTTGAAAAGAGATCCAGTCACCTTTTCATTGGCATACACTGGGTAGATGTAAGGATGTATTGAAAACTATAAAAAAATTATCTGATATAATAATACTTAAATTATTTAAATGTAAAGCAACTAGACAGTTAAAATGTGGCAGTAAGTATAGAATAATAGTGAATAAATATAAAAGAACTCACCATAACAGAATTCACAGCGTCTACAAAACTTTCATCCGACAAAAGAAGTAAATTTTTTGCATCGTTGATTGTTGTTGACCATACGAGAGAACTCAATGTATTGTTTAACTAGAAAACAAAACAAAAGAATAATAATAAATTATTGAAACTTTTTTTAGATGTAAGATACTCGTTATTTCGCTTTATATCACAAATATATAAATTTTTAACAACTTTATAATTTATTTATTTATTTAGTGTATCTTCAATCCTTTAAAAACTTTTCTCGGAACAACCTAATTCAAAATAAATACATAAAAATGTTAATCGAAAGCATGCTCAACATGCCATGCTGTTAAAATATTAACCCAAGCTTTTCTTTATGTAAATTTTGAATTATTTAGTGTATTTTTTTTTTGTTCGTTTAATTATTAACAAACACCATAAAAGAACTACGTGATAGAATCAATAATGGTTTGGTAGCCACACTATGTAGTTCATAGTTTGTATTTGTTCCTATTTATGAAGTAGATGTGCACAATAACCATGAATTGTCCGGAATCTGTTGTTAAGAATCCAATATGACTAGGAAGATCTAATCCTATTATGAATCTGAGGGGAAAAATTTACTTAGAATCTCATGAGAAGCCTATTTTATATGCCATAATAGTTGGAAAAAACTATATCCTTAATTGTTGATAAACCAAAAATCCACTTTCAAGAAGTAGATTTGAATGTACTAGTAATATTTCTCATTTTGCTTCACAATTGTAAGTAGTTTAAACCAGCTTTTTAGAAATTATTCTAGATAAATGAGGAAAAGAAATTAGACTACAATCCAATATTTCTATATTTCGCTAATGTTTAGATAAAAAATTGAGCATATCGTTCTTGTAAGATTAGAAATAAGATTTCAATTTTTGAAAAAGATTTCCCAAGTTTTCATTTCCTTATCGTGAGATATCTATTTCTACACAGATTATCTTTTGCGAAATCAAAGCAATGTCATCAGCATATATAAATGTCCTGCTTTCTGTATCTGGAAGATCATCGAAAATGTAAACTAAATAAAAACCAAATTTTGCGGAAAAACATTCTGTAAAATTTTATATCTATTTCACGTATCATTTAGATTACTTGAATTTTTATATTGGAGAGCATTTAGTTAAATAAATTGATGATTTTTTCTGCATTTAAGGATTTTAGTAACTTTTAGCTCACAATAGATCAATAAACATAGCCCCAGTTTTTTTATTTACTCTGAAAATGTTTTTTAGAATGAGTTGTTAAAAGTAGAACTTATTCATAGCAGCTTTTTCCGAGTCTAAACCCAACCTGCTCTATAGATAGCTGGTTCTCAACTCATGACAAAATTATTGTTAACATGATTCTTGCATAAAATTTCTTTAATCATTGTTGGATAAATAGCCTTCCCATGGTCCCTTCTACAAACAACATGCAGTAATATGTGAAAGAAATTGATTCCACATGGAACCATATTTCATCTTAAGCATATCATTATGAAACCACGCAATAAAAATATTAATGTGAACCCTAGTGGCATTATGAAAGGAAGCTGGGCCAGAACTATAGAGGATCTTGAATGAAATATGATTACATTATGTTAGCAAGTACAGAATACATCTGGGTCTCGTTTTAGGTGGTAGATAGGTTCCTCAGAAAACGCGCACAAAAGAAATCGGACAAAAATAGACTTAACTTACCTTGAAAAATGGGAGATAGGTTCTATAATTTTCATAAAATCAAAATTCGCATTAAAAAAAATAAGGAAATAAAATATGACTAATAAAAAATTTCAAATATTTGAAAAAAATTAATACAAGACAAACTTTTTTTATTAACTACAGTATTTAATTTTACATTTTTTCATATATATTTTAATCATTTTTTGATCATTACCGCTATTTGATAATATGTGTTCGTTTGTGAACTGGTAAGAAATCAGATTCGTGATGTGATGTACAACTAGCGCCACTTTGTCTTGTGCTAGGTTGATGGTTTTCTGTTTCTATATTAAAAAAATGAGATCGCAATCAAAACAAAGAGATTATACATTATCATTAGAAAGATTATTTTCAGTTTATAAAATCAATAAAATCTTCGTTATTATTTATTTTAAAAATCTAAAAAAATATTTATTTCTGTTATATCTAACAAAATACATTTTAAAAGTTTAAAATTTTTGAATATTTAATTGCGATATTTTTATACGTACATATAAATCTATTATTATTATTTACTCATTAATATAAGTAGGTTATTTACATAGAAGCTAAGATTCTAAATACAGCTTCAGGCCATATTCACGTTAGCAGCTAATATAACGTTATATTTTTGCAAAAAAAAAGTATTTCAAGTCAAAATAAGTTATTAATAATTTAAATTTCTTGACATCTAATAAATATAATGAAATATGAAAGATATTAAGAAGAAACATAAATCGCATAACTTCAAAATCGCATTAAAATAATCCGCATAAAGCTAGACCCAGGTGTACTTCAAGTGCCAGGTATATCCTCTACAAAGTGATCTCTCATCTAGGAAATAGAATAAAATTACTTCAATTTAACACTGAGGATATATTAAAATCACAAATGAAATCCCTCTACAAATTAATTATTCGGCTCTATTGAACTTCAGGAGATTCATTATTCTTCTAATAATGCACTTCTTCAAGTTTCCGGATTTGCAGTGATTTTTCATAGAATAAATTCTAAACATGATATGGCTAGTTTTGTTTCAAATAATCTTGGAAAGCAAAATTTTATTGAAAATAGTTCAAATAATATTGTAATTACCATTTGAATAGATAATTTTTATGTTTGCAATGTGTCCAAAACTCATTAAGCATACTAGTTATATCCTCCACTTTCAGATCTTCTTATTCCATCTGTATATATATATATATATAAGATTTCAATTCTCATAACAGGTTTTGGGAATATGCAACTGAAGATGAAGCATAATGAAAAACTTTTTGAACAGATGGATTGAAACAACACACTTTTATTGCCAAGCAAAAAGAACATTCTATAGCTCTGATTTGGATAATTTTCTAAGTCCAATCACTCTTGAAATTCCCATTCCCATAGTCGAAAGTTACCCCAAAATGGGACTTAAGAAAAGCTGACTGAGGTCAACATATTAGATAACTTGAACAGAATGTTAATAGAATCTCGCCAATCCCCTAAGATAGGTTTAACAAATTCAAAACATTAGCATCCATCCGCCAGAAATATTGAAAGCAATTTATCCCAGATCAGAACAAAATCTGCAATGTCTTTTATGACTAATATTTCTTGACCAGAGATTTAGAAATCGCTAAGAAATTTATTAAATTGTTGGAGGATGCCACACACAAACAAAACTTTAAAAAATGTAATTCAAAGGTTGAGTGATCACTTTTATGTAAGCATGCTAGTTGGAAAACACATCTAAAAGAACTTCTAACGTAATGGCTGAAATTGTCACATGCAATTTAAGTTTATGCTATATAATCATCGTAAAATACAGAAATCATTACCATTTTAGATTGACAATAATTCAAACTTTTTTACCTGACATATTTGATATTAGAAAACTTCCTAGTTAGTGCAAGAGTCGGAAAATTTGCTTAAAAAATAGTGGATATTCTAAGATTTTATAAATCAAATTTTATCGCTAATCTTCTCTGAACAATGCGATGGTAAATTTAGTTGATTAATTAATGCCTCTAAATAAATTTCAAACATTAACGTAATAACTCCTTGCCATAATCAATTCCAACTATAACTTGCAAATTAATGAAAATCCATTTATTAATAAATGTTAGAAAACAAATTGGACTTAATGATGTTTGCTTCTATTATGTTTTTTTTTTAATTTAATGGTAGTCAAGGAAGGTTAAAGAATTAACCGAAAGTACTTCTGCGGATTGAAAGACTATATATAATAGTTAATTACCATTATAATTATTATTTTTACTATTATTACAATAGTTTTTAATTAATGCACATTTTATTTGTATAACATATATACGATAGTTTTTCATTAAAGAAATGACAATCCTGTCATATTGATTACTAAGGCTTTTTTGACTTTCGTAAATTTAAAAAATATGAAGATGATTGCCGAACTGTAGACCTTGTTTTTCCATTTTTAAAACCATTGTCAGTTTTACATTTTAATTGCAGAATGTTTAAAAAATTGTAATTTGGGTCTTACTTTGCTCACACTCGGATATGTTCAAAGTTAGAGCATTTTTGTATTTTTAGATTTTTTGAATTTGCTTACGTTGTCATTTCTGTTAGTTACTTCTTAAGAAATTAAAGGATATACTAATAGCATTCCTTTGAGGAAAGCAAAAGCTGTAATAAGAGGACTCCGTACTGAAAATACATTATGGCTGCATTTAATATTTTCAGTTTTCTCTGAAGATATGACATTATTAATGCCTTTAATTTATTACATTTTAGAAATGGAGTTATCATAGTTATTTTCTTCTTAAGAGTAAAATTATTTTTTATATTTAAATCTTTATTAATTCCATAATATGAAATAATCAAAAAATTAAAATTTTCTATAGTGGTTAAATGATCAAAATGACGTATTAATCACCACAAAAATCACAAATAGAATGTGTATATAATAAATCACATTATTATAACTCAATACACTTAAATAAACCAACAGAATATCAACAACCTTTGCAAGATATGATTCATTTTCATTTAGTAACTAAAACAGAGTATTACTTTGACAACAAATTGTTAATATTCTACTAGTTTATTTAAGTATTAGCTACAGTGATGTAAATACAATGTAACTGATTAGACAACTTAAGGTGTTTTATATATATATGTATATGTAATATACAAATCAATATATATATCAAAATACAGTACAATTTATATAAATTATATTCTTTTAGAAGTACTTTCGACTATACACTTTGTAGTCTTTATCAACTATATAACGTTGAATAATCAAAACGAGACAACCCTTAACAATACCCATAGTTCAATTCAGATTTCCCACAATTCTGTTATCTTAACATTTGATGACTGGCGATATATGTATATATAAATGCCAAATCACCACCCGATGCGATGTGCTATTGCTTCGCCTTTATCGAAGTCAGGAATAAAAACAGCCATTACACGCAGAGAAACCCGTTAGCCATCTTACCTCCCTTTTCCATTCTCCACCCTAAGTTTTTCCCATATTCATCTCTATCCTGCTCCATCCCATTTCCACAACATTATCTTTGTCAACTCTATAACCTTTGTATCTAGCTATCCCTTATCTTTTTCCAAAATCCAGCATTAAAACAAAGAACCCACTTTCTGTATAATTATTTTGTGTATATTTATTCTTCCACAACTTCATTATTTGTATCCTTTCTGCTTGTAAGCATTTTACATTTAATTAGCAAATGCGTAATATTTTCCACGCCTTCCTTACATAACTTGCAGATTAAATCACCCATATTTCTTCATTTATGTGTATATTCCCTTATTGCTAACAATCCTGTTTCAGCCTTAAACAGTAAACTACTTTCCTTGCTATTATCATAAATTAACTAATAGCCAATATTCTGTTTACTTCTCTATAAATTTAAACTCTTTTTATTCTCCATACTAGTTCTCCATTTCTCCAACTCCGTATTTTTTATTAATGTATCTATTCTTCTATCCCAGTTCTTGCCACTATAACACCCAACAATTCTCCTAACACAATCATCCCATTTTTTGTATAAGTATACTGATATAAATTCTTTATCTAAATCTTGCACATATCATACTACCTTTCTCACCCATCTGGCTGCCGGTCCGTTATTCATAACCCAATTAAATACTATTTTGGCTATTCTCTTATTATTTATAAATTGGAATCTACCGAATATTTTCATTTTGCTTTTTACATCTCTCATATAAAAACTTGACCATCTCATTTCTCTTTGAAATGCCTCCTTTGCCGTCCACCCATCTGCATCTAAAGCATGTCTTCCTACTTCTCTTTATACTTTTTCTACTGCAACTCCTTTCCATACAATTCTAGCTACATCATATTTATTATATCAAAACACTTTCTTTTTAGATATAATAAACATCTCCATACTTCCCCATTCTTTTTAAATACATATAAAGATATAATAAAAAGACAAATGACCCCCAAGATGCATTTCATGCTGAGCCAGCACTCATCAGTTGGCCTAGGTCACAATCTCTCATATACATCTTTATTATATGCAAAGTATTTATCTAGAGTAAATTGTTATATTTTCATTTACCATTGTTAAACTTCTTCCACTCACAACTTTGACGCCATCCATTTCAGACAAATACATTAATGATTACTACTAATCATTTTCGAAACTAGAGATTATCCCTTTCTTTTCTTTGCTTCATTAATCATTTTTTTCTTCCATTCATCCAAGCAATTTCTCTGATTACTTAAGATGATTCCCAAATAGTTATACCTATTGACCACACTTAACTATATATCCTCCAATAAAGATTCTTTGTCTTCAATTTCTCCAGTATTAACTATCATTGCTTTTGATTTTTCTTCACTAAACTTAATCCCATCTCTTTACCCACAAGTCATTAAACTTAATCCCATCTCTTTACCCACCCTTGTGTACTTTCATATCTTCCCTTTTTTCTGTGCACAAGAAGACATTTATCCGCAAATAAAAGATCCGATAATGTGTATACTCCCTAGCCACCTATTAATGGTATCTCTATCCCTCTTTCTATTGCTCTCTCCATTTTCTCTTAACAACAAAAACAAAATAGGTAACATAGGGCATTCTTGTCTTAGTCCCACCCCTTTTTTAACTTCAACTGATTCTATATTCCCTAATTGATACATATAGTAAACATTTTTATATAATCTCTTAATAATATCCATAAAGCTCCATCCATTATTAAATTTACTAATCTTATCCATAATCTATTTCTATTTATTCTATCACATGCTTTCTCTATATCTGTAAAAACTTTACGCATATCTATAAGT
Organism: Epiperipatus broadwayi; assembly: GCA_028023455.1. Classification (NCBI taxonomy): domain Eukaryota; kingdom Metazoa; phylum Onychophora; class Udeonychophora; order Euonychophora; family Peripatidae; genus Epiperipatus; species Epiperipatus broadwayi. The sequence continues at coordinate 164,132 of JAQFVV010013042.1, read as the reverse complement.
TGTGTAACTACAAATAAACTATCTGCTATATGCCTATTCGATTGAAAACCTCTCTGCATTTCTCTCACTATATTTATTTTCTTCCATTCATTTTGCAACCATTCTACCCACCATATACGTAAAAACTTTATACAACACTGATGCCACCGCTATTGGTCTACAATTCTTTAACTTTCTATGATCCTTACTCTTTCCTTTAAATAGTAGCCTTACTGTTTTTGCCCTATGCCCTAAATTCATTACCATCTCTGCTGACCATCCATTCAAACCTCTTGCCTTTCCACTTTTCAATTTCTTTCCTGCCTCATTCAGTTCATTTTCTGTAAACCTAATATTCCCATTACTATGTGCTTTCATGTTTGTTATCATTCTGTCCTTCACATCTAACATCTTTTCTATATCCATTACATATTTATTTAAGATTATCTCTAATTCTTCTCTAGAGCTATACTTTATTCCCTCATCATCTAATAGTACTATTTCTCTCTCCCTTACATTCTTTCTTTTAATGTATTTCCAACATTTTTTACTCCGATCTCTTCCACTTTTATTGATATCCTCCAATAATTTACTATTCAATTTCATTCTCTCTCTATAATTATCTAACTTTTCCCATTTAACATTAACATCTTTTTCACTTTTTTTTATTTTTAATAGCACACTTATATTCTCTGCATGTTTTTTCCTCCCTTTTACACTTTTACTAACTCTCACTTTCCTATTACATTTATTCTTCTGAATATTCTCACCTAAAACCCTACTTGCCACTTTTCCTACTTCACCACACCACTTTTCATACTTCACCACACCAGTTCTTATACTCACCCCCAACCAACTCTTCCATGGTTTCTTCAACATTTGTTTTATACTCTACTAACTTATTCTTATCACTGACTTTCCGTCCACATCTTTCACTATTCTTTCTATTTTTATTACTATTTTCCATCACATTACTAACCATTTCTATTATAACGAAATTATGATCACTATTACATACTCTCTCTTCATTATTAACACCTTAATTTTCTGTACATTATTCATTTCCCTCTTTCTCGACCAATACATAATCTATTGTATAAAATATATTATTTCTAGACCATGTGTATTGTCCCTCATAAATATTTGACAAATTTCCAATGCTCAAAGTCATTCTCTGACAAAAATTCTCCAAAAGCTGTCCATTCTTATTACCTTCGTCATCAATTTCTTCAATATGCTCATTCATATCCCCTATAACCATTATTCTCTTCCCCTTTTCTTTGAAACTCTGTGTTCCAATCCATTATAGTTGACTGTCTTCAGTGCCTATATATACTATAGCCTCCACTATTCTTGTTTTCCTAATCTTATCTCAAACCACAAATGTTCTTGACATTTAACAGTATTCAAATATCTTTTTGACATAACTCCTATACTACCACCCCTTTTGTCTTTTCCTTTTCTATTTATATGCCATACTAAGTCTTCCAGAATAAGTTCTTCTTCCTCTCTTAGACATGTTTCCACTGCTTATACTTCAAGCTTCCTTTTAACTGCTTTGTTTAATCCCAGCCACTTTTCTGGTCGCCTACTGCCTTGCATACTCAAATACCCAAATTTAACAATTTTTTCTTTCCTAACTACTCTTTTATAAATTCTTTTGACTCTTTATTCTCCATTACATTTATAAATAACTTACTTACCATTAATTTTACAGACCTACTCCCTCTCCACATCTACATTTATATCTATATCAGCTACTCTTTGACTATTTCTTACATACTGTCCATTCTTCTTCTTTCTGATAACACTGCCACTTAAAACCCTACCCCTGAAGTTGCTCGAACTATATTCTTTATAAATCAAACTCCCTAAAACTTCACTTTCTTGTGTTTCTAAGTGCAATCCATCTTTACTATTTACCTCCCTCTTGCTAATAAAAAAATTCCACATATCCATAAACATAACAACATTTCTCTCACACAATTTTTTCAATCTCTCAATTGTAGAATATGACCTATACTCTGCCTTTAATCTTACTCAGATTCCTAATCAATTCTATGTACTCATCCATTACTATCTCTGATGGCTCTGACAAATTATTAGTCCCTACCATAACATACTTAGGTCTATTCCCTTGCTTCTTTATCTTATCTGTAACAAACTCTAATTCTAGCTCCAGGCAAACATACTCTTAAATATCTGTTTCTATTTTCCCTTGCAATTATATCTCCAAACTCTCTAATTAGTGAATCTCCTATCAATACTGTCTCACAGTCTACTTTCTCTCCTTCATCCGTAACATTCTCTATCACCTTCTGGATTTCCTTATTTATTTCCTCCTTATCATTCCTACTCAATACTTCATTAATCTGCTCACACCTTGTCTCTAATGATTTTAAGTTTGCTTCTACATCCTTTACCTCTTCCTCTATCTTACTTACTCTTCGATTAACCATCTCCATTGCACTACTAATTTTTCCATCCATATCTTCTGTCACTGCACCAAAGGTATACTCTAGCCTATCTTCCTCAATTACATTTTGCTACATTTCTTGTGACTTTCTCTTTAAAGTTTCTACACTTAGAACCACCTTTTCACTACTTTTATCACATTTATATGCTGTCTACATACCCATAAGCCTGTTACATCCTTCCTATGTCTTATTTAAATATTTCAAGGGATAAACCTCATCACATATGGTACACTCTACCACAGCACGCCTAATTTCTTTCTGACCATTATGTATGCATTGTGAGATACAAATACAATTCATATTCCTTATTTTTTCAAGTCATCTACTCTATATGTGACTTTATACTTCCTCTCCTATTCTTCAAACCCTTTTACACAGAAGGAGAAAAACTTTATTCTTTCAATGAGATCGATTGATAAACATGTTTTCCGATCTTAGGTCTCCAAAACATTATCTTTTTTCTAAAATAAATCATTTCCTTTCCCGAATTAAAAAAATTATTTAATAGAAAACTTAAAAACCAACTAATCTTACATACAACTTAGTTATAAAATTTCCTTAGATTAACACACATTCTACAAAATAATTTTTTTTTTTTTTACTTCTATATTTAAAATGGTGAAATGAAGCACTTTCTAAACATTAACAATTCCCGATCTTTCCAAATCCAATTAAATCTATCTCTCTTGATCGCAATTTACTCTCCACTTTCACACAACAAGTAAACAGTCTTTGTATCGATGATCTCAGAATGATTAATCACATAAAAAAGAAAAAAAAACTTTAACTTAGCTTGCAGCACAGAATAATCAGTCAGAACAACAAATGTTAAAATATTAAGATATTCAGCAATGCTCTCCGTGAATGAATATATAGTCTGAATTTCAAGCAGCCTGACGGAAGATGTTTTGAGACGGAGATTTGACATTTTTACATTTGAATTTTCAGCTAGCGGTACGCATTTGTATTTTTTATATATATACTGTATATTTTCTAAAATATCACATTCATTAACATTATTGTGCGCATTAACTTAATATTTTTGATAAATAACTTTATAACTTACAGGCAGAAAAGCAATGGGTCCTGTTGGTAAAAACTTTTGCCATGCTACATTGTTCTCCGTCGGCTAATTAAAAATGTATATATATAAAATTAATGTATCAAAATTTATTATTATCTATTTTTTAAATCTATTATATTATAAAGCAAAATGTTAAAACAGGCAAAACTCACTATATATATATATTGCCACACACAACAAGCTAGAATAATCAATGGATGCCAGAAGGCTTGTGCATAAAATCCCCATCTAGTGCCTACTCATCCAATATCCCCAGACTAGTTTCTGGCTTATGGCCTTCGTCAGTGAGAAGCCTTGGATCTGAGAGTACTGCACCCAGATCTTAGGATTTAATGCAAGCCTCCAGAAACCACCTTTTATCTCCATTTAACTACAAAACTATGAGTCTTAAACTGAAAACACCTTAATGTTTTCAATCCAAGCCCATGAGCTTATATAGTCATATGGGTCTGAACCCAGTTCAGTACCCATACATTGTGTGTTTGGTTCTTTAATAAAAATAGCCACCACTATCCTATTAGGCAGGATTGGTTTTAAGCCAATAAACATCATATGACCACCACCTCTTATGCTTGTGTATAACTGTTGTTAAAACAGGCAAAACTCACTATATACATTGCCACACACAGCAAACTGGAGTAATCAATGGATGTCAGAAGGCTTGTGCATAAAATCCCCATCTAGTGCCTACTCATCCAATATCCCCAGGCTAATTTCTGGCTTATGGCCTTCATAATTATATAGAGAGGTCAACAAGGATGTTGACCAAGAAAAATTTTATGATATGCAAAGTAAATAGAGTTTACTTCAATATATTTATAGATAAAATATACAGACACTGTCATCTCAGTCAATAAAACACAATAATTTAATTATAATATATATATTAAAACAGACAAAACTCTCTATATGTATTGCCACTCAATGCAAGTTTTGAGCAACCATAAGAAATGATGATCATGTGATATAATATATATAGTTTGTGTATTACATATCATACTCTAATATTTGTAAATTATATGTAATTAAACAAAGGCAAAACTCCCCATACATTAGTGCTGCCCTGTGCCAAACAGAGTAATCAATGGATGCCAGAAGGCTTGTGCTTAAAATCTCTATCTAGTGCCTACTCATCCAATATCCCCAGACTAGTTTCTGGCTTGTGGCCATCATCAGTGCGGAGTCTTGGATCTGAAAGCACTGCACCTAGATCTTAGGATCTAATGTAACCCTACAGCAGCCACCTTTTAACTCCACTTTACTACAAAACTATGAGAATGAAATTAAAAACATTGTTAATATCTTCAATCTAAGCTCAATAGCTTATATAGTCATATGGGTCTGAACTCAATTCAGCACCCATACATTTTGGTGTCTTTGGCTCTTAAACAACCATAGCCACCACTATCCTATTAGGCAGGATTGGTGTTAAACCATCAAACATCACATGATCACCATCTCTATACTAGCACATAATTTGTTGTAAACAAAGGCAAAACTCCCCATACAGTAATGCCACCCTGTGCCAAACAAATTATGTGCTAGTATAGAGATGGTGATCATGTGATGTTTGATGGTTTAACACCAATCCTGCCTAATAGGATAGTGGTGGCTATGGTTGTTTAAGAGCCAAAGATACCAAAATCCTATGGGTGCTGAATTGAGTTCAGACCCATATGACTATATAAGCTATTGAGCTTAGATTGAAGATATTAACAATGTTTTCAATTTCATTCTCATAGTTTTGTAGTAAAGTGGAGTTAAAAGGTGGCTGCTGGAGGGTTGCATTAGATCCTAAGAACTAGGTGCAGTGCTCTCAGATCCAAGGCTCCTTACTGATGATGGCCACAGGCCAGAAACTAGTCTGGGGATATTGGATGAGTAGGCACTAGATAGGGATTTTATGCACAAGCCTTCTGGCATCCACTGATTACTCTGTTTGGCACAGGGTGGCACTACTGTATGGGGAGTTTTGCCTTTGTTTACAACAAATTATGTGCTAGTATAGAGATGGTGATTATGTGACGTTTGATGGTTTATATGTAATTAATTGAGTATTTAATAAGAAACAAAGTTAGAATTTAAAAGTAAGCATTCTTTTTCTCAATAATTTTTTTTTAAAATCCCTAATGTAATTTACTTTCAAAATATTGACTTACAAGAATATTAAAAACAAAAATGACAACAAGAAATAAATCAATTAAAGAAGGAAAAGTTCTAATTAATATCTCAACAGGTGTTAATAAAATTTTCCACTGTCAAAAAAATTACCTTCAACTTCTTCCATCCATGTATGAATCCATGTTAAAGGCTACGATCCATTAATATACTGGTTTTCAAAAAAATGATAGATAAAAAATAGTATGAGATTTTAGCATCTTAGTAAACAAAGTAAGTTCAGTCAATATCAGAACTTTAGAATAGTCAGTTTGAGAATTTGTTACTCAAAACTGTTAATTTAAAAAAAAAAAAATGTGGTGGCTATAATTATATGAAAAATATTGGTTAAATTATAATTTATTAATTCAACAAAAACTTGACACATAAAATCATGAAATAGGATTACACCTGCTGCTTAACGAATCAAAATTCCTATTTTGAAAAGTATAAAACATTATAAAACTCTAAACATCACATTTACATTCTTTATAGGTACACAGCTGTTTACACAGAGGCAAAACTCTCCATAGATTTAGATCCATTCAGTGCAAGCCAGAGTAATCAATGGATGCAGGAAGGCTTGTGCATAAAGTGCCTACTCATCCAATATCCCTAGACTAGTTTCTAGCTTGTGGCTTTCATCAGTGCAGAGCCGTGGATCTGAGAGCACTGCACCTAGATCTTAGGATCTAATGCAACCCTCCAGCAGCCACATTTTACCTTATTAGCTAACTATAAAAAGTGGCTGCTGGAGAATTGCATTAGATCCTAAGATTTAGATGCAGACATACTTTTATTCTAAGACTAGAAACAATATTTCAATATTCAGAGCAATCTAAGGATTAAAATATAAATTTACTAAGTTAGAATAAAATCAGCATACAGTAATCTTTGGTCTTTGATTGCACTAGACTAAATGAGTCATATCTACAGATCTAAAATCTTGAGATGATGACATAATCGAGATATTAATTTATTTGTTATGCAATAAAAGCAATGAAATAAATCAAAGGGCAACATATTTTAAGTAAATGAAGACACATATGCAGAATACAACACATGCCTTACAAATAATCCATTATTTAAAGCTTTCTATTGTAAACTTGATTGATCAAGTGACTTAGAGGATAATACTATATCCAAAGCTCCGGAGTACTTTCCGATGAAGAATATTTATCAGATTTGTACCTGCACATACTGTAATGATCTTTCCTTATTTTATATTATCCAAGTTAATATCCTAAGATTCGAAGATATCTTCAGGTTTTGAAATCAAATTACCTTATATGTGAAAACAGAAATTATATATTGCTGTGAATTTTGTTTTACGATAACGGCAGACACCTGAAAATCTTTGCTAAAGATGGGATATATATCAAACAAAACATTAAATGTTTTCCTGAAGGATTGTAATGATGGTGTTCTGGTTGTATTTTTATATTGGACTATTTCCGTCATCTAATATGTGTACTGAATGTCTTTAGAAAAATTTAACTTTATTTAAATATTCCAAATACAGGCAAAACTCACTACACGTATTAACACACAGCAAGCTAGCTTGCTGTGTGTGGCAATACGTGTAGTGAGTTTTGCCTGTTTTAACAACAGTTATACACAAGCATAAGAAGTGGTGGTCATGTGATATTCCAAATACATTCAACTGTTTGTAATAACACATCAAATAGGTTAGTATATGCACAATGTTTCGAGAGGTATTATCTCCCCTCTTCTTCAGGTGTTGCTTGCCTGACCAGTGACAGTACTAGCATGGAATTCGAACTTGGGTCCTTAGATTCTTGAGTATTGAAATTTTAAGGTAACACTCTAAACAACTGAACCATCCTGCCAAAGGCAACAGTCTGTAGTAATTTCATATACTTATCTATGAGGTTTGCTCTTAGGAAAAAGTGGAGAAATCAGGAGGAACTTCATAGATAAGTATATGAAATTACTACAGACTGTTGCCTTTGGCAGGATGGCTCAGTTGGTTAGAGCGTTACCTTAAAATTCAATACTCAAGAATCTAAGAACCCAGGTTCAAATCTCATGCTAGTACTGTCACTGGTCAGGCCAGCAACATCTGAAGAAGAGGGGAGAATAATACTTTTCAAAATGTTGTGCATATACTAACCTGTTTGATGTGCTATTACTAACAGTTGAATGTATTTGGAATATTTAAATAAAGTTAAATTTTTCTAAAGACATTCAATACACCTATTAGATAATGGAAATAGTCCAATATAAAAATACAACAAAAACATTAAATGATCTTGATCTTTAACAATGCATTAGGGATAATAAATTCAGTCTGTTTATTCTATTTCAAATATACCTATGTTAAACTTAAAAAAATCAATAGATCTTGGATAATAGTGCTATAATCTACAGCATTCCCAGACTAATTTCTTGTTTTAATACCTAAAACTTAACAATTTTAGAAAGAAGTTTACAAATGGTTATATTCTCTACAATAATCAAAAAGTCATCAATGATGTCTCCTTCAATACTTATAAGCGTACCAAACATATTAGTCATGCTAAAATAAATTTCGTATGATGAATATATTTTGTAAACCAAGTTTTCTGTCATGTTTATTTATATACATGTAAAAATCAAATTACATAGCAGTAACACACAGAGGCTAAACTCTCCATACCATAGCGCCACTCAGTGCAAGCCAGAGTTATCAATGGATGCAAGAAGGTTTATGCACAAAATCCCTATCTAGTGCTTACTCATCCAACATTCCCAGACTAGTTTCCAGCTTGCATCCATTGATTACTCTAGTTTACAGTAGTGGTACTAGTGTATGGAGAGTTTAGCCTCTGCGTAAACAGCTTGTATAAGCATAAGAAATGGTGATTATGTGATGTTTAGTGGTTTAAACATTGCAGTAATATTGGCGTGAATAAATTTTAATTCTAAACACTACCTCTAGTATCAAAACAATTCACATTGCAAACAAAAAATGAATACATCTTCATCTGTTATCGATGTTCATATATGAATATTATATTAATCAATATTTATTAGAACAAACGTCCAATTAATGAAATACACATACAGACTCATTATTTTAAATTCCCCAGGTAGTTAATTTCTACATATATATGTATAATGCAGAATTTTCTGTAAAAAAATAATTTATATTTAAAAAAATGTACATCACTAATAATACCTTGACATGTTTGTTGATTGAAAAAAAAAAAACAATTCTCAAAGTAAAATAAACGGTGATTACCTCAGCTAAATGAAGGGTAGCAACAACTGCTCGTTGATGATAATCCCAGCTTATATATGAGGTCTTCATGCTCTGTCTCACAAGAGAATGAATGCCGTCAGCACCAATCTAAAAAAAAATGTTTATAAATATCAGATGATTTTAAATTTTCAAATAAAATATTAAAAAAAAAAATCAAAGACAATAACTTACTTTATTGTTTCTAGTCATTTATTTTGAAATTATTTTTTATGATTACATATCTTCAAATATATGCTATACTGAGGATGTATTATAATAACAATAATTAACGGACATTTTATTTGTATATAATATATTTAAATTATAATAATAGTATATAAGAGGAATGGTCGGGTGACTTTTTTGGTGAAAGTGTACCTGAGAGCGACTACATTTTTTTCAGAGCTTTGAACCAAAAACCAGAAAAAAAAATGTTATTTTGCCTTCAGTATTATAATAACAATAACTAACGGACATTTTATTTGTATGAAGATATATTATATATAAATAATATCTTTAAATTATAATAATAGTATACAACAGGGATGGCCAAACATTTAGACTTAAAGGGGTGACTTTTTTGCTGAACATCTAACTGAGAGCGACTACATTTTTTTCAGAGCTTTGAACCAGAAACCAGTTTTTTAGAATGTACTTATGAATTGGTATTTTTTTATTTTATAAGGGTTTTTTTTTAAGTACTCACAAATATTGATGAAGTGATGAATTTTTTTTCCTATAAGATATGAACTGTCAAATACATTTTACTATGACTACTATTAAATTACCTCACCTCCCTCTAGTATTACAATTTCTTCTTGGGAAAATGGCAATTCATTATTTCTAAGACTTTTAGCTCTGATGCTATACAAAATAATTTAATTCTATTCAGTTTCTTCCAACCTGCTTTAATTTTTGAGATCGACAATAACAACAGGTGTTATTTTAAATTTAACTATTTTTAAACGAGAATAATTTTGAATTTTTATTTTTTTTATATTCAAATCAGCACTGAATTTATCACTATAATTTGTCAATGTTCACGTCAGCTTCATGGGCGACGCCATGGCCACCTCTAGTATATAGGTATACGTCTCCTCATTACTATAGTCTGCAATAAACTATGAATATGAAGTCCAAGAACTTCGAAAGCGCTCAGCACAGATAAACCTATAATTTTACAATATTAAACTTCTCTAACCTAAGCTGTTAGTGCAGAATTATTGATAATATATACTTTGAATAAAAGAAAATCCCATTTTCAAAATCTAATTAAAATTTTCAACATGATGATTCCAAGACAACAAACAAATAAAATTAGGTGCACAGGTTGAAATAATAGTACAGAACAAGTTTTATTTAATTGTTGCATTAGAAATATCATGATTGCAAATTTTAACAAGATTTTAAAAACAGAATTACCATTTATTAAAAATGTTTCTCCATCTATGTCCATTAAAATATTAAATAAATAATTTCAGGACAATGGTAAGCTATTATAAAATCACTATAATTAATCAGAGGGAAAGACTGACCATCAAATCTCTAAATTAATCTTCAGTTAATAGATGTAAATATAATTTTTTGATAGTTTGAATATAGATGAAATTAATGCAAAGTACTGAAACCCCCAATGAGCTATATGTAAAATAACTATCAGTAAATATAATTATAGAATAAGCTACCTATACTTTAGCTTTGATCATATATAAGCATACTATTTATTGACATATTAACATGCAGGGCATGATTTACACATGCTAAGGTAATTTCTGGACAACTACGAATATTCTGAAATCAAAAGGAAAGGCTGAGCCTTATATTTAACAACCTACACATTAATTTCACTCAAACATTCATTCTGCCATATCAGGCAACTGAGAAGATCATGGTGTTTCCTGATCTTAAAGACAGAGGTAAAAAGCTAATACTCCTCACACTATGTTGGTGAGCAGCCTATCCATGTTCGTATACTGTATGAGATAATCACATAGTAACATCATCTGCAACAACTAGAACATATGGGGTGGACATTAGGAATTTGCCCTGCTCAGTTCCTTTAAGGCCTCCAAGAGGAATCAAAGGGTCTCCTTTCAATTAACAACAAACTCCTTTCTGCTATGAATTTTTTTTGTTTAAAAAAGTTTTTTAATAATTGTGTTTTACCAGCTAATTACTTATGGATCTGAGACTTGGGCATTTAATAGAGGAGCGATACAGAGACTTCAGACCACTCAAAGTAGTATGGAGAGATGTATGTTAAGAGTAACAAGAAGAGATCGAAAACGCAATATATGGGTAAGAGAACAAACAAGTGTTACTGACATCATTGAAACAATTAAAAGATTGAAGTGGAGTTGGGCTAGGCATATTGTTACAAGAGATGATAATAAATGGACAATTGAAATCTGAAACTGGATTCCAAGAAATTGTAAAAGACCCAGAAAGAGACCACACGTGCGATGGATGGATGAAATAAGAAAGTGTGCAGGGGTGATGTGGAGAAGAGAGGCTCAAGATTGGAGAAAATGGATTGAATTTGGAGAGACCTTCATCCTGCAGTGAATTGATAATGGCTGACAATGATAATGACATTAATGTAATCTATATTCTAGCTATCAAAAAGTTATATTTCCTTCTGATTGGTTATAATGATTTCAAAATAGCATATAGTTGTCTTGCAATTACACTAGTATGTATAAATTATGATCTGCATATTAGTACATCAATAAATGGTATACTTATATAAGATTAAAGCTAAAGTATAGGTAACTCATTCTATACTTACATTTATTGATGGTTAGTTTACATATAGCTAGCTGGGCTTTTTCAATATTTCACATTAATTTCATCTATGCTGGAGATATCAAAAAGTTATATTTTGTAATGGGATATATATATGCGTTACATTTAAATTCTAATACTTAATGTTTTTATAAATCTAATACTGAATTAAAATCACAAATGTTCAAAATGCACAAATAACGAATTATTAATTTATTAATATGTTTCATTTAAATATTAAAATAAGATGAGCTTTAAAAAAATTGTAGAATCGAAGCAAAGATTCTATAGTTTAAATAAAATATAATAAAAAACCTTTTAATTTTAAAAATAACGAAGAGTTTTTAATCTTAAAAATTACAAACAGATCCTCAGGGCAAAATGACCACTGAAAAGATGATTACGAAAGAGATAAGAGTCAAGGAATAGAAACAAAAGACTTGCTTTTCCCGCCCAAAGATATGGACACAGACCTCAGTGAAAAAATTTACTTAGCCATAAACCCAAAATCTACTTGGCCACAAATTGAATTAACCAATAAAATACAGATATGGAATATGTTTGATGAATCCTGCATTCCAGAGATAAGGTGCCTGAGGACTATAAAAAGAAAATCCAAAACAATAATTAATTAGAGAGAATCAGAAAATTAAAGTTTTGATTTCATTCGTATTTGCTAAAAGTAAAAATAAAAATTTTAAAAGTTATCGCCGTCACAAAAAATGTAATCAGCTTCATTGTGCTTCCTTCGGTGCAGCTGGTCGAAGGCAGCATTAATCTCCATGAATCCCAGGATCGAACCACTGGAACCGTCTTCATAAAATGACTTCGGAAATCTTTATAAAATCGTCATCGTCCGCAAGAAAAGGCCCTTGCGTAACTCAGATCTTCGTCGCAAAGGAACGAGCACGAAGAAAAAGGAAAGTATAAATTATAAATATGAAATATAAACTCTTTAATTTAAAATCTCAGAACTTTAATTTTACTTAAATATGAACTATAGACTTTCTTTCCAAATCAAATCTGAACTTTATTTTTATAAACTTTAAAAATGTTAAGTTTTGTCTAAAATTGAAACTTAATCTCTTTAAAATATGTTATATGTTTTCATTTATGCTAAGCGTAAGATCTATTTGTAATAGGGTAGGGGTTTGCGATTGCAAACTTAAATTTAAAGATGAAAATACTTATCGTTATTTGTGCATTATTAAATTTAAAAGAAAAGTAGGTTAAATAATATTTGTAGTAAAAAAAAAAGTTAAATCTAATGTGTCATTTTAAAAATGATTTTAAAACCTTAAACTAAAGATTTTTTTTTAGAATTAAAGTAATAAAATAATTTAAATATTAGTTGAGTGTAGATGGCCGCCAGACTTGGTTAAATATAGGTTAGTTTTAAAGGGGTTTTGATTTTGGACTATTTGTTTCGTAGTTGTGTCAATGCTGGTGGAGAGATATATGGACGTTTATATCAATGTAATGTGAAGTGTGTTAGCACCTAGGGCGACGAGTCCAACTGAATGCATGACCCCAAAGAGGTAGTCATATCGTTGAAATGGATGCAGACATATTTCCTGCACCATTGACTTATTCCAGCTCTATGGATTGAGAAGTCGGCAAGTTAGGACCGCTCTGCCATCCACACGTAGCGTTTTCTCTTTATATTACATACATGATTCCTTCGCCAGATAGAAGCACATTCCTATACTGATTCAAGCTCATGTTTTCTCCAACAATATCACGCTGTTCAGATGCACATTCCTCCCTGTCGGCGTGATTCTATGCTAACATGTTCATATTGCAATGGTTGCTGATATATATCTGGAAGCGAGCGTTTGTGTGGCTGCGGACTTTTAGCCTGGAATCAAATGTTTGAAGATCTTATAAATGTGTCGTCTGGGTAGCTCATCTATACTCAACATTTCTAAGATAAAAAATAAAAGTTAAACAAATAAAATTAATAGTAAATAATAATGAAACAAACAAATTTTTTTTTATATAATTATTTTTCAAGTTTTTTGTGTCGTCACTTATATATATGCATGAATAAAATCTTTTTGTGTTATTAATACTGACAGTGCTTTTATTATTATTTTATTAAAAGAAGTATATTTTAATAAAAATGTTTTAAAACTCTGCTACTCCATGAGCTAGTGACTTGGGCTGGTGGTCGTGATCTTAACGGCGCATATCTGTCTACTTTATAAATTTTCTAGATTCCAAATAGCCTAGTGGCGCCCCCTGTCGGCAGACGTGGTAAGACTGCTAACTTCATCATCCTTTCCGACCATTATAATTTACATCTATTAACGGATGATTAATTTGATATTAAAAGTTGTTAAATACGAAGCTCAGTCTTTCCCTCTGATTAGCTATAAATAAGCATTTATTTTTATAGCGTCTGTATACAATTTGTAATTACATTCATATTGGCTTGAATGGCCGATATGAACGTAATTACTGATTAGCTATAGTGATTTCAAAATAGGTTATATTTGTCCTGAAATTACGTTAGTATATATAAAATCACGCTCTGCATGAAAGTATATCAGTAAATGGTATGCATATATACTATCAGAAGCTAAAGTGTAGGTGGGCTTGTTCTACATTTTACATTTACTGATGGTTAGTTTGAATATAGCTCACTGGGGATTTTCAGTAGTTCCACATTAATTTCATCAATATTTGAATCAAAAAGTTATATCTAAATAAAAACATATATAAAGAATTTTGAATTTAGAATCTTTGTTTCCTCTTTGAGGCTTAAAGAAATTGAGCCCAGCAACGTTCTTGTCATTTCCGCTCTTATTAGTGTATGATTAGTTATATAATAATGAACATGGATGGACTAGTTACCAAGATGCCTGAGCCTGTGTGATTTTATTGACTTTTTTTTATTTCCGAGGTTAAGATCAAAAAACATTACAGTCTTTCTTCTTAACTGTATGGTAGTTCTTATCTGAAATATCAGTTTTTTTCTTGAAAGTGGGATAAATGCATGTATAAATGAACTATTTTTGTACTTTTGATAAATCTACAGTTTTGAGAGCCTCCTAAAAAAAATGTTTACAAACAAATGCCTGCTATGAAACATCATATTTACATTTTATTTTTTATTACTGTTATTTTAAAAAATGAAATCCTTGTGGAAAAATTAGTTACAATAATTACAGTTAATATAAACACAATATTTACATTTTATTCATATTGGCGATGTGAAATCATATTGTGACCATTAACACACACTTTTCGAGAGGACAGAATCCCATACTTTGGACATAGTTCACTGCATCATGTTTTATGACAGAAACATCTCAAGTTTTTATCATTATGACAATTTAACAAAAAAAAAACTGCCGACAAAGAGAAATATGGTGTTGGACCAAAGTATAACAATGTTAATAGTGTCTTGTCGCTTCCTATGTTATAAGTAAAAAAAAAAAAAATTGAAATAAAGCTTCTTAATGAAATTTATCGGAATTTATTCCTTTTTTTAAATTTAACAATCGATTTCTTAATTTTGTTTTTATTTAACAATTAGAATTCATTTAACAACTAGAATATCTTCAGTAGGTTATAGTCCCTCAAATTGTACATTTATCAAAAATAGGGGCTACCATCTTGGTTTACTTGAAAATTTACAAGTAGCCTCAGAATTGCACCTGAAGCCTAATAACAATAAATAGATCAAGAAAATATTAATAAAAAATGAGAAGAGGGGTGTTTGTTGTTGGAGGAAAATAAAAATGATTTACTTACAAGTAATTTTGCTTTTAGCATTGTGCCATCTTCCAGATGGATTTTGACCCTGAGATTGTCTTCATTTTTATAAGATACAGGAAGTTCATATTTCTTAACTCTAGTATTGTAACGAACTTGTACGTTACTTTTAACATTATTTAGTAAAATATTAAGACTGTCAATTACTACATCATTTTCAACAATATAAGCCATATCGTCAATTAAGGAATTATTATCAAATGTTATAGATGCATCAGAACAGGATTCCCAAATCTAAAAAGATACAAAGAAAAAAAAAAAGCAACATTTTACACAGGAAAATTTAATGCATATTGCATTTTAAAAATGCCTTTATTTACAATAAACAAATATAAAGAAAATTTTTTAAAGACTGCAAATCTAGCAGTAAGAATATATATTCTTTTAGTATTCTAAACATAATAAGTTGTAAGTCAGACATATATTTTATATGTGTGAAAACTGAAAGATCACAAGTCCTAAACATTTTTCATGAATAAACAAGTTTCTCCTGCAAAGAATGCTATATTTTGAAGAAAATATATATAGGCTTTAGTAACTCGATAGCTATAAGATAAAGCTAAGTTTACTCCAGAGAAAACTAATAATAAAATGTAAATACATATCTAAGTTTTAAAAACAATAAAAAAGGTTGCTAATAAATTTAAAACAAAATGAAAAATAGATTCGGTAAAAAAATAAAGAATCTTTTATTTTAGGGAATTTTTAGTTTAAGTTTAATAGCAACAAAAAAAGATTGTTGGCCACAAGCCAGAAACTAGTCTGGGGATATTGGATGAGTAGGTACTAGATAGGGATTTTATGCACAAGCCTTCTGGCATCCATTGATTACTCTAGTTGGCACAGGGTGGCGCTACTGTACAGAGAGTTTTGCCTTGTTTAATAACAATTATGTGCTAGTATAAGAGATGGTGATCATGTGATGTTTGGTGGTTTAATACCAATCCTGCCTAATAGGATAGTGGGGGCTATGGTTGTTAAAGAGCCAAAGACACCAAAATGTATGGGTGCTGAACTGATTTCAGACCTATATGACTATATAAGCTATTGAGCTTAGATTGAAAATATTAGTGTTTTCAATTTTATTCTCATAGTTTTGTAGTTAAGTAGAGATAAAAGGTGGCTGCTGGAGGGTTGCATTAGATCCTAAGATCTAGGTGCAGTGCTCTCAGATCCAAGGCTCCTCACTGACGAAGACCACAAGCCAGAAACTAGTCTTGGGATATTGGATGAGTAAGCACTAGATAGGGATTTTATGCACAAGCCTTCTGGCATCCATTGATTATTCTGGTTGGCACAGGGGGGCACTACTGTATGGAGAGAGTTTTGCCTTGTTTAATAACAATTATGTGCTAGTATAAGAGATGGTGATCATGTGATGTTTGGCAGTTAAATTAAACTTAAACAGA
Organism: Epiperipatus broadwayi; assembly: GCA_028023455.1. NCBI lineage: Eukaryota > Metazoa > Onychophora > Udeonychophora > Euonychophora > Peripatidae > Epiperipatus > Epiperipatus broadwayi. Next base: position 147,218 of record JAQFVV010013042.1, on the reverse strand, counting down.
CAAAGATCGTAGGTTAAAAGCATTCTACAAAAGACTGTTGAAAGATAAACCAAATTGTTAATTACAAGGCTGAATATAACTAATGGTTTTAAGAGACAGAAAAAACTGTGTATTGTTTAAAATCAAACATTAAACTAATTTTAGAAGCGAACAAATGGATAAAATATTTGAAGCTGAAAAGTTGGATACCAATCATCATCGTAAAGATGCATTATCCAGATGGAAGTACAGTTACATTGGAATGTTAGGAAGCAAGAAAAAAAAGGAGTATAAATAGTATGCACTAAAAAATAAAATGTCATCGTCAGCTTTTCTGGACTCATTATAAGCTGCTGTTGTTACTGTGTCGTGGATACCAGAAGGACCTTGAGAAAAGCTGAGGGAAAAGTGCCCGGACTTTTCTGCAATGATGAATGTGTCCCAGAGCCTGTGCATCTAAAAGTTGAAGATAGCCGGCTAGGGAAAATGTTAATAGACTGCACCAGTTTTTTATTATTTACATACACCTGAGAGAGCCCAAATAGGATTGTGTTGTGTTAAAATAACCGTGAATATAAACTTTAGTCTTCACTTAAGTTTACCACTAGTATAGTGGCAGTATTAGTTACTCAGTGGCGAAATGGGCAGTGAAGGTATAACTTTAAATCAAGAACTATTTTGTTATATGTGTAAATAAAGTAAATATGATCGCCACTCAGCTAAACCTTAATTTATGTGTATGTATAATACGTAAATAAATATATTTAATCGTTATTAATAATGTTTTGGTAATTTATAATTTTGTGGTAATTGTGGGTAGTCAGCTTAAGGTTATATATATTACTTAGAAGATGTTCAGGGAATTAAGACATGTAAATATTGAAACTATAGTGAAAATTTCCATGTATTTACCTAAACTTCACCTACGATAACATTAAGTGAAGAGCCAATTTAACCTGGCGATTGCAAACTTAAATTATATCATCTAGAAAAGAATATATGCTTGGCATATAACACTTATAACATTTAGAATACTAAAAAATTTTACTTTTAGTTTAATCCGACAAAAATATTGTTACTAGATAGTAGGATTTCAAATTTCCAGTTCTAATTGGTTCTTGACTAATTATACCATAGCTGGTAGAAGTTTACCTAGATAAATATATGGAGTTCCCATTATATTTTAAATATTTATATTTATAAAGTGCGTGAAAATCTTCTAAAACCTATACAAGGTTAACTATTTTAATAAACAGAAATTCCATTTTATTTTAGTTAAAATTTGCAGCTATGATGTTTCTACAGCAACAGCCAATCAAAAACAGCAGAACAAGTTGAGACAATAGTTTACTACACTGACAGATTTTAACTAGAATCATGATTTACACTCCTCATTTAGTGAATTGTGACTCCTGACAACGAAAGTAGTGGTGTTTGAGAATTCGTTACAATTTTTACTAATTCACCTAAATTACAATACATTTAACCAAAAAAATAAATAAATCTGTTCTAATATACTTTTCGTCATTACAACTACAGAAACCTTCATATCATACGCTGTACAATAGTCAAGAGTAATGTCTATAGAGAATGTCGCATACTCGTCGCTAACAATGTTCAACATGCTAGAGATGTTGGGGAAAGGGTGCACTTCAATATCTTAGGGTTTGAACAGTTTACAGGCCGTACGATCTATGAGCGGCCTTGTAAACAGCATATTTCTGTGCTTTAGCGTAGAAACAGCGCCATCGGCAGTGTGGATGAACAGACGATGTATTACCAAATTAAATTATTTTAAAAGTCTCTAAGCATGCATCTTAATACTGGAGACACAATTCTAGTTATGGTTTAATACTGAATTTTAAAGAGTTATTAGTAAAATAATTATCAAAAATGAAAAGAAATTTAATCTGCTATGCCATTTTTTCCCATATATTTAAATAAATCACACATTATAATGCAAAATAAACTATTATTATACAACAACAATAATTGTATATACTATATATTATAAAAATAATACAGAAAGCTTTTTTCAGTCGGTATTTTTTTTGCCCATATCAATGTGATATAAACTACTTTAAAGCTTCAATTTACATTGCCATAAATAGCTATATCTATCTTTATATTGAACTGGATCCGTTTAAAAGATAAATTGGGTTTAAACATCTTTTAATATAATTTTCAATTTATATTTTTAATATTACGTGAACGGACCAGCCCTTCAAGCAGATGGGAGAATAAAAACGATAGCATAGCCCTCAATGTTACTCACAATCAGATTGAACTATGCAAAGCGTAACACGATCACAAAGCAAAAGAAGGTTCAATATTCCCGTAAGAACATGGATAGAAGAAAATCAACCCAATCACCGTCTCAAAAAGTTTTAATTCTTCTACATTCTAACATATAACTATACAAGAATTTAACAACAACAAAATCTTGCTAACTTATAATATCAAATATAATACATCCGAATAGCGCATTAATGACTTCTTGCATTCTAAACATTTTGTTTGATGTTTCTTTCGATAACAATTACAGATACAAACATTTATAATGATAAAAACAATAGTCACAAAAAGTAATAAAAAGTATATTTTAATTTACAAATATAAAATAGAAATTCATATAACATTACAATACTAGAATTAAAACAAGCAAAACTCTCCATACAGTATTGCCACTCAATGCAAGCCAGAGTAATCGATGGATGCCAGAAGGCTTGTGCATAAAATCCCCATCTAGTGCCTACTCATCCAATATCCCCAGACTGGTTTCTGGCCTTCGTCAGTGAGGAGCCTTGGACCTGAGAGCACTGCATCTAGTTTTGCCTGTTTTAATAACAGTTATAAGCAAGCATAAGAAATGGTGATCATGTGATATTACAATACTCGCCAAACCAACAAAATTTTCGTAAAATTCTTCTACAATCAGTGTTTCATCTATGAACAAATAGACCATTTCAATTTAATAGATGAAATGATGGTTATGGAAGAATTTTAGTAAAATTTTATTGTTTTCAGTAGTATTGTAATGCTAAATGAATTTCTATTTTATTTATAATTACTAGTATACTGTTGAGCAGTATTTAATTTACCTGCAATCTTTTTACGGGTTGCATTCGTTTTTCACATATATAACTCCAAGCTCCTAATTCTAAATAAAAAAAATATCTATAAACTATTATTAATAATAAAAAAAACATTAGTAGTATTATCAAACAGCGAAATATCAATAAGTTCTCACACAAATGTCAAAATGGTAATTATATGATTATAGATTTTACTAATTCCTGTAAACTAAACAATACACTGATTAATAACTCTAAAGATAAAACTGCATCAGATCAAACCCCCCAGGTCATGTATAAGATTACATGCCACCAAACGGGCTGCGGAGCTACATACTACGGTGAGACATGAGCCGCAATTATTATCAGTGTCTCAACACCGATATGTATACAACAAATCGTGAACCAAAAATGATGGCAGATCAATATTTCTGGAACTCCATCAGCTTCTAATCACATGTTCAAATCCACTACTGCCGAGATCGTGTGATCTGAGAGAAATGCCGTCAAGCGCAAGGTAAAAGAAGCATGTTTCATTGCAAACGATCCTAATGTCATCCACAGAAGAGATGCCTGCTTCTCGATTTCTAAGAAATGGGCTGGTTAAATAATTTACGTACATTTGCCTAATTTACGGCTAATAAAAAAAACCATTAGTAGTCCAAGCTACGAATATGGGATCAAATAAGACCTGAAAGCGCTAAGCTTGAAACTTTTTCAAATATATAGTTTCAATGAATTGCATTTAGAGCGCAGCATAAAAAAAAAAGATTCAAATGAAATATTTTAGCTTTATAGAAACTTTATTATCGGTTGACTTGCTCTTATTAATGCTCATAATTAAAAAAAAGTGCTGCATTTATTTATATTTTCTTAGCCATAACTTGAAGACATTTATTTTCAACATAACAAACATTCAACTTACTACCATGGAAATGAAAAATGTCATTTCATTAGTAAGGAATGGACCAAATAAAATATCTCGTATCTACTTACTATGTATATAATTAAGTATTTATTTATACAGCGCTAGTTAGATGGATTCATTCTACCTTTTCTAAAGACTTTATCATGTGTTTGAGAATGTTAGTATTATTTACGTATAGTTATGTGTAAAGCGCAAGTGCATTAGCCTGATCGCTAATTTATATTTACTATGTATAGTAAGTAGATACGAGATATTTTATTTAAAATTTTGTAGTATATTAACTTAATATATAATGTATTTTTAAAAAAAATCAGCAAATAATAAATAAACTTTGCATTAAAATAGCAACAAATTTAAAAACAAAAAATAAGAATTGACAGAGAAGATAACCTGAGTCAATTTGAAGAAACTATTTTTCGGCAGATAAATTATAAATCATGGTTTAATTGAAGTTTTTTCAAAAGTAATTTTTTTATATTTATACTTTAATTTAACAGAAATTAATCTTGGATTAATAAATAATATATTGTTTATATGTTCTGATTATTCCTTTTTGTTTCCTCAAAAAACGTGGATCAGAAAATACTGAATCGGGAATTTTTTCACAACTATAATTTGTTTAACATACAAATCTTATTGTTATTTGTGATAAAACCATAATAAGAATAATTGTTTATGAAAACCATAATAAGAATAATTGTTTATGAAACATCTACTGTTGAAAATCATTAAAAAAAATTTTAAAATGGAATAATAAAAATTAATTTTATTATTTGTAGCTACTTAAAATTTTTTCCAAATCTTAAACCATATTTCCAAAGAGCAAATATGACACTTTTTGCTTATATCCATATTTACAATAATCAAATGAAATCTTAAGGATGCCAAAACCGTGCATTATTTAAAATCTGTAACTTTATCTATAAAAAACACTTAAGAATCCCTATGGTAAATTGACATCAATGACTGAAGTTTTGTTTACATTCCATCAATTTTGTAAATCCCCTATATTTACATTAAGGGGGGAAGGGTCTGCATTTCTCATTTTACACACAAAAATAAAATTTGAAATTAAATAATTCTCAATATATATATATTAAGTGTCTGACTTGAAAAGAATAACAGTGTCACTTAGAATTTTAGGAGTGGTTCATTTTTATTTTAAGTTTTCATGTTTTCTATAGAAAAGGTTAATGTTTTCTGTCCTATTTCACTTAATGCTCATAATTTTGCATTCTATTTTCTTTAAGTTATTAATAGCTTTTCATATTTTTCCTACACAGTTTTGATTATCAATCAGATATTGATATGTGCAAATGTGCTCCTAACCTTACTTCTCTGCCCATATCACTTCTAAACTTAAATAATTAAGATTTTCTCCAAATGCTGAGAAATGATCAACAATTTCATTTTTTATTTAAAGACCAATCTATTGCTTTTTTGTCCCTTTAACAGTCTTTAACCAAGAATTCATCAAGATGAAGTCTGGTATCCATATGAAGATTGATGTTCAAAGAAGAATCTACAATTGAAGAATTTTGCCGTTAAAAAAATGGAATTATTATGATATTCCAAACAAATGTCTTTTTCCAGATCCAATCATAAAGCCAGTTGGATGTGATCTTCCTAGAAGCAATTGGAGTCTCAAGAACAGATTCAGGACTACCTATGGTTGGTGTGCTCATCTGCTGCATAAATGGCATTTTCAGTCACAGAACTATGTCAATTTGAATAAATACAAACTGTGAACCACATAGTTAATTTCCAAATCTATGACGACAGAGGCAGAATTGAAAGATTTAATACTGATGAATCTCTTTCCTAACTGGAATTTCTGTAGTTTCCTGTTTGATATTTTATTGATAGTTACTATCATAAAAAAAAAAAAAATCCATAAACTAAATAAAAGTATACAATTTATCCAAACCACTTCAAACCCTTTTTAGTAAAACCCTTTATTTGTACATATATACATACACCTACATTTCGACTGTCCTGCAGTCTTCTTCAGAGCTGAAACGTAGGGATATGTATACATGTACAAATAAAGGGTTTTGCTAAAAAGTGTTTGAAGTGGTTTGGATAAATTGTATTTATATAAGAAATTACAGCAAAATAAAGAAAAGGATGATTTTGGTAATATTTCTAAATAAAAATATCCAACATGTATATAAATATTACACAGAGTAAAAAATTTTAAAACAAAAAATACTAATTCACCAAGCCCTTTCGGTAGTATATACCAGATTCATGACTACTAATTTAAACTGAATGGCTAATATTCCAGGGCAGGCTCAATGGGATACTCATATTATGTTGATTAATGATATCATTAGACTTAGCGATAAACCAAGCCTCTTTCAACTTCCTCATCCTATCATTAGTCTCATAGCAAATAGCATTAATCATTTGAGTAAACATTCATGCCCACTAATTTTCCCATGATTAAAAAAATACTGAAGTAACCTGAGATTCCATTTTAGATTTTCTATGTTGATAAACATGTTGCCGCAACCTTGTTGATATATTAGTTTTCGTTTCCCTCATAATAAATAACATTACAACCAGACTCAAATAATTGAATATATAACTCCATATTTATCATGACCATCCACATGTTTTCCTCAAATGATTAGAGCTATTTGCAATGAGCCTAATGATAGGAAGAGGAAGTTAAAAAGGCTTGGTTTATTGCTAAGTCTAATGACATCATTAATGAACGTAATATGAGGGTCCCATTGAATATGCACTGGAATATTAATTGTTCACTTCATGAATTAGTATTTATTTTTTATTTCAAATTTTTTTACTCTGTATAATATTTATATATGTTTAGGATATTTACATTTGGAACAGAATTGGTGATTTATATATTTAATAAGCTAAATAAATAAAGTCTTCTTTAAAATAATATTAATGATCCCTTTTTTTTTCATTTTCTATACTGTGGAATACAATTTGTTTTAAAAAAAAGGTGAAAAAAAAAAACAACTGAAAATTTCCAGCAAATCAATTTTCAATAACATATTTGAATAATATTTGTCTAAATCGCATGTTGTTATTAAATTAGTAATAAATTGAAAGGTCGCTAGTCATTCACATGCGCCTACAGTCAGCCAGTCTGAGAAACAACAGTAGACGCATGTGAAAGACTAGCAACCTTTCAATTTATTACTAATATATTTGAAATAATTTAAGAAATCAAAGAAATATGATTACATTTAAAGACAATATCGCCTTTAAATAACTCACAGCAGGGTCAAGACATCTTCAATATCTTATTACAGAGAAACAATGGCGACAATATTCACCAGAATTTCCAATTGTTGAGCGGTGAGGTTTTTCCATCCTAATTTTACTCTTTATCTAACAATAGCTAGACACCCATTTTCTGACTACTATTAGATAAGTTAGGTGGGTGGGTTTGGACTGCCTACCCGAAAAAATAAAAATTCCAGTACTTTTGAAAAAAATTTCAAAGTTTACTTCACTTGGTTTCAAACTTAGGTAGCAGGCAGATAAATTCAAATTATTTGACTATTAGTATTATGGAATTATTAAAGACCTTTCAGTAAGATGTTTGCTATAAATTTTACCTTCACAAGCTTAGCTATATAGCATTCCCAAATAAATATTTAATTGAAGTTGAAACTTCTAAGATCTAAACATTTGAGCTTTGTTTACCTATTAATAATAAAAGAAAAAAAAAAAAAGCTTATAATTTTCAGATGCTTTTATTTAGATATTGATATTATTCATGGAAGGAAAAAAGGAGTACAAAAAAAAAAAAAGAAACCCAAAAGAGAGTTATGGTGCTCTTAGAATAAAAAAGAGATAAAGCTTTTATCATGATTAAAAATAAAAACAGCATTCATTTATAAAAATAACAATGTATTGCATAATATCTTATATATTCTATTGATTTTATTAATGTTATTCTTTTTGTATATAGATATGTGCATGTACATATATTGTAAGGAAATCAAGTTATATAATTACATGACTTAATTTAATAAACTAGTATTACAAATGTTATATAATGAGCATGCCAGTAGTTCTTAACAAGCTTTTCAGAATATCCCTAACCTCAGACCGGTTTCTAGCTCTGGCTTTCATCACAACAAAAGCCAATGCTAGAAACCAGTCTGATGATAGGGATATTCTGAAAAGCTAGTTAAGATTGGCAGGCTCATTATGTAATGTGACAATTAAAAATGGAGTAACAATGCTAATAGTAAAAAAACAACTAAAATAGCATAGTGTTAAGAACTAATTAACAAATTAAAATTACATAAAAGGATACTGATGTTGTAATGTAATCAAATGAATTAAATCGTAGAATAGATATCTGGTAGATTATATCTAGTGCACATTTCATATATAAATGGTGGTAATTTAACTTTGAAAATAGTAAAGTATAGTTCAATAATGTGTAAAGAAAAAAAAGTAATGAAATAAAATTGGATCTTATAAAATCATTGTCAAATCTTTTGTAGGATATATATATAAAAAAGATAATTGAATCATGTAATAAGATGGGTTAAAGGATTACAGCAAAATATTTTGAGTTTAAGGGATCTATAAAAAAATATCCTGATAGGATAAAAAATTTGTCTTTTAAGTTTTATTATCAAGTAATTTATCTTTGAAAGAATTGTGAAAATGTTTTAGTTAGTCCATTATTAGCTATGCGATGCAAATCATCAAATGAAGACCTCTGCAGCAGAAATGACTCTAAAAGATTGCAGTTATCATTCGTCAATTTTTACATTGAATACCAATCACGACAACAGTGGGTAATTAAAACCCAAGTTCCATGGAAGGAAATAATCAAGTAGTGAGGTAAAATGTTTTGAAATAAATTCCTTAACCAAAGCTATCATAATCAAATTTTACGCTGCCATAGCTTGGATATGATCAGGCTGAAGCATGTCGTTCATTGCTCTCATACCATATAGTTCCTCAGATATAAAAGAATGTCATAAGAGTTAGGAAAAGTCTGGAAAGTGATAGTCTATTGACTGTAAGATGTATACGTTGGCCTTGCTGAGTTACCAATATTAATATATCCAAGATTGAATCAATCAAAACGGAAGTGGAGGTGAGATTAATTAATTTTCCATCTCCATTTCAAAATTAGATCAATAATTGTTAGTTATTCAATAGACTAGGTCAGGGGTGGGAAATAGCAGCCCATGGGACACATGCGGCCTGCTAAGAGTTTTTACACAGCCTACCAAGACAATCAGAAAAATCTGCCTTAAACTGGGATTTCCTTCTCGTGTGTGACCAAAGATTCGGCTTGTATTTTCCACTAGGACGGCCATGTCAATACACAGGCGTAGTGTAGATACGATGTGCAGTACTTTTCCAGTTGATCTGGTTAATTTCAATTTTGTCTGTGCATTAGCAAATATATACTTTTCCAACTTTAGTGAAACCATGAACTTTCCAAAAAAATGTAAAATCGATGATGAATGTCATGCGTTTAATGAAGAATGGACAAACAAATATTTCTTTGGTAATACAGGGAATAAAGCAGTGGGTTTATTGTGTCATGAAAAAAAGATGCAGCCCATCACTTCCACAAAATGACCCCAATGCGGCCCCCGAGCCAAAACAATTGCCCATCCCTGGATTAGGTGATTGAATTCCAACCCGAGATATTGAGGGTAACTTTACAAGTTCACTACTCCCACTGGTTTCTTTATTCTGCAACAACACTGATATCCTTAATTAGACCATTACAGGTATCAGATCGTTATGTCTGCATGGTTTAGTGAAGCTGTAGAGTATCTGACTTTGGAGCTTATGATTCTAGGATCAATTCCAGTTCAGGTATATACAGCTCTCGAACTGATCAATAAAGCCCTTCAATTATTTACTTATTAGATCATTAATGCTAATATACAAGTACATTGTATATACTGAACTTTAAGATATGATTAGGGTGAATTTGAACACAGACTTTCAAGCTCCGTTCCGCTATCCACTCCATCTTATATAACCGATACATATGACCACATACATGTAAAAAAGATAAATGATCAACATATTTATTTCATGCTGAATCATCACACGTCGTCCAAATCATCACACACACCCCACATATAATCAGTGCTCAGTTTATATTAGGATAGCAAATCTTCAAACTTTAATGGTCAGGCTTCAATCTTCTCCACCCATCAATTCTTCGGCTATCCATATTATGAATATATGAAGATGGCATGCTCAAAGCCCTTATTGATGTCAATATTGTTGTCATACTCATGTTGATTTTTAAGTCAAAAAATACTTTTTTTTCAAAAATAAATAAAAGCTGTACATATTTGTTCACAATTTCTACATGTGTATCTTAAAGTCTTCTACTGTAAATACAAACAGATAAATATAATTATAATAAAAATAATAATTTTAATGGTAACAAACTATTATAAACAATCCTTAAAACCGCAGAAATACTTTCGGTTAATTTCTTACACCTGCCTCAACTGCCATTAAATTAAAACAAAAAACAGATAAATATATATATATGAATTTCAGATAAAACATATAATATAATAATACTACCATTTTCAGAAATGTGAGGTTTCATTATTCTTATATAAACTAGTAAAGAAAGACTAGTGAATTTGAAAATAAAATTTTTATTTCTACTTTCTAGTTCTTGATTATTTATAAAATGCCTATCTATTGTAATGATTTGCGAAATGTCTAAAGCAGATATGGGCAACCTTTTTTGAGTTATGGGCATCACAAGATATTATTCATCATAAATTGGGCCACATCACTATAAAAAAAAAAAAATCACCAACATTGTATTTAGTACAAATATATATTTATAAAAATAATAATAATAAACTAGTCATTACATTCATATAATCATGAATTAAAGAGATGGGTCCCAGACTACAGGTTGCCCATGATTAATCTAAAGAATACTTAAAGAGATTGAATTATTGTGAAAAAGTTTTTATTAAGATTGTGCCCTGTTGCAGTAGGTGGAGTGTCTGACTTGGGATCAGGAGGATTCTGGCACTCAAATTTAGGAATTCCTGAACAATAAAGCCATATACCTTTTTTTTAAAAAAAAATCAAGATTGTTATTTAAATATCAAATCATTTCAACATGAAGGGCATTTTGAAACACAATTACATAATTAAAAAACAACAACAACAATAACCAAATGGCTATATTTCTCAGGAGATCATGAGCATTAAAATGTAACAATCTTCAATCGATCCGGGAACTTCATACCCCAGAGTTTGACAGTCCACTACTGCAGCAAATCTATGAAGAGAAACTACATATTTTGTATAGTTGATAATGCAAAGCATAAACAATATTTTTACTCTTACACCATTCAATTAAAGATTCTACTTGCCAGAGAGAAAGTCTTTTGTTTGAGGATTTAGAGCAGAAACCCGATTGCTGTATCGTTCTACCGAACTGTCCAAAACTTCTTTTTTAGAAGCAGCTTCCAACAATAACAACTTTTTGTTTTTGAATAATGAATGCTGACCTAAATTTAAAAAAAAACCAAAAGGAATAAAATATAAAATTTATTTTTGGAATTAATTAACTTTCCTAAATAAATCTAATCTATATTAATTTTAATTTTCTCTTCGCTCCACTAGATAACTTTTTTGTATATGTTAGTCTGTATAGGTAATGAATGTTAAATAAAATTTTAATAACAAATTTTTTATTTCTAAAAAAATTATTATTAAGAATTACAATTATGATAGTACAATAATGATCTGTTAAAAGTAATTGTCATATAAAACTAATATTGCAATTTGAGATTAAATAATCAATGAAAGAATAAAGTTTACGATAAAATGTTAAGAGATACTAAATAAGTTATGTTAATGATGTGACACACAATAATACAAAAAAGCTTTTTTTGACAAATAAGTTTGCCCTTATCAATGTGATGTACACTATTTTAAAATTTTGATTTACATTGGCATCTATCTTATATATATATAAAATTAACTAGAACCAATCATAATTAAAAAGAACGACAATAATCCAATACTTACAAATATAACATACAAGGTAGAAAAGTACCCCCCCCCATTATTCATTCCTAAACTCCTTTCTTTCCCAATTAAACAACTTATAATAATTGTATAACATGTATAGAAAACAAAAAAACCCTATATAATATGGAATTTTACATTCATTTTAATTAGCCAATTATTAGTTAAATTAATTGATGTTTTTTATATATTGATATAGTTGTTTGCTGCTGTTAATGTAATTGATTACACATATTCTTCTATATAGTTTTTTAATAAAGTTTAAAAAATGTTTTACACAATCTATTTTATGTCCATATTTTAAATAATAACTATAATGAAGATTTACCGTCTCTTCTATTGATTGCATTACGTTCTTTTGTGCTTTCATCTAATTGTTTCCTTATAACTACACAGTAAATCATATTGCAATTCCCACAATTTTATATCAATGCCTCTTCACTGACGAAGGTCACAAGCCAAAACTGGTTTGGGGATATTGGATGAGTAGGCACTAGAAAGGGATTTTATGCACAAACCTTCTTGCATCCATTGATTACTCTGGCATGCACACAGTGGCATTACTGTACGGAGAGTTTTACCTATTTTAACAGCTTGAGCAAGCTTAAGAAATGGTTATCATGTGATGTTTAATGATTTATACCAATCCTGCCTAATAGGACAATGGTGGCTATGTTATTAAAGAATCAGACACCAAAATGTGAGTTCAGACTTATATAATTAAATAAGCTAATGAGCTTGGATTGACAATTTTATGTTTTCAATTTTAGATTCAGTTTTGTAGTTGAGATAAAAGGTGGCTGCTGGAGGGTTGCATTAGATCCTAAGATCTAGGTGCAGTATTCTCAGATCCAAGATTCCTCACTGATGAAAGCCACAAGCTAGAAACTAGTCTGGGTATATTGGATGAGTAGGCACTAGATCCATTGATTACTCTGGCTTGCATTAAGTGATACTACTGTATGGGAGAGTTTTGCCTGTTTTATGATAATAAATAAGTTGGATTAAAGATAAATGCTAAAAAACTTCAAAATCGCATTGTACTGTAATGGAAATGGGTCCCGGCCTTGCATAACAGTAGACCTGACAGGCCATCAGAGTGGATGAGAAAGTGTATCCAGGATTCCTAAACTTCTAGATTCATATCCATCTCGATTTCACTCCTAGGAGATCATGTGTTAGCATACGAACATACATCAAATATCTACATGTATACTCATCTCTTTTCTCCATCCTTAACTTCAATTAATCCCAGAATTCGAGCTCAGGGAGAATACTCATAATATTCTCCTTTAGGGAATATTAATATTACTATCTTTATTGGGTGGCTTTGTGATAAATTGATAGATGAATAAAGAATAATGCTAAGGACAGTCTTTAATTTAAAATCATATATTTAACAGATTTATTCATAATTATTACAACTTATGCAAAGAGAGATTATAACAAAAGAAATTAATCCGCTTAGATATCTATGACTATTCTTTGATTAATAATACTTATTAATCCAATCCCTCTTTTCCCATCAAAGAATAATCATTCAATATCAATAGTAACAAAAAAGAAATTAAAACTTATTATCATTTACTGTACTCTTACAAAGACGGACTATCACACCTCTGGCCACTCAAGTACCACTAACTCTTAATCAACTCACCAGCTAATCAAGCTTGTAACAATAATAAGTTCACCACTCCATCATTTATAATACTATAACCTTATAATAACTTCATAGCTTCTTTATACTTCTGTTTACTTATTCATTAAAATAAGCATATTATTTATGATAATCTAAAATCAGTTAAACATATGGTATTTATCTACACCAGCTTGCATGATATTCATAACATTCAGGTTTCACTTTCATTCATACTAATATAATCCGAATATGCATTTTATACTCTCTTGATCTCTTACGATAGTAGGAATATCAAATCATTCCATTAACTTTATTTCACATTAATTAAACATCATTTATGATATATTTTACTCTTCTTGCCTTCCAACAAATTCTTACAACATCATCATTCTTCAAACATTTGATAAACTATAACAATTACGATGTAGGATCCAGGGATGATAAAAAGTGAAGGATACAAAACTACAATAACGAGAAACAAGCAATAGAAACATGGGTGCAGAGCTTAGGGCCACATTCTTGGGTCTACCTTAAATTCCTATCATGCCTTCTACCTGAACACTTACTCATTTGCAGAAAGAAATGCTACTGACAAATCATAAAATATATTGAACTCGGTTAACTGCATTTTATTTTAACAATTCATAAAGCTATATTCAATATTTAAAAGGTAATATTTCATATTCAAATGCACCACAGGATTTCGTTCCCATTCCTATCCTGAACCACTACTGTTTATTATATACACTTGGAATATCTCCTTCAACATTGCAAATTCATTTTAACATCTTAACATAAATAATTTCTAGACTTCATTTTAAAATATTCACTATAATATCAAGAAGATTTAATATTGTATCGACACATAATTTTAAATATTTCACAATAATAAATACTTTCATTCAAATATTTTCTTTATAAACATAATTCAGAAATCAAACATGGAAACTTGTATCTAAACATATACTGTTTATAACATATGAATAATTATGCATGGTATCTAAAATCTCATATATAATATGCATGTTCATACTTTCTCATAGTATCTATCTAAATAAATTTAGATATATAACACAGTATATTTATACCTTCATATGATGTTCAAAAATCAATTAGTATATCATACATAAATAAAATAAGCATACTATTCAGTTTCTCTTATTTATGTCTTTCATGAATAAATGAATACCAATATAAAACATTAATACACATCAATAACATTTTACCATAATCCTACTCTTAGGATTAATAATGCAAATCCTACCTTTCTAGTTGATGTTCTTGCATTTGAAAGTTATAGACCTATTACCTTTCCAGAAAAGTATACTTTTTTTTAACATCTTTTTATTTTTCTTTATTTTATAATATATCCCACTGTAATATTTCTTTCATGATATGTAACTCAATAAATGTAATTTCTTTCATGATATGTAACTTAATAAATGTTGTAACTATTGTTAATTAATAAATTATATTTAAAAAAAAAAAAAGTTTCGGAGATATATAATCACCCTGTTATACATCCTCCTTAATGTTAATTTTATTACTTATCACACATAATTAATAGAAGTCAATGCAATTGCTACCCGAAACTCACATTTGATCATGAATTATTGCATAGTAGATAGAAAGATTATGCACGAAACCTTTAAAAATAGCTGTGAATTTCATAAGGGTCAAGAAGTTGAACCATCACCAATTCCAGAATTCCTTAAAAGTTTTGATGCTGACTATAATGATATCATTTACTTTTTGAAAGTAAAATGTCTAGGTCAAGGTTTAGTTGAAAAGATTTTATAATTTGCACCAGAACTTAACAATGAACGCTTAGAGATTTAACATTTTTAATAAATTTACAAACTCAATTAAATATAAATTACGTGCTGAAACTCAATCAAAGGGGAAAGCTATAATTGAATAATGATAATACAAAGGCAGCTAAGCACTTTCAAGGGCTTTTTATATCCTCATACTCATAACATCAGAATAACTATGGAATACAGATGCATAGGTATATATAATCGAAAGCTATTCAAAGTTTATGCAAGTTAGATAGTTCATTTCTTAAAAAGGGGAAGCAAGATTCTTTTCGGTTGATGGAATTGTAGTTATTAGCTACATGCCAGGCTTCCTTGATCTTATGATTAGAATCGTTCCTCTCTATGCATGAGAAGTTGACCGATGAAGACTCAAATGTATGGGCAGTGATATTCTGGTGCTCCAAAAAAAATCAACTTGTGCTCAGACTTATCTGAGGCTCTTCGATACAGATATTGATGTTGTGAGAGCCGAGTGTAGAGGGAAGCACATGAATCAGCGTAAACCTTTGTATTATCGTTATTCAATTATAGTTTTTCCTTTGATTACAATTTAGTGTATAATTTATATTTATAATACATTTGCCTAAAGTTGAATATCTTTTATAATCATTCATTTAGGTAAGTTAAATATGCGTCTTAAAAGTGAAAACCAACTTATCAATATAATGTTTCAAACCATAACAGCATTCCAAACGAAACGTAAATTATGGCGAGATCAAATTAAGGCAAACAATTTTATGCATTTTGACACACGATCTAAACATCAGTAGTAAAAAATATGCTACCTAGCTTTTCAATTTGATGCAAAAATTTGAAATCAGATTACATTTCCAGAAAATAATCAGTATTTTATTATATTCACAATTTCATCTTCAGTCAACATAAAAATCTGTCAATTTTCAAATAGAATGCATGTTAACATAAAATAGCATTTGATCGTGCCTTGTTACTGGACTTTTATAGATTCTATTTATCAAAAAAAAAACAATCCTACCATCACAGTCATATCCTATTCATACTATTACATTTTGGCAGAACCTACATTTGCGACTATTTTCAAGAGTGAAACAGGATAACTGTAAAATCAGAATCAAAATATCTGATGAGCATCTGAAGAAGTTACCGAGAATTGCAACTATTTTCATAAAAACAGTTATTGTTGCGTTAGTTTCTCAAAAATAATGTCAAATATACCATTAGTTTTATGTTATTCTCTTATTCTTTTACTTTCATAATAAAAAAAACCATCAATGACACTTTATTATTTAGATATTTATGTTTTCTATACTACTGGTATATTAATTATCATAACCTTGGAACCTGTTTGATGATTTTAAAAGACTCTCTGAATGATCTGCCGCATGTGATAACTTTTTGTTTATCCGTGGTGGCGGATATCATAAAAATTATGCATGGACTATTTTTTTGTTTATCATCTTTTGGTAGTATTAGTATATTTAATGTGTGGCCAAGACAACGTGGTCCACAGATGTTAAAGATTGGGGACTCCTGGATTAGGGAAATGAAAAATGATAAAGCTATCAGATAGATTGAGAGAGACTTCTGTAAAAAAAACTGCTGAACAGTGAATTTGATATATATTAGTAGACTTTGGACTTAAGATTTTTTGAAGATTATAATGTTTCTGATTGCTAAAAAAAAAAAAAAAAGGGTAATAAACTTACCTCATGTTTCAAAAATATTACTGAAAGTTTTAACTCAAAGAATTTATGGAAAGGTAAAATATTCTATTGGAAAGGAATAATTTGGTTTTCAGCGAGAAAAAAGGCCAAAAGATATTATTGATGTTACAACACGTGTAAAAGAAATATTGAAAAGAAAATTGGTGTATGTTTTGTGGATTTGGGAAAAACATTTGATAGAGTAATATCTGCAATAAACTTATGATCATCTTGAAACTAAAGTGTATTTTGGAAAAAGAGAAGATGTATTGAAATGTATATATTGAATAATGAATAACTGAAGAAGTATAGAAAGAGGAATTAGATATATGTGCTGCATGCCACTTGCCCTTTTGTAATGTTTATATAGAAGACATGATAAATATTTAGATTGTAAGAGAGTTAATATTAATGGTATAATAGTAAAATATATTAGATTTTCAGATGATATAGTTTTATAGCAGGAAAATGAGAAGAATCTTCAGAATAGTTGAATAAATTAGAGGAATATTGTATGGGAAATGGAATGAAGATTAATCTGAGAAGACCAAATGTTTATGGAGAGGAAAGAATGAAAAAAAAAAATTTAATAAAAGACAGTTCAACAGATAAATAGATTTAGATAGTTGAGTGAGGATGATGTTAAAGGAATAACATTGGGCAAGGAGGAATTTAATAAGAGAAAGAAAAAAAGTTGTGGATTTGTCAAGAGAAAATTGAGTGAAAGATTAATTGCTATGGATGGAAAGTATTATTGTATGGTTGTGAAACTTGAACAATAAATAAAAGACACAGGAACAGAATGAAGGCTTTTGAGATATGAGGAAGAATAAATTATGTTAGTTAATAAATAAGATCCATAGATAAGAAAGTTTTATAAAAAGTAAGTAAAAAAAGAAAACTAATTAGGAAAATTACAGATGGGAAAAAAAAGTGGATTGGACAAATACTAAAAAAAATAGTTTAATAAAGAATATTTTGAAGGTAGGGTGAATGGAAACAAGAAGAAGGACAAAAAGGATTGATCGCATTGGATAATATAAGAAATGGAAAGAGATATGTGAAATTAAAGATCTGGGCCAATGAACAGAACAGAGAAATGAGTGAGTTGACTGTGATTGCTCTCTAAATCTGTCCATAGAATGGAGCTATATTGATTGATTTTAACTAATTGTTAAAAACAAAATAATATAACAAGGCATACAATAAAATTACAAAAAAATCAAGTCAGATGTCATATGACCTAATTTAATAAGCTTGTATTTAAAATGTTATATATAGAGCTCGCAAAACAAGCTCTTAACAAGCTTTGTAGAATATCCCCAACCTCAGACTGATTTCTGCTACTGGCGTCCTCAGTGAGGTGCTAGGATATTCGATCGTTAGATTAAAAATACCAGGACAAGTCCAGCACTTTATCTAATGTATAACTATTAAGTAGAAAATCTGAAATCTCCAGACATCCATATGTCTTCCAATCCAGCTATCTAACTTAAATAGCCAGATGGGACCGAACTAAGTTCAGATACCTTAAAGTCAAAAATATAGTTTAAAATATTTCCAACATGAGAAAACAATTTTTCCTAGCAAACTAAGTC
Source organism: Epiperipatus broadwayi (assembly GCA_028023455.1). Taxonomy (NCBI): domain Eukaryota; kingdom Metazoa; phylum Onychophora; class Udeonychophora; order Euonychophora; family Peripatidae; genus Epiperipatus; species Epiperipatus broadwayi. Next base: position 128,452 of record JAQFVV010013042.1, on the reverse strand, counting down.
AAACACAAATTTATAAATAAGAAATTGGACATTGGATTAAAAATATAAAGAGATTTATAATTCACTGATTATGTAATCTAAAATAATTATTTTATATAAAAAAATTAATTAATAAGTAATAATGAAAAAAATTATGGATTTTGTTATAGCTGATATATATAAATACAGTATACTCCAAGCATAAAAATAGGCAATTATACAGTAAACTTATCATTTTTTTTTTTTGTCAAAACCATGTTTGGATATCTTATTTTAAAGAGCTAAATTCATTCAAACGTTTCTACTGGCACAGACACAACACCAATGATCACCTAAGTTATCCTATTCACGAATTGATTAATTTTGACATATAAAAGGTACTGTGCCTTGCTATGCAATGTATACAAGGCATGCAGGGAAACAAATTAAGGATGGCCAAAATATTTTAACTATCATTTTTATTCCTCACTTAAAAATATTTCAAAATTTTCTAATCTATATTACTAACACTTATTAATTGATAGAAGGATTTCATCTTTCATTACATCGATATTAGATTGATATTTGTATCATTGTTTAGTTTAAACCCTAAATGTAAAAATGTTTTTCATATTACACTTTTTATATTAATATAAACATACATTTCTTATTAATACTGATAAACAACATAATGACATTTGCGGATTTGACCCTTCTAATAATTTTGAGATTTAAATTAAAAGTTGTTTTTAAAATATTTTACCCAAATTTTAAAAATGTCTGACCGAAAAATAAAACACTTATCAGATGCTCAATAAAGGCATCAAAAACGACATAAACTTAAAAAACAAATAAAGGATCAAGTGAGAGCATATTTACTTCTGCTGAATATATTCTTTCGACTTTTTAAGAAAAATAAGCTAAGGACTACTTAGATATTGAACAAAATTTTTGAGAGAAAAGGACTTTGACCAACATATTAGTTTTAAAAGAAAACAAAATACTGGTAGCCAAATTCAATTTGTATTGATGTCAAATGATCTTGGTAAGATCAAAAAAGTTAAATATTAAGGATATTCAGTTTCTTACTGAAAGTTATCTAGAACAAATTTCCAAGAGATATGTAACAGAAAATTTTCTTAATTTTACCAATATAAAGGATTAAGTAACAGAGAAAAATTATGTGAATGATTAGAGGCATTTATCATTAATTCTTAAAAGGCATGAGTACAGTAAAGACCACAATAAAAATGTGAGAAAAATGTCGTAAGTTTTGAATGCTTTGAAAAATAAAACAATAAAGGCAACCCAACAAAGACTATATGAATGTGAAACACAACCTTGGCAATGCATTATTGAATGAATAATATCAATAATAAAATATCTTTCTTGACAATGTCTGACATTTAAAGGATCTTCACAGTGTCTTTTTGATATAGAAAAAAAATAATGGAAATTTTCTACAATTAGTGCAGATGATTTCAAAATTTGATAATGTTATGACAGAATATATATCAATCTAATTATAAAACTTCCCTAGCTATACTTTTACTAAATAACAAAATGAAATAAAAACTAAGATTCCTGAAATGATATGAAAATCAAAATATTTTTCTATAATTTTAGACTGTAGTCTTGATATTACTCATGTTGAACAAATAACCAGTTCATTTTATTTTGTGTAAGGTTCCTGTAGAAATACACAAACATTTTTTAGGTTTTTGTCCCATTATGGATAGATACACAGGACAAGGACTTTGTTCTTCAAAAATGTGATGAATAGGAACTAGACATAAAATATTTAAGAGGACAAGGATATGATAATAGTGCAAGTATGCAATGAAAAAGAAATAGCCTTCAGAAAAAAATATTGGTTTAAATCCAAGAACTTTTTTTGTGTCTTGTTAAGTTCATAACCTCAATTCAGTGGTAACTGATTCTGTTAAAATTTATTTTGAAGCAGTACATTTTTAAAATCTGATCCAGCAATTACATGTTTTTCTCTGCATCGAATTATAGATGAACCATTTCTCAAAATTTTTTTTACTGAAATTGACTCTCAAGCCATTATCAGAAACACCTTGGGAAAGCTGAAAAGTTGTACTTCCGAATTGGTGAAATTCATGATATAATGTAGAATTAAGTGAGGATGAAACAAAAAACATGGAGATTAGAACCATGGCAAATTCACTTGGTAAACAAATAAAATCATTTAAATTTTTATATTTCATTATAGTTTGGCATAATACTAAATCGGACCAATATAGTGAGCAAATTTGTTACAAAAGTCTGCTTGGATATGTTAGAGCAAGTATAAACATATTTTACAAAATTACAATCTGATGACAATTTTAATCATGTTATTCATGAAGTAAGACAAATGACTATGCTAGTCATCAATGCAGATATAGAATGTCCTAAAACAGGGATGTCTAGAATTAAAAAAAGGAATTATGTTTATCGATACAATAAAAGAACAACAGAACCATTCAAAATTTTGTACGAATTGGAAATATACAAAATATTAATAAGGAATAATTAAAAAAAAACATTGCATAGATTTGACATTAAAAATTTTCAGATTCAGCTGACATAGATGTCACATGACCACCACCTCTTATGTTTGTGTATAACTGTTGTTAAAACAGGCAAAAATCACTATACGTATTGCCACACACAGCAAACTAAACTAGTCTGGGGATGTTGGATGAGTAGACACTAGATGAGGATTTTATGCACAAGCCTTCTGGCATCCATTGATTACTCTAGTTTGCTGTGTGTCGCAATATGTATAGTGATTTTTGCCTGTTTTAACTGGCATAGATGTCTGATATAAATGGTAACTTATTTGAGTAATTAAGAGAAATGCAAGTTTATTTGAAGCCTGGAATGAACTCAGCAATGTCTTAGAATAAATTTAAGAAAATAATATATTTCCTACCTGTTCAAATCTTGAAATTGACCTACATATCTTTTGACTTTACCTGTATCAGTGGCTAGTGGTCAACGCTAATTTTCAAAATAAAATTATTTCTGATCTATGATGTTACAAGAGATTATTGGCATTGGCAATAATTTCAATTGAGCATCAACTAAGTGATTCACTCAATTTAAGATTACAAAAAAACTTGGATCTGTAAAAGCAAGAAAGAAAATATTTTGAATAAGTATTTATCCTAATTAATTAACAAGTTTAAACTATTGTACTTAATGAATATTTCCGTAGCGTAATTTTCAGTGCAGTACTCTCATGCAAGATAGGAACTGGTTTCTGACTACTTTTAACACCTTATGGAAGGATGTAATCATAAACACATGACCAAAGATATTTGAAAAAGATATATGATTCCCAAGATGCACATTTCATGCTCAAACAGCACTCATCAGTTGGCCCAAATCACAATCTCTTACACATTTTATCATTGTTCAATACATATTGTAACGGAATAGCGTTACATGGGATTTGAACCCAGGCATATGAGGTTATGTTAAACTATAATCAATTGACGAGATGAATGACAGAAACAAGACTTTTAAAAAAGCGGTCTTGCTTTAATAATAAACGAGAAACAGCCGTTTCTAAAGCATGATCGCAGCTATATAAGAGTACCTGTCAAATTTATTGAAATAAAAAAGTAAAAGAGTTTTTTTTATTATTTTGTGTTTGTTTGTTAAGAATAAATCTATAATCATTAGTTGTAGTTTTTTTTTGCATTTTTAATTAAATAAAGAGAGAGGAATGATTGAACGCAAGTTTGACTTTTATTAAATCATTTAAATCATTTTGAACAAAAGGGGAAAAATGAATAAATTAATTTGCAATATGTTCTGAAATTCCAAGCGATCTAAAATTGTTTTAAATAGGGGTAATTAGTAAATGTAAAATTAGAGAAATTGAAACAATAGGCAGGATATGTGCTGGTACGCCTAGATAAAATAAGCCAAATTTAGAAACAGAGGTGAGAAAAAGTGTACACTGCTATTGTACAACTCAGACTTCTGTCTCCAGCGAAACAATACCTGAAAATAATGGTCAAATTGAGTGAAATTCCAAAGTGGTGTAAACGATCCCAGAAATCATGGAATTGAGTTAACACTCGATGGACTTATAAGATGAAGGGACTCACAGGTGCATGGGAGTGATTGGGTGAGAAAAATTCAAGGTGTGAGGGCGGGAAGGAAGAGATCAAAAAGGCCGGACAGCACTTTTCAGATGATTGAATTAGACTATTATTGATTATTATTAGACTATTGAAATCTAACAGAGATGCGTTGCTGAACATAAAATTCGCGGCTTGACCGCCGGACCTCCGCGTCCGGCTCAGCTGATTGCCAATAGGATGCTCGTAACACCGGAGAAACTTCACATAAGGACCACACACGCTTTTGAGACCTTGCAAATTGCCGGAATGCTTCGTTAAAGAAGAAACCATCGCTCAGGATCCCATTACAGTCTTTCTACGTTCCACAGGTAGCTATCTTTAAATTGTCGTATTCACTTATGCACCAAAATAAAATAACTTTAATAACCAGAACTATTAAAAAACATTAAGCTAAAATGATAAAGTTACTCTTGACCATTAATGAACGATTCGAGAATCTAACCCAATAAGTTTGCCTACAGATTAACATTCTTTAAAATATGTGCGAAGTCACCTTGAAATCTATATTTAATTGTCTCGGCTTGCCGATCATATACCTGCATTAATTGTTAGTAAACAGATTAAATAAAACATTTATTTAACTAGTATTTTTTGTTATTAATTGCTTGGAATTTCAACATAAGTTTATATAATAGGAATGAGTGCTAGAGCGATCAAATTTGTTTGTATATGAATGAATGCATTTGATATTTTTGGTGTTGGGATTTTATTTTATTTATGCTTATGTTTGTTATGTTCTCTTAGATTAAGTTAAGTTTGATTAATTTATTCTGTGGGATATAGGGCGGGCCCTCATATAATAAGTAATTGATTGTGAGTGCAAGGTCACAGATACGATGTAATTTGAAGGGTAATAATGGCTGTGTTCGTTTCTTGCTTCCGACTGGAGTGATGCACGGGCATGTTTTGTGATATAGTTGAGTGAGCTTATGCACATACGTGGCGGACTCTTCTAAAAGTTCTCCTGGCGCCTATTACTTGGATTCAATCCGAATTTACGTATAAAATAAATAAAGCGTACGTGTATATGTGTTTGAAATTATCTTCACAGAACATTATGTAATCCCCCGGACGCAAGAACACAGCAGATTCGTAATAGTGACATTATTGAGTGAGCGGTAGCGCGCTCACACGCACAACCGGGCGGATACAATATATATATAGATAATCAATTACTACTCTTTAAGCCAATAACATCACATGACCACCCCTTCTTATGCTTGCTTATAACTGTTTTAAAACAGGCAAAACTCACTATACGTATTGCCACACACAGCAAGCTAGAATAATCAATGGATGCTAGAAAGCTTGTGCATAAAATCCCCAATATCACCAGACTAGTTTCTAGCTTGTGACCTTCGTCAGTGAGGAGCCTTGGCCCTGAGAGCACTGCACTTAGGATCTAGGTGCAGTGCTCTCAGATCCAAGGCTTCTCACTGACGAAGGCCACAAGCCAGAAACTAGTCTGGGGATATTGGATGAGGCTCCTCACTTACGAAGGCCACAAGCTAGAAACTAGTCTAGGGATTTTACACACAAGCCTTCTGGCATCCATTGATTACTCTAGCTTGCTGTGTGTAGCAATACGTGCAGTGAGTTTTGCCTGTTTTTACTACCATTTAACTGATAAGTGTCAAACTTATTACCCTCACAACTTTGACGAAAGCCATTTGATAGAAGTATATCAATTATTATTAGTCATTCCTTAGACTAGAGATTATCCGCCCAATAAACATTTCTGTAGCGTAATTTTCATTGCACTGCTCACACAAGTAGGAACATCTCTCCATAAGATGTTAAAAATGGATAGAAACCAGGGAGAATGGTGCAGTAAAAATTACACTCAGAAATATTCATTAAGTGGATAATCTTATCTAATGAATGGCTAATGAAAATTATTAACATACTCATCACATGACCACCATTTCCTATGCTTTCTTATATCTGTTATTAAAACAGGCAAAACTCTCTATACGTGCAGTGCTCTCAGATCCAAGGCTCCTCACTGACGAAGGCCACAAGCCTGAAACTAGTCTGGAGATATTGGATGAGTAGGCACTAGATGGGATTTTATGCACAAGCCTTCTGGCATCCATTGATAACTCCGGTTTGCACTGAGTGGCAATATGTATAGAGTTTTGCCTGTTTTTAATAATATACTACAATCAAGTGGTTTGTGGTAAAATTGTGAGGGCAATAAGATTGACATTTATCAATTAAAATGTAGTAATTGGCAATATATATACAGTGTATTGAACAATGATAAAAAAGAGATTGTGATCTGGGCCAACCAATGAGTGCTGAGTCAGTATGAAATGTACATCTTGGGGATCATACATCTTTTTCACATGTCTTTATTCATGTGTTTATATTACACCTCCACAAGGTGTTAAAAGTGGATAGAAACCAGCCCCTATCTTGCATGAGAGTGGTATTATTCATTAAATGGATAAAATCTAGACTAATGAATGACTAATAAAAATTGTTAATAAACAGGCAAAAACTCTCCATATAGTAGTGCCACCTTGTGCTAACCAGAGTAATCAATGGATGCCAGAAGGCTTGTGCATAAAATCTCTATCCATTGATTACTCTGGTTAGCACAAGGTGGCACTACTATATGGAGAGTTTTTGCCTGTTTACTAACAGTTATGTGCTAGCATGAGATGGTGATCTTATGATGTTTAGTGATTTATAAATTGTTAATGTAATTTGTAATACATTACTCTGAAGTATTTTGTTTAAACAATTTCATTTTTTAAATGTGATGAAAATATAAACATTAAACTGTTGGTATTGTTGATATTACTATTTTATTACTTTCTAAGTTAAATTATAGAAATATAATTAATAAATTATGAGAAACTGTCAATTAGTACCCAACTAAATAAGTACGTGCAAATTTTGATGTTTTAAGAAAATTTTATTATAATAATTCTGTAAAAAATTATTTTGAGGCATATTTTATTCCTGCACGCAGATGGTCACGACCCTGGGTATACATACAGATATAATTATCCATACACGATTATTAAATTTATGGTTTAATTTGTTTTAATATTATGATCATTGCTACGGTTTTTAAAGGATTTTATTATTTTATAAAATTCAGAGCGTACTGAAAATTATGATAAATCCAAAATGCCAGATACTAGATAAACTGCATTAATCGATAGCAAATTATATTTACGATGATCAACTCTTTTATCATTTACCTAATCTTGAAACTTCAACCTGCCTTAATTAAGGCATATAGCTTACGATTGCAAAACGAAAACATATGAGAACAGTTTTAAAATTAAATATGACCTACCCAATGCACAAGCCATACTAGTTCCAACCATACCTCCTCCTGAGATAACAACATCAAAAGCATCTTTTTCCAAATCATTAAAAGTTGAAAGTTTCCTACGAAAATTTAAACTTCTCACCCTATAATTAGCAAACACTAGACGCGCGGCGGAAACCATCGTGAAATTTTATGCGGACTATAGTTTTGTGTTGAAAGTATTCTATTTATAAATTTTAATATTATGCTAAATCGTAATATTAAAATAAGTTATGTAATTCACGTTAATTATTTTTTACGTACAATTGCAAATAAGTACATGTGTGTTTGACATATTTACATATTGACCAATCAAAATTCAAACATAACATTCTTCGCAGCATTACTGTTGCTAACTTTTTAAAATATTGAAAGTACAAACAAAACTTCATGGCAACCGATCATGGGTTGTCAGTTTTGATTAATTCATGCATTAAAGTGCCTATCAATCCTCTAACAGGAAAACCTGCTACTATGAATGAACGTTTAAAAGCAAGTGAAAATTATGAAAATGTTAAAGTAAATGATTCAATTAATGAACATGCATCCCCTCGGATATCAAAAAATGGTGTTTCCAAAGAAGCTATGGCCGATTTAATTAATTTAAATGGTGAAGAATTTTACGAAAGACTTCAGGAATTAAAAAGAGAGCAAACCAGAACATTAGAAATTATTGAACGTCTTTATAATGAAAAATTTTTTGAAGCATTTTCTCACACTCCCATTAAAAGTTGGAGGATTGGTAATAATTTTGAAAATCCCATTTCTCAGTTGCATATCACTTCGCCGGAAAATGGAAATAATTTCACATTCAGTCCTATAAACAAAGAAGTTTCTGATTCCATGGAAAAAGACTTCTCTCCTTGTTTAAGTAACTCTAGTCGAGCTAGTCCTGTTAGAAACAAGCAGTCGTCTGATAGCATAAATAGTCTGAGTTACATTGATTCAGAATATAACTATAAAGATAATGGAAATAGAAAAACTAAGAGTGCCATGTCATACATAGATTATATGTGGGAAAATTTTTCAATTGACGATTATGCGCAAAAAAAAAAAAACCAGTTTGCAACTGGATCCTTACGTTCAGTGAAGTCGGATAAGGGACTAAAAGTTACAATCCCTAAACCTTTTAATATGACCGTTCGTGAATCTCTCAAATCCCCCCAAAAATCAGCGAGTCAAACTGAAGCCGAAAATATTGCTTTGCAAAAAAGAATATCGGAAGAAGTAGAAATTGGTAAAAAGTTTAAAGCAAATCCTGTTCCTGCACATACATTTTTACCTTTATATAAAAATATTGTTGCTAAAAGAGAAGAGCGTAGAATTCTGAATAAGCAAAAACGGAAAAATGTATTGGAAGCAGATGTCAGACCTTTTAATTTAGGAAACAGGTCGACTCAATTTGATCATCATAGATCACATTCTCTACCCGAAACTTTTAAAACCACATTTAAAGCTCGCCCTGTTCCTAAATATATTAATTCATGTGATGTTCATGAATTAATGAAAGAAGAAGAGCTATATCGAAAGATTAATAAAGAAATAAGGCAACAGAAATTGTTACAAAGTTCACAGCTTCCGCCAAATATGCAAAAATCTCCTACAATAAGAAAACATAATCATAAAACAGATAGTAATACAGTTAAGCTTTTCAGCCCCCAAATTCACCGCAAGGTTCCTAATTTTGCGGCTATTCACAAAAAATTTATATCTGACCGAAATAAAAATAAAGAACACAAAGAATCAACTATTTGTAAACCATTTACTCTTTACACATCGCAGCGTAAATCCAAAGATAAGAAACCAGAAGAAAGTAGTAATTCATTGCAAGAGGAAAAATCAAGACCGTCCAGTTCTCTTTCGGAACAACCTAAAGCTAAGATGACCGTAGCAGCTCAATTGCGCCAAATTGCAACCAAGTAAGTTGAATATAATTTTGTTAGAAAAAAATGCCCAGATGACATCAATTGATAAATTTATATACACACTCATATATGTATGCCCAGACTCATTTAGAAATGATATATGTTATAGCTAGAACGAAACGTCATGTGACTAGCTAGCTATTAATAAGTTACATGTAAAATAATATCTGCTTGAAAGATTCGTGTGACGTATTTTTGAGAGAAATGTTCAATAACAGTGAAGAAAAATGTTGGTGTAGTTCTGTGAATATAAATAAAAGAAAATAATAAAGATTTAGGTATTTCTTTTAAATTGCGAAAATTATAATCTATACATAGATCTATCTAAAAGTCATTTTACCACTATTCTTAGATGTCAAAAATATATTCATTTCTTTTACTTAATTTTTTAATTATTTCTTTTTACCTCATTGACTTTTCCTCACACCATCCTTTTTTAATAGTTTTAATTTTATTGACCGCAAATATTGTCACGTTGATCCAAATTTACTTGTCAATACTTTTTATATGTCAAATTGCTTTGGTTGTCATTTCTTAATAGTCCATGTTTCAAGCACCTATGCAAAACACAAATATTTTGCTAGTTTATTAATTTCGGATTTATTGTTCCATAAAGAAATTAATTCTTCAGGGCCAGAGGAAAAGTCAGCAGCGTCTTTATGAAAAATTGTGGTTGGCGCCCCCCCCCCCCCATTCACAAAAAGTTTTAACGTTTTATTAAAAATAACGGGGAAAAAAAAATTACTATTACATAATTTAAATACAAGTATATATACTGAACTTTAGATATAATTAGAAGAGACTGGAACAAAGATTTTCAAGCTCCATTCAGCTGTCCACTCCATTTTATATAACCAATATACACGATGGCATATATGTAAAAAGATAAATAATCTCCAATATACATATTTTGTGCTGAATCAGTACTCGTCAGTTGGTCCAGATCATCAGCTCTGACACATATATACAATCAGCGCTCAGTTTATATTAATATAACAAATCTTCAAACCTTAATGGACAGGCTTCAATCTTCTCCACCCTCCATATGACAGAATGCTCAAAGCCCTGTAGATGCTAATATTGTTGTCATACCCATGTTGACTCTGACCCCTCATATAGGATCTTATGTTCATTTAAATACACTGAAGAGAGATGGGCAGAATTTAGGCTGAATCTGTAATATTTTAAATACAAATATATTATTTATACTGAACTTTAGAAGGGATTTGAACACAGACTTCCAAGGTTTCTTCAGTTATCCACTCCATTTTATATAACCAATACAAGAGTTGGAGGGTGGAGAATATTGAAACCTGCCCATTAAAGGTTGAAGATTTGCTATTTTAATATAAACTGAGCACTAATTGTATATATGTGTGAGGGATGATCTGGACCAACTGATGCGTTCTAGTTCAGCATAAATTGTGCATATTTGAGATCATTTATGTTTTTCACATTGATGTGGTCATATGTATTGGTTATGCAAGATGGAGTTGATAGCTGAAAGGAGCTTGAAGGTGTGTGTGTAAATTCCCTCTAACTATTACATAATTATAAACTTACTTTCCAAGATTTTACAGAACTGAATTTAGATACAGTATCACCGACATTTGGAGTATTGCATATGTCATTCTCTATAGCTTTCATTGACAAATTTACCAAACAATGTTGAGTCATTGTCGGACTTATTTTTTTAATGATTTTTAACTTTGAAAATGATCTCTCTCCGCTTGTAGGAAGAATTAATAATATTCTTAATGATATGCTCAAATTTGGGAATGTAACGGTCAAATCATTTTCATGAATATAACTTAGAACATATAGTGGATTTTTGAATCGAGGTAATTCACTTGAAAATAAGTTTTTAAACAGACATAGTTCTTCATACAATTCCTTTCTATTTATGTTTTTATTATTATTATTGTCATTTAAATGCATTTGTAGATGTAAATATACTTTAAATTTTTTTTTTTTAAAAAGTTTCACTGGGTTTATTTACAATCGATGAAAGTAATCCCTTACATAAATATTCATCATATAGTCTTTAATGTACCTACATTAACATTAATTAACAATTTCCAAACAAGTTACACCCACTAAGTCATCACTATTGGAATAATAATAAAATTATATTACCTGTAAACAATGAGGATTGCCAATTCCTCAACAAGCTTTATGATAAATGCTTAACCAGAGCCAGCATTTAAAATATCTCTGACCATGGTTTCGTGCTTTGGCGCACCTCAGAGGTTTCGTCCTTTGGCACTCCTCAGAGAAGTGCCAGGGTAGGTTCAGACAGCAATCCTCATTGTTTATAACTTACAAGCTTAAGAGAATAGGGTCATGTGATCTATGACTTATTTTGACTATTTATATTACCTGTAGAACCTCTTTTTTTTTTTTAACTCCAGCTTTTCTCTTGTAAGAACTTTTAAGCAACTACATTATATAGTTTATATATAATAAATAAAAACAAATACCCTTTATAATCTAAAGTTCATTTAGAAGTTTTTAATATATATATGTGCTCTGCGCACAGGTAATGAAGCTATTAATAAATTGTCAAAATTTTTTTACTGCCAAGCGCTTTCGGGACAGTCTATAGTCCCATATTCATGGCGAGTTATTCTGTTAATGACTGTAAAACTATGCAAATTTATGTGCAGATGTTACGTGGACCATTTACGAGATAGGGAATAGCAGGCCTCTCTTCTGTTGATTGCCGATAGGTCAGCCGCAATGAAGTAAGTTTCCCTAACTTTACGTTTGGTGTCGTTTGTTTCAGAGCAAACGACACTGGCTGTGGTCACTGGCTGTGGTAGGTAGAAAAGCATGTCCAGACTTTTCTACCTACCACAGCCAGTGTCGTTTGCTCTGAAACAAACTACACCAAACGTAAAGTTAGGGAAGCTTACTTCATTGCGGCTGACCCATCGGCAATCAACAGAAGAGAGGCCTGCTATTTCCTATCTCGTAAATGGTCCACGTAACATCTGCACATAAATTTGCATAGTTTTACAGTTATTAACAGAATAACTCGCCATGAATATGGGACTGTAGACTGTCCCGAAAGCGCTTGGCAGTAAAAAAGTTTGACAATTTATTAATAGCTTCATTACCTGTGCGCAGAGCACATATATATATTAATTTATTTAAGCGTTAATGAAGTAAAATCTTAACTATTAGAAGTTTTTAAGAGTTTCAATTATTTCTATCCTAGTAAAATCTTTTAGAATATTTTTTTATTTAAAAAAAAAACGATTAAAAACCTTAGAAGCTTTATAAAATCACAGAGAAGTGAGAAAACTAATTCATATTAGAACAATAAATGATGCCAAAATTTTATCTTTTGAATCAATCCATTAATGTGGTAAACTTTTAAATAATTTTTTTTTTCTCATGTGTCATAGCATTAGCCGGGAAGCGAAACTGCTAAGCCAGGACAACTGCTTGTAAAGCAGCTGTCGCTGAAAATAATTCACAGTGTTTTTTATTTTATTTATTAAAAAGCGAAGATAATTAGTGACTTTTTAAGAAATGAAATTTGCCAGTTTTAGTCATTTCTTACTTAATTGTTTATAGAGTAATTCAATTAATTTTAAAATTGTATTTCAGATGTAAAATAACTTAACTTAAATATTTTAAAATGGTATTGTTATATATTTAAATATATCAGAGAAACATAAACGTTCATACACACATAGTCACAATTATTACATTAAATGTTTGTCACTATTTAGCTTTACCATTAGTGTACACTAATATAAATATTGCTTTAACTGACTCTATTTTAATTAATTTATCCATATTAATGTATTTTGTTCTTTTTGTTTTTATGTGTGTGTGTTTTTAAAACTAAACCAAAATTGCTACAAGAATTTCAAATGCTATACAAATATGGGCAGACATCTTGGTTTTTTAAATTTTTGTTTGATATAATAATTTTAAGATATTTTTATAATAAGTCAATAAAACTTTTGAAGGTATGTTTATTATTATTTTACAAATACCAAATAATCATAACAATATATACATAAATGACATGGATATTATTAGTAAAACAGACTGCTCATTTTTGCATCACATAGCAACTTGATTGAAATACGCATCGTGTAAAGCCAGCATAAAAAGACATAACTGAGAATATCATAAGAGAGAAACAATCTGTAGAAAATTATAATTGACAAATTGTATTTCAAGAAGTGATTATTTATTTTAATATGTTTATATTTCCTTATATTATAGAAATAATGAATCAAGTTTCAATAATTAATATTCATAACAGAACAAAAATAAATGCATTCTTAATTCTGCACTGTTTCTGCGCCTCTCTGGTATTGGCACTTGTATGCCTTGCTTACCGTTTTTCTCCGGCCCTGTAATTCATTTAGTATTAAAATTGACTTAATTATTTCAGTTCTCATTTTAATTATTTTGAGATTTGTCATGATATGGCCTATACTTAGATTTTTATTTTTTACTTTTTTACCTCTCTAATATTATATATTGTAACAATCAAGTTTGTGTAATCTGCTAATAAGACCGAAAGACCAAGCAGGGACTCTCAAACAGCATATACAGGGCTACCCCATGATACTAGTTTAAACATTTACCTAGATTTCCTAGTCTCTACTGCATATATAACATCCTTAATGTTAAAACAGGAAAAACTCACTATAAGAAGTGGTGGTCATGTGATATTTATTGGCTTAAAACTCTTAATGTCACACAGCTTCACCTTATATAGCGTGACATAGCTCAAGGTTCGAATGTAGACTCTTTCTCAGTATTCTTCCATTGATTTGGGAGCTTATGCATAATAGCACTCATAATTGCACTTCGACTATACTAGATTTACTTATGGATTTATTACCTGACCTTTAATACTTCAAGGAGTTTTACTTTTCATATGACCAATGTACAAAGCCGTGGAGTATGCTTATTTAGTAATTTAATAATTTAACTTAAATCTAGATAACTATTTTACCGTTCCGACTCACAAATGACACAATTATAATTAATAGTCACAATATAAGTTTTATTACAGGAATTGATATAACAAATAGGTAGCTGATAGTTAATATAAAAGATTCTACAGGCTTTTACATCATATGGATGAAGATGATGGCAGCTTACCTATAACTACATGTGCCATATTAACTTATAATTAAATCAAAATATAGCTATCAGCCATTATGGGTTTGAAATTCTAATCAATGGTAGAATGTACTTTCATGATAAGGGACAATTGGGAACGAGTTCGATTTTTACAGTTACTTAGGGCTACTAATACATAGGTGAAGGTTACAGATTAACAATTAAAGAATATTGTGGTACCATCCTAAGCAAATGTTAATGGCAATAAAAAGTAATAATAAAGATCGTCTGAGCGATCGGATGGCATGGTTCACTAATGAATGATGGATGTCCCTGGCCACAGGAGTGCACCTGCTTCTAACTGAGGGTGCATACCAATGGAAAAGATGTGCTAAATCCAGGATTTGAGGTGGGCGAACCTAGACTGGCGCCAATACTTTGATTAGGAACCCGTATGGCCTGCCCTTACACAGTTTGACCATATGTAATGAATGAACCATGCAGAATGAATGGAGGTAATGGATTCACTAATAAAATATACCATTCAAACAAAATATGGAGGGCAGGAATACGATTTATATTAATAAACAATGATAACTTAATAAACCTTCCACTCATACGATAATAAATATTGTAAAATTCATTTTAATAAAATAATCAGTATCCCTTTTTAATCACGTATGACGTATATATTTATTAACTTAATCTTAAATTCATAATCTAATACTATAATGTTTAAATGATGGGAAAATTAATCACTTATAATATAACTGGTAGCATGCTCCATTTATTTATTACCTTTCCTACATACAAATTGCAGTTTGTTTTATGTATATATTATATTAAGTAATTAGGCAATGCAACACAGATATTCAAATAAATTACTTATATTACTTTCGCATAATAAATCATTAATTATAATAAAGATGAATCATTAATATTACTTTCCTTACATAAATTTATTTTAACTAGAAATAGGATTATTGATATAGGATTTACGTGAAGTAAAACTTTAAGATGATGTAATTAATATATATATATCTAGTACAATCATTTTTAAATTATTAAAGATGCTTTTAATGTGAGAATTGACTTGTATCTTTATAGGGTAACATGATAACTTGCCATCCTTCAATAACTTTCCTTGACATGATGTATGTGTGTGTGTGGGGGGGGGGGTAAGAGTAAAAAAGAAATCAGTTTAAATACATTGTTTGTCATTACTTTAATGTAGACAATTTTAAAATTTGACGTCTTCTTAACTTGTGATATCCCTTGGGACATTGAGAGCGGAGAAGCGTAAACAACTTTAATGTTATAAATTTGAATACCCTCCATCATTCAAGTTAACACGAAAATGAAATAATAAAAAAAAAAACAACTTATAATTTGCTAAATACTTAAAACCAGTAGAATTGACGTAGCTAAATAATATATAAAATTTAATAAGTTAAGATTAGTGAAAAAGAATATTAAATAATAAATTGAGTTACAGTTACATGGCTTTTAAATATAGTTAAAACATACTACTGGCAAGATTATGAATATTATCAGGACTTCTGCATAGCTTGATCAAAACACTTGGCTTTCGGGACTCGCATGGCTTTGGTAGGAGGTAGCTACATCTTGATGACGAGATTGCCTGATGATGGGGGAGAAGCCGATGCTCGATTACACACCCATGATGGTAGGTACTTTACGCATTTATATAAAACACAGTAGATGTCCACTATACAGAATATCGACAGGATATATATAATTTTTTACAGAATATGCCCGAAGTAAGTAAACAATGCCCCTTTCCCCTCATATTCTCTGCTTATCTGCCTGGGGATGTACCTCGTGTGCTTTTAATGGATTAACTTTATTTATTTTCTTAATTGACATTCCACGTGTTTCTTCCTCAAATTCTTATGCAGCCACATTGATTTCTTTGCCTTTATTCAAAGTTTCCATTTTACACCTTAAAGTATGTACAGATGTTAAAGATGTTCCACTGTAACTATTTTCGTCTGACTGTCTCTCTAGATATGGAAATAAGGCACTTACATATTTTGGTAGTGGCTCGTTTCCAATACCTGTCCTACTTTCCATTGTATGCAGTACGTTACTATTACTTTATTTGATTGATCACGCTTGTTAATAAAAATACTTTTTTTAAACTTAAATTCTAACATGACTTAAATAATAACTTTTAACAATGTAAAAATTGTGCACGCACATACATGTGCATATTACTAATACGTGCGGATATGAAGAAATATATTGTTTACGATAAGAAATAAGTTAAGTTTAAACAAACATGAAGCAAGCTTATATGCATGCAGATATGCATCGCTTCAATATGCACAGTTTGGTTTCACTGGTACTGAATGCTATGTTCTGCTGTGGAGTACACCAGGGATCACACTTCATGGTAACTTAAATTCTACCATGGGCAGTACCAAGTCTTTCATGCATCTAATTTGAAAATAACTATTACTTTGTAAAAAAAAGATGTGCACACATTAAATGAGACTTTATGAAACATAAGTATAACAGTCAAATCATAAAAACAGATTTGATTAATAAAATTGGATGATTGATTAGTATAGATTATATAGTTTACTCAAACTTATACTGATTATTACAAACTATAGTTTATGCTTAATTATGATTCAGTGGCTCTAAGGCTTCCAGAAAACAAATTATGGTCCAAAAGTGACCTGCATTTGTTACATAATCCTGCTTTTTGGACTTAAGGAGGCAGGAACTTTTGGGACTGTTACAGCTATTCCTTTAACAAAAAATAAGTATCATTATTTATACCCTTAATGTCTTATTGATTTGGCTTATTCCCTTGATCACATGATCATTTCCAAGAGATTTTTACATTTTTTTTTTAAACCATAGATAATTTATTCTGAAACTGCTTGGTTGCAGTTAACATTTAAAGTAAATGCTTGCGTATTTGCCATTAATACATACATTTGTAGATGTTACGTATATATATTGTAATGGGATTTACCGTTTGAAGAGTGTAAAATTTGAAGTAAAGTTTGTAACTGGATTTATGAGTCTGAAACCAGCTTTACCGGTTTATTATTACTATTTTTTTTTATACACTTATATTTTAAGTTATTAGCTCATAATTAATTGTTAATTATTTGACTTTATGATTCTGTTACTGCTTACATATTAATTATACCCCTGGTCATACTGAGGTTTAATAAAAATATTAAAACAACGGTCATTTTTCCATACCGAGGTAACTCTGGCTGCAAGGAATGTGAAGTATCTCATGGGGATATTTATAACAGTTTAAACTCTATGGGCGCCATACAGTAACTAGACTGGACCCCAAAAGATGACATTAACACGCTTCAAGCACTTGACCCATGACTAGCTATTAAAAACATGAGATCGGCATCACAAAATATTTAAATAAAATTGTCTATTTATAGGTAAATTGAGAGAAAGAGAAAAATAAATGACGCTAATAATTTACAAATAATACAACATAAATAATAAGGAATATTTAAAACACAAAATATGAACACTTATTCAAATTACTATAATCTTAAGAATCCTATGCTTATTTAAATATAGTTATAATTAACACTTACAAATGATATCTAAAGTTCTATTTAAAGATAAAATTTAAAAATTCACTACTTGAAATAAGGATTTAAAAGTTTTATTAATGATGTCAATGCATATTTACCTAGGTTTTAATTCAGTATTTGGGTGATCATCCTTGTCTTCTGATCCTGTCAGATTTATAATGGGCTTCTCTTTTGTAATAGCTGGTCACTTCTTTCTGGTTCAGCTTACTTCTGCGAGGGTTGTTTCCATTGATTTGGTATGGCAGGTTAAAACATCGGCAAAGGACAAGTCGGAGTAATATTACTGAGTCTGGCTATTGGCATACAGGAGATGGGTGGAGGAAAAACGAACGATTTCCCAGCGGTGGTCTCTCAACACAACCGTAGACAGATTGCTTCATCATGCTGGACTTCTTCGTTTTAGCTGCTTGTAGATTTTTTTTCAGTGCTGCTCGCTGACACTCTTCTATAAAATTCTCTGGATAATAATTGCAATAGATGATTTCAGCTTTTTATACTTTCTGACTTTTTTCCTTCTCGAGTTTTTACTCACTCTATCAATTCATTTGATCTTTATTTTTAATTAGTGATATTTTTCATTTTTGATTACATCGAAATTAGTTATCTATTGTTCATTTAATCAGTCTGGAATCTTGATCTCCAGAAACTGATTACGTATTGTGCAAAATTTGTTTCCAATTAACTATAAACTTTTAATTAAAAATGCTTCCAACTAAAAGTATTTTTAAAAGGATTATATCTTAAGTTAAAATACAGAAAGTTATAATTAATATTTTAACTTATTTCCCAATATTTGTACTTTTTATTTTTAACTTTTTTTTTTCACTTCAAACTGTTAAATATTGAAATATAATTGTATTTTCCTATTTTATTTCAAAAAATCATGTAACTCATATATATATATACACACGTGAGATGGATGGACGAAATAAGAAAGTGTGCAGGGGTGACGTGGAGAAGAAAAGCTAAAGATAGGAAAAGATGGATTGAACTTGGAGAGACTTTCATCCTGCAGTGGATTGATAATGGTTGATGATGATGATGACACACACACAATGTAATTGAGGATTTAAATGTATCAATCCCTCTATTTAGGTATTGACCACTTTAAATTTCTTAATAAAATAACTTTAATTACTTTTCAAAGTGTATGTCGGTTTTTCTTTCACTATCAAACAATATATGGGAATATCAAGAGGGGCATCCAGTAAAGTATTAGGCAATTCACACATACAGATCGATTTTGTGTTGATTCAACCAACTTTGTAATTTCTTGTGGAAGTTGTGACCACAGCATGGGCCAATTTTGTGCACCACAGTGATAAGAGCTTTGTCTTTTTTTGGACTTTTTTATGCAATATGCCATCTTTAAACATGAGGAAAAGTGAAACATTCATTATGGGAAGTCTGATTCAGAGATTCTGGCCCCGAAGTTTACACATAGATGCCCATGGTCTAATGCAGATTACCACCACCTTTATTATTTGTTTAAATACGTCTTTCACCAAACTACGTTAACTATAGGTGTTTTATATGTACATATCTGATCTTAGTTAAAGGAAATAGAAACTTTTTTTATGATCTATAGTATTAATTATTTATATATGTGTGTGTGTGTGAATTAATATTGGAAAATATTAAATAGCACGATCAATTGTCAAAAGTCTGTTATTAACCTGTTAATATAATTGTATTTCTCTACAAATTTTTCATTCATTTATCATTTTGTCCTATGACAATTGTGTATGTAAAATAACCAGATCAGGGCAAAGCAGTATTAAAAAATTAAACTATGACTGACATCGAAATATAAAAAAAGAGCAAAAATTATTAGAAAATTTGTTAAATGAAAGCAAGCTGAAGTACCTGTTGATGCTTTAAATTCCAGAGGATTTTTTACAGAAAACTCGGAGAGATACTATTGCCTATCAAGTTAGTAGACAGAAAAGTCAATTAAAAGCAAATGTTGAAAATGCAGTTTCATCATAAAAGTTTTTTAAAATTTATATGTCAAAACAAAATGGCAACCTTTAATAATTATTTTAAATAAATTTACAAAACACATATACAAAATATAATTAGATTTAATAAAATTGCAACTTTATAAAATATATACAATATATATAAAATTTTATTTTATTTTGTAGAAAACTTTTAGAAAATATGCTTCATAAAGAATTAGAAGAACTGGAACAAATTCGACAACACAAATTGAAAGAATTTAAATTAAAACCTTTTATAACTGCGCGAGCATTGGCGTTAACTCCGAGTCGAGCAGTAGAAGAGAGTATCAAGGAACGATTAGATCAATTCCGGTATATATATATATATATTTTTTACATTGAAGTTAGTGTGTATAATTTAAAAGTCTTCATAATCATTTTCAGTATTTTTGAGAGTGCTGAATTAATGATGTGAAATAAATACAAATGTTATTGTTAGTCTAACTGCTTAATGAAAAAAAAAAAGTATTTAAATTTATACTTTTTCATTAAGATATAAAATTACTAAGGCATGGTTTATTAAAAGTGAGATTCTTTCTCCATCCTTGGATCCCTTCTATGTGTATTAAATGGATTATGTCCTGTACATGAGGGGTCAGATTGACCTTGGGTCAACATGGGTGTGACAAGAATCTCGGCCTCAGGGTGGCCTTTGAGCATTCCATCTTCAGATTTTCAATTGGATAGATGGTTGAAGAATTGGAGTGTGGAGTAGATTGAAGCCTGTCCATTAAAGTATGAAGATTGGCTATCGTAATATAAAGCTGAGCACTGACTATATATATATGTGAGGATAGTAATCTGGACCAACTGATGATTGCTGGTTTAGCATGAAATACGTATATTGGTGATTATTTATCTTTTCAACATATATGTGTTCAAGGGTATCAGTGTTACGAGATAGTGTGGAGAGTGGTGGGTCATGTGAAAGTCTGTGCTCATATACCCTATATATTACATATATAGACACAGGTATATATAAGCCTGTGTGTTTCAGCTATTATAATCAATTAAAATAATTTAATAATTATTAATGCCATTTTTTCATTTGGTTGATATATTGAGTTCACTCTGTATTTCCATCAGTGATGGCAAACTTAGAAATATTAAAAGCTTAAAGAATATGTAAATTCATTTTATTCTTGACCATTTATCAACAGAGTAGTCTGAAAGAGAGTGATTTATTCCTCTTAATTACATATATATAAAGCTATGATAATTTACATATTTATGTAAACATAAAATAGAAAATCATATAACATTACAAAACCAGCCAAAAAACAAAATTTTACAAACATTTTCTCATGACCATGGTTTCAGCTATTAACAAATAGATTTTCTCAAATGAAATTCAATAAAATACAAACAACATACATAGAGAAAATGTTATAGTCCTCCCTTCTCTCAGAAGTGGACTATTCCAGAGGCTTCCTTATCTGATCGGATTAAGCATTGTTTGCCACAGGCCAATAGGCAGATGTATAGATAAAAACATAGCCGATGATTGTTACCGGCCAGTAAGCAACAATGCTTGCTGAATCCGAAGGTTTTCAATAAGGTCAGGATCTGTCTATAAATAGTCAGCCTTTTGTGAGAATCAGCGTAGAATGTCCGTCTAACCTGAAAAGACTTCACGTTCTCCCAGGGAAGCTCTGCTAAGCTGAATAGCAGCAAGTATTCCCATTGATAGCACTACGCTATTTTGTCTATGCAGCTAGGCAAATCCCACAGAGACCGGATGCTGCTAAAGACAACTGTTGGCTCAAGGCAAGCTGTCTTGTACAGCTGGAAGAGACATACACCCTACCCGTGAGGCAAGCTATCAGGTATAGCTGGAAGTGGTAGGCAGAACCCAGAGTTTACGTTAAGCTACAATATTCAACATTGTAAATATACTGTATATCGTATTGTATATATAATAAATATATTAATTGTGATACTTGTCTTAGTATTATTTCTGTTGGTTGGGTCTGTAATCCAGACCAAACATAACAGAAAACAAAATAGCCTTTCCATAATTTATTTAAAAAACCAATCACCTTTACCATCAAAAGATGTCTTCGTGAGATTGCAGATTGAATATGATTTGTCATTAGGGGTTCTGGGACTTTTCTTTTTATATAAACATATCTTTTTTTAATATTAAAAAATGTAGTAATAAGAATTTGCTTGAAGATTAATGCATAATCTGAAGAAGACTGGAGAATAATACTATTCGAAATGTTGTGTAATTACTAACCTGTGTTGTCTGCTTGTGTGTTATTACTATTAAGTTGTTTGTATTTGAAAAGTTTAAATAAAGTTTAAATTTTTTTATACATTCAACATGTATTCATAGATGATGGAAATAATCCAACATATTATATCTAGTAGTCATAAGTCTTTGTGAAAAAATATCGCAGATCATTCACAAATGAAAATGTTAATATTATTCAGGGTTACAATAATAACTACTAAATGTCACACGATCATCATTCTTTATGCTTATCCAAGCTGTTTACTCAGAGGTGATGTGATATGATGTACTGTAGCTTCTTAAACGAAGTCCAGAATCTCTCAGCAATTATACCAAGAGAAACCTGTTAGCTACTTAATTTTACATTCCCCAGTCTAGTTTTCCCATATTCTGCTCCATCCCATTTCCACAACATAATCTTTGTCAACTCTACAGCCTTTATATCTAAATCCCCTTATCTTTTTCCAAGCCCAACATAAAAACCAATAATCCACTTTCTGTATAATCACTTTTTTCATATTTATTTTTTCATAACTTCATTATATGTGCCCTTTCTGTTTTCAAGCATTTACATTCAATATTTTCTATTCCTTCTTACATAATTTACAAACTAAATCACCCATATTTTTCCATTTACATGTATATTCTCTTGTTGCTAAAGATCCTGTTTGAGCCTTAAACAATAAACTACTTTCCCTACTATTATCATATATTAATTCGCACCTAATATTCTGTTTATTTCTATATATATTTAAACTCTTTTTACTCTCCATACTATTTCTCCATCTCTCTAACTCCCTATTCTTTATTAATAAATCTATTCTTTTATCCCATTCCTTACTACTATAACACTCAACAATCCTCATAACACAATCATCCCATCTTTTGTACAAATATACTGATATAAATTCTTCATCCAAATCTTGTGCATACTGCATTACCTTTCTCACCCATCTTGTTGCCTGCCCTTTACTCGTAACCCAATTAGATACTATTTTGGCTATTCTTTTATTATCCATAAACTGCAAGCTAGAATAATTAACGGGCGCAAGAAAGTTTGTGCATAAAGTACCTATCTAATGCCTACTCATCCAATGTCCTCTGACTAATTTCATTGATTACTCTGGCTTGCACTGAGTGGCGCTACTGTATGAAGAGTTTAGCCTCTGTGTGACAATAATAATTGTATTAAAAATAGATTCTGCTGATTTTTAATTTTTATAAATCATTACTATTCTTATCAAATTTCAACGAATATTAAATACAAATTTTTCTAACTATATTTTAAAACTTAATTAAGGTATGGAATATTTTGACAATGATAGTTCTGTTATGGATTTAATTAAAAATACATATGATATTCCTTGCTTAATAGAATAGTAAACAAAGGCAAAACTCTCCATACAGTAGTGCCACCCAGTGCCAAACAGAGTAATCAATGGAAGCCAGAGGCTTGTGCATAAAATCCCCCATCTAGTGCCTACTCATCCAATATTCCCAGACTAGTTTCTGGCTTGTGGCCTTCGTCAGTGAGGAGCCTTGGATCTGAGAGCACTGCACCTAGATGCTCTCAGATCCAGGTGCAGTGCTCCCAGATCCAAAGCTCCTCACTGACGAAGGCCACAAGGCAAAAACTAGTCTGGGGATATTGGTTGAGTAGGCACTAGATGGGGGATTTTATGCACAAGCCAGGTGCAGTGCTCTCAGATCCAAAGCTTCTCACTGACAAAGGCCACAAGCCAGAAACTAATCTGGGAATATTGGATGAGTAGGCACTAGATGGGGGATTTTATGCACAAGTCTCTGGCTTCCATTGATTATGCTGCTGGGCACTGGGTGTCACTACTGTATGGAGAGTTTTGCCTTTGTTAATAACAGATGTGCTAGCATTAGAAATGGTAATCATGTGATGCTTAGTGGCTTAATAGAATAGTAAAATGATTAGGGAACTTTATAAGGCAATCTAAAGATATAATGGAAAAAGTTCGACAAATGACAAGATTTAATCAATTGCCAGATTAAAAAAAGTATAATGATTTCAGGATTACTCTTTCCATTCTTATTGCATTGCTTCTATTAATTATTTTTTTAAAAAAAAACACACGTTTGTTAAATGCTTTTCATAATATTTTAATTTATGAGAGTTTTGATCATCTACCAGTATTTTTCAGATATTTCAGAATATCTGAAGAAGACAGCTAGATAGTTGAAAATATCATAAATTAAATAAAACATTTTAGAAAGTGCATTAAATAAAATGTTTAAAATAAACATGATATTTTCTGCTTAATGGAATAGTAAAATGAATAGGGAACTTTATAAGCAATCTAAATTATGTAAAAGAAAAAGTTCAACAAGTGACAAGATTTAAGAATTGATTGCTGGATTGAAAGAGGTACTGTGATTTCAAGACAACTTTTTCCATTCTTATTGCATTACTTCTATTAATTTTTAAAAAAAAACACATTTCTTGTTAAGGTGCTTTTCATACTATTTTAATTTATGGCAGTTTTGATAATCTACCAGTATTTTTCAGATATTTCAAAATATCTGAGGAAGACAGCTAAACAGTTGAAAGTATCATAAATTGAGCATTTTGGAAAGTGCATTAAGTAAAATGTGTTTTTTTTCTGTAGTCATTTCTTGATTGTGTTTATTTTAGATTTTTTTTTGAAATATTGAAAAAAACATACAGTACTGAAAAATGATGTCATAGTATGATTAAATAAGTGCTAGTCTTTTATATGATAATGATGATATTCCAAATAGATAATGATCATTAATAATTTTTATTAGTCATTCATTTGATTAGAGATTATCCAATAATGAATAATATTGCTGTAGTGTGAATTTCACGATACTACTCTCACATGAGGTAGAGACTAATTTCTATCTGCTTTTAACACCTTGTGGAGGGATGTAATAATAAATATATGACCAAAGCCCATGAAAAAGATCTATGATCCCCAAGATGTCCATTTTGTGCTGAACCAGCATACGGTTTATTATCTACATATATACTGAACAATGATAAAGATATGTGTAAGAGATTGTGGTCTGGGCTAACTGATGATTGCTTGTACTGGACGTAAAAAGCAACTTGGGGATCGTAGATATTTTCAGATGTCTCTGATCATATGTTTATGATTACATCTCTATACAAGGGATTAAAAGTGGATAGAAACCAGTCCCTACCTTGCACGAGAGTGGCATAGTGAAAATTACACTACAGAAATATTATTAGATATTGATCATCTTTTGGGAAAAAGTCCAGGTAAATAGTTTTAATTTTAATTATATCCATAATACTGACTCATTTAGATTTGGATAGAAATATCTAGCTTGAGGAAGTCAAAAAGGTTTAGCCAAGCGTTGGTAGCCGAGAGATCAGCACAGTCGCCTTGTAAGCAAGCAATTGCTTGCAGACGATTGTCATGGGTTTGCTTCCCGGCCGATGCTTTGACATATGAATAAAAAAAGGTTGTAATCTTAAAAAAAGGAAAAGGCTATATATTCTATATATGATTATTGGGGAAATTTTAAAATAAGATGAGTGTATGTTAGTTTCAGTACTAGTGGAATTTTTATTAGGAATGTATAGATCCGTGCAGTTATGCCATTTGATATTAAAGATTCGTCTACTGTTGTAATTTATAAAAATAAAGGGGGTAGAAATGGCTGCAATAGCTTTCATAGAATTCATTGTTATCTCCTTTTCAGCCAAGTTATTTTTGAAGTTTTAAATAATAGTTTTTATGGATGCTCCATGGTTTTATTTCAAGTTGAATATAACAGTACAAATTTTATGTTTGAAGAAAAAAAGTATTTTTTGGTTTTTAATGAATTTAAGTCTTTGGATATTTAACAACTGTTCACATTCATATTTAAAAACTAAGAATATAAATAATGTTACCATAAATGAAATTCATATGCATTAAAAATTGTTTAGAAATTTTTTTATTTATGAAGATGGCATTTTATAAAAAGCAAGTTTTAGTTAAACAATCAGGAGAAATTAAGATTTCATCCGTCATTTCTTTATTTAAGTAACTGTAAATTCTTTCGAGTGAATTATTCACGAAATTTAATGAAAACATATTTTATATAAAATACAGCACCATCTAGTATGCATCATTGAAAACTTACTAACAAATATCAGCATATTTTGAAATTTAGTTCCCCAATACTGTTTTGTTAGTTGCCCTGAAATATTGCATTGTTTTTTGTTTTTTTTTCCATATGTTGGAATATCGCATTGTTGATACCTAACATGTGCAAAATTTGAAGATAATCCATTTGATAGAAGTATATTAAAAATCAAGTGATTTATACAGATAAGTTTCCAAAATAGATAAATAAAGCATAATATCAGTTTTTATTTTCGAGGAAGCTTGATTACCAACAAGTGGTAAATCTAAACATTATATATTTTTGCCATACGACAAACTAATTTTATAATTGCTGGTTACTCCTTAGGGGAAACAAAAAAAAAATGAGTTCAGCCAAACATCCCAGAAATTGAATACAAACACTAGATTTTTCCCAAGATGTCATATCAGACTGGCCACTGACTTGAGCTCTGGCTTCCATGATAATAAAACTTGCTATTGTCTATCTTGAAAATTTATCAATATGAATCATTTGATTTTATCTGTAAGGATTTTTTTTCAGAGAATTTAAAAGTTTATTTTCTGACTGATTTCATAGTGCATTGTTTAGATCTTATAGAATCTGCTCTTCATAATGTTTTAGCATATGGTTTATTTAGTATTAGGACTTACTGTATTATATAAATAATACTTATTATATATCATAGCTAAATGTATCCTAGTTTTAGCACTCCATATGATATGATATTAATAGTAACAAAACATATGTCGTGAGGTTCTAAATGCTTCAAATAGTTATTGGCTTGTGTTCTGGCTTTCATGACAGGAAATTCAGTTATCTATTTTGTTTATGTGTATGTATTAAATGATTTAAATTGCTAACAGATAAGTGATTTCTAAATATAAGTCACATGATAGCAGCCAAAGCTTAAGAAATCATAGAATCTACAATCTATTGTCAAAGCAAATTTGACATCAGACTGTAAATTGTATGATTTATTAATGTGTCGTATAAATATGCGTGTGTGCAAATACAAAGATTAAGAAGTAATTGATATTGGATATTTGGCAAATTGGTCAATGATCTTTGAACATATCACAATAAGAAAGTACAGATCTTTGTTTACTGTGTTTTAAATAATTAGAAATTAAAAAAAATTGTTTTATTTCATGATATAGTGACTGAGATTGCAAAATGTCACAAAATCAACGTAATCTGCAACAGCAAATAGCCATGTGATATTAATTACATAATCTTTTCTAGTAATTTGAACTTCCCAATTTAATATCATTTACCTTTTCTCTTTCATCGCTAGAAGATTTTACAGTACTTATTCTTTCAAAAGAATTAAATTACTTAGCCTTTAGCTAATTTATTTATCTATTTACAAGAAAGTGGTGTTGGAATAACTTTATTTTAAAAAGATAAAATAAAAGGATCTTTATTAAAAGGCTTTTTAAAAAAAAAAAAGATACAGTATTAATTATAAAATTATTATTCAGTTTATCTTTTTAATTATTTTTGTCATAATGTATTTAATTTTTAATAAAATCTATTATAGGTGTGTATACATATTGAAAACATATGTACTATACATGGTTTAAAAATAAATTATGTATGGTTCACTGCCATCCCTGAATTTTAGTGTGTGTGAAGACTTGGAAAACGAGTGTTGCCTATAGGAGAACTAATTTTACACTATTCAGTATTTGTTTATTAAATTTCCTGCAAATACTTTTCATCCCTCTATTGCTTGATAAAAGTTATATCTGGTTGAAAGTTGAAAATTTTTTAGATCTCCACAGCAAGTTTAGGATTTTTCTTTAAAATATTTCATTCAAACCAATTCAGCTAATGATGAAGTTGTTAGTAAACAGATGCCTAAATTATTCTTAACTAAAGAGTAAAACAAAGAAACGAAATAGTAATCCTCATCTCATATTTTTTCTTTTGTTGTATAAAGGCCTTTGCATTGCAAAAGCTGTTTTATCTCCATATGTATACATAAATGTATATTATATAGTCCTAAATTCTTTTCTTCCTCCTCTGTTTTTGCTGTCTTCATATATAATATTGAATTTAAAAAATCTTACACACTTTCACTTTTCAGCAAAAAAACTTTTATTATTGATTACAGCTTCGACTGTACCATGCAGTCTTCATCAGATCTTATTCTATTCTTTCAACTTTCTCTATCCTCCATCTAGAGTCACTTTTCAGCAAAAATTTTTTATTATTGATTACAGTTTCGACTATACCATGCAGTCTTCATCAGATCTACAAAATTTGAACATACATAAAATACATTATTTTATGTATTCTAATGGTTGTATTTTTATGTGTGTTCAAATTTTGTAGATCTGATGAAGACTGCATGGTACAGTTGAAA
The DNA here is from genome assembly GCA_028023455.1 of Epiperipatus broadwayi. Classification (NCBI taxonomy): domain Eukaryota; kingdom Metazoa; phylum Onychophora; class Udeonychophora; order Euonychophora; family Peripatidae; genus Epiperipatus; species Epiperipatus broadwayi. Next base: position 99,638 of record JAQFVV010013042.1, on the reverse strand, counting down.
CTGTAATCAATAATAAAAGTTTTTTTTGCTGAAAAGTGAAAAGTGTTAGATTTTTGAAATTCAATATTATACATAAATGTGTTTTAACGTTACATTGTACAAATAATATTTTGTTTTAAATCTAGTCAAACAGAATATGCCCGAGAAAAAGAATATCGCAAGGACCTAAAAGCTATGAAGGAGCGTGTTGAGCAAAGACCATTTCTATTTGAGCGATTGACTGAAGTAAGTTTTAATTTTGTATTGAAAATAAATGTAGAATATTTTTCAGTAAATTTACAATTTTTTTTTAAAATACAAATTCATTTTATGTATTTTTTATCTCACGAGATCTTTAATGTATTATATAATTTGTGGCTTAAGAAAAACAAGGGGTCAGGAAGATTTACACCTGGTTAAAAAATTTTCAGTGTGTTAGCCAAACAAGATTATATATATAATGCTATTATTAAAGATTTAGGAAGTTTTCAGAAGTGTTTTAAACAGTTTATTGCATATGCAAGCATGAAAACTACCAGAAAAGAAGAAAAACTTATATTTTTAATCCAGTTTTCCTATCATCTTTTATCAACGATAGGCAACATTATGTTGATCTGTATAGTCATATCAGCCAAAATGGATGTTAAAAGTGAAAGAAACTCTGCATTATTATTTAGCCCCTACATAAAGTTTCTGATGGTAGAAGTGATGAAAGCTGCCAATCTGTGTCTTCCGAAAGCCTTACTTCATGCTGAAGCGAGTATTCAGGTACTAAAGCATTTATAATGGACATTATGGCAGAATGTAATTTTATTAAAATCAACTATAACATGTATCGACTGTGACATTGACCGCTATATCATTATGTTCTGATGGAAAAAGAAACTAATATAACTATGTCAATGAAGAGTTTCTTATACTCTTTATATAATACTCTGCAGATGGGTTATCTCATTCTCATTCCTTGTGAAATAATTTTTTTGCGACATATTACGAATATTATTAATTGTAATTTATTATTTTGTATATCTTATTTTTTCCTATCTTCCACTTACGTATATGTCAATAACTTATCTTCTTTCAATATCTAATTTATTCCATCCTTGTAAGTTTCTCACTTTCCAAAATATGATTTTCATTTTAGCATTATATAATTATATTTTCCACCACTCATTTGCTCATCATTTTTTTTAGTTTCAAAAATCAGATTCTTTCAATCCTTGCTACTAACATTATCATAAGTTTTCTATCTAAAAAAAGTTATCAAATTACTGTTCAGTTGATATGACATTCCTGTAATCTGAATATATTATTTCTCAACTTTTTTTTTTAAAAAAACTATTTTGCTTTCTCTTATAACACCATTCAGAACTCTGCCCTGTCTTTAAATCTACATGAAAATAACATGTATGCCATACTCAACACTGACATAGATATATAATTATCCTTAAATCCGCAGAAGTGCTTTCGGTTAATTTCTTAAACCTGCCTCAACTGCCATTAAATTAAAAAAAAAAAGAAGCGGAAGCAAACGTCATCAATTCAAATCCTACGAATCTCATATTTTAATGTTAGCAGCTTGTTGATTTATTAAAATGCATTTATTCCTGTTTATAAAAATTGCCTCTTTAATTTTTCTTTTACTATGGTTTCGCTCTTCATGAAGAATTTTCACATTTTCAAAATCAAATTTAAATTTATGTTTACATGTTTTTTCATGATCAAAGAAAACTGAGGGAGACATTAAATCACCATTATTTTTACTTTTTACATGCTTATATAACAATTCATGCTCCCTCAATCTCTTCTCAATAGTGCACCTATATTCACCTATATATGATAGCATACAATCACAAAAATTTGATATATGACATTACTTTTCTGCTTGACAGGTATGACATCCTTAGAATTATTGACCAAATTTATTAATATTGTTTGGAATGTAGAATGAAACATTAAACACATTCTTATATACATATCCTTAAAAAATTTCACTTGTGGATTTGAAATAAATGGAATAGATATCCATTGTTTACTATTAATCTTCATTTCCATTAAATCATTATAACTTTTTTTAAATTGTCATAAAGTATTGTTTATTTGTTCCATTTTATAACCAACATCAAGCAATTCCTTGGCAAATATTTCAATATTTTTCAGTTTTTTTTTTTAATTTAATGGCAATTGAGGCAGGTTTAAGAAATTGACCGAAAGTACTTCTGTGGATTTAAGGATTGTTTGTAATAGTTTGTAAACCGTTAAATTTATTATTTCAATTATAATTACAATTTTTAAGCCAATAAACATCACATGACCACCATCTCTTATGCTTGTGTATAACTGTTGTTAAAACAGGCAAGTGCTCTCAGATCCAAGGTTCCTCACTGATGAAGGCCAAAGCCAGAAACTAGTCTGGGGACATTGGATGAGTAGGCACTAGATGGGGATTTTATGCATAATCTTTCTGGCATTCATTGATTACTCTAGCTGCTGTGTGTGGCATACGTATAATGAGTTTTGCCTGTTTTAATTACAATTTTGTTTTTAATTAATGGACATTTTATTTATTTTACATATATAATTATCCATATATCTTGAATTTTGCCTTTCTAATTACTAAAATCCAAGGCTCCTCACTGATGAAAGCCACAAGTTAGAAACTAATCTGGGGATGTTGGAAGAGTAAACACTAGACAGGGATTTTATGCACAAACCTTTCTGCATCCATTGATTACAATGGTTTGCATATGAAATAGTGGTCATGTGATGTTTTGATAATTTGCCTTATCTTTAAAGAGCAGTGTCATTCTTGTAATCTTCCCTTTTTCTAGTATATTCTGTTTATCATAATTTTATTGAAACATATCGATAAATATTTTTTGTACCTACCATTTTAATCACACGATCACCATTCATTGATTACTCTGGCTTGTACTGGCGGGCTACTGTATGGAGAGTTTAGCCTCTGAGTAAACACTTTATTCACATTTATTGCTGTATCATCTAGATCTCTCAATTTCTCATTTTTTCTGTAACATCTAGCATTTCACCTTCACTTACAATCTGAAACTTCTGTTTAATATCTCTTCAATAGATTTATTTTCTTGCATTATTACATCTTTATTCAAAATGTTAAGAATATTTTCTATCATCTCTATCTATTAAAGCAGTAGTAAACTCCATACAGTAGTGCCACCCAGTACAAGCTTTAGTAACTAAGGTATGCAGGTTTGTGCATAAAATCCTATCTAGGGCCTACTCATCCAATATCCCCAGACTAGTTTCTAGGTTGTGGCTTTCATTAGTTAATTTTATTATTTATTAAAATTTTATTTTCCTTGAAATTTCGTTCTGCTTTTTAAATTTTCTGATTGTCATTCTATGAGTCTTTCTAATTTCAAGTATTCTTTCTTTTGTTGCATATACATGGTTCACTTTTTTTATAATATATAAACAACTAATTTATATTCTTCACATTCTTACTTCTTAATTTTTATTGCAACTCGTACTTATCTATTTCACATATCCTTTAAGATGCTCATTCCATTCCATTTATTTTTCTGTAGCTTGCTATATACCAAATATTATAACTGAACTAATTTTCTTTATTTTTATATCTCTTATAAAAAAACTCCTATTTCAAGTTTAAAAAGATTATGATCCATATCTTATATTTTTTCTTCATCATGTACACATATCCTTCTACTTTTTTTTAAACTTCTTATCACCACATCTATAAATTGTTTAACTCACATCCTCTTACATATGTTATATTTTTTATTTCAATATCCATTTCCCCTCAAAATTTTACATTTTCTCCTTTATTATTATAATCAAAATTACCCCCAAATCCAAAACTCAACGAGACTAGCCAAGAAAATAAAATCTACAAGACAATCAATGGTTTCACTGCTACAAGCAGACTTCTCAAGTGTAAAGAACTACAAAACAACAACATATTTATATTAAACATTACCCACAATTCCATTTACTTCCTGTCCACCCTTAATATTAAAAGAACTCTTAAATAAGTTAATTGTTTCAAAATCATAAATTTTTAATGTTTATTATTATTATAGTATATTCCATCTATTTTTTTTTATTTATGTACATTAAAAATTATTCAGAATATAATTTCACTTTTCAGCAGTATTATATTTTTTTATTCTATTTTCTATACTTTATTTATTGACAAAGACTACGAAGATAGTCGAAAGCGCTCCTAGATAAAAATTTTCAAATTATACTTTACATATATCTAATTACTGTACTTATAAATATTCAATTATAAGATTACATATATTGATTTGAAGAAATACTGACATCGAATTATAATATTATTACATATATATATATCATACTTTTTATTTTATACTGCAATCCTTTCTAATCTTATTTATTCTGTATGAATTGAGTGTGATCTTAGTTTGTTTCATCTAACTGGACTTCAAATATCTTCTCTTAGTACAAGTTTTTTGTAAATTATGTTGATATTTCATACAGTTTTAATTTTAACAAATGCATAATATATTACTATTCTGGCTATTATTTAGAAATATTATGAATGAATTTGTAATGGTTTGCTTCCATGTTAGCAGTAGTTTTGATAAATATATAATAAAAATTGTCAAGTTTTATTTTTTAAAAAAAAAACAAACAATTTTTATATAAAGCTAAGAAATTATTTCAAAAGATCAAAACCGTAATCTCATTATACTGAAACTAACCGAAACATATTGAATATATACCAGTGGTACTAAACTCAGAATAACGCACATAAAATAGAGGTAAATATTACATCTGGTTTATTCATTTATCTCGAGCACTTTTTTTAAAAAATTAATGTCAACCAAGAAAGATAAATGTAGTAGTCTGTAATTACAAAAAGTGAAAATTTTAAGGATTTTGAATATTTGGCTACAAATGGCACTAAAAGATTATCCAAAGAGCTTTTACTACATTCTCTGTATCAACAGCACTTCAAAATTGAAAGTTATATGAATTTTAACACTTGTTGTAAACATCTTTTTTCTTGCTATTATCATAACTTTGAATTTTATCAAACAATATGGAGATTATAAATAGTCAAAATAAGTCATAGATCACATGACCCTATACTCTTAAGCTTGTAAGTTATATATGGTATGGCTGAAGATCTCTCAGCCCCATATAACTATTTGAGTTGGTTAGCTGGGTTTGAAGACGCAAGTGTCTGAAAATTTCAGATTTTCCACTCAGTAGATAACTTAGTTAAATGCATGGCTTTGGGTTGGTGTTTTTAGATCTAGTGTCTAACCTACCCTAGCTCCTTTCTGAGGAGCACCAGAGCACGAAACCATGGTCAGAGGTTTGGTGGGGGGGGGTCCTGACAGAGATATTTTAAATGCTTTCTCTAGCTAAGCATTTATCGCAAAGCTTGTTGAGGAATTGGCAATCCTCATTGTTAATATGGAGATTATTTTCAAAAACTGTAAAGATTGGATAAAGTTTTAAAACTATAAAAATTAATTAATTATTTTCAATTTAGCAATCACAAATCTTAACCATTAGATGTCATCAATCAGTAATAAATGTATAGTAATTTTTTTTCTTCCATTATAAATCATAATACAGTAAAATAATTAAAATTATTTTTGAAAATGTATAATTTTATCTTAATTCATAATTATGGGTTTGACTTAATAGACATGCAAATCTTATCTGGAAATATTTTTAAACCAAATTGATTTTTTTTTTTTGTGGAGGAATTGGAAATCTTTGTTATCTCCAAATCATTTAATTATTTTGTTGCACACATATTGAAACAAAATTGATTTTAAGTGTGAACAATAGAGTCTAAATTATACCAACAACTTTAGAAGCAGACAAAATTTATAGTGTATATTTTGTGTATATATATATGTGTGTATAATAATTTTGTATGTTAACAAAGTAAATCATGGGGTTATTTTCATTTAATTAGTTTAACCAGAGATTTGTTTAACAGTGATGTTGTTAGGAAATATGAATTATTATTGAGAGTCCTATGTTGCTCTAGTACCCATCAATAAATATTCTCCTCCTTTGTTTCTAATTAAACTCTATTGAGTACTAAAGCAAAGTAGTTTAATCTTAGGACTTTTGATAGAAATTGATGATTTCCTAGCAATATCACAGATAAACATCTCTAGTTAAGTACAGAAATACTATTATACTTTACTTCATTTTCATAATAAATCCATGAAAATATTTAGTCAATAGTTATCCTATATATTGTAGAGGAAATATTGTTTATCCCAGCATTAAATTGTCATATTTTCAAAAAGATAATGAAAAATATTTATTCACATACTTTTCCCTTTCTTACAAATAAATTTATTGAATTTACTACAGAGATATTCCCAAAAGAATTATAGAAATATTTAAAATGTTTATATATAAATTAAGCGACAGATATTTTAATGAGAGATTTTTTTTCTCTCTAATAAAGTATTATTATTCTCTCTTCTACAGACAGTGAAATAGCTTTGCTTTTAAATTATTCTTTTTCGATATGAAAAAGATTTAAATATATTGTATAATTTATGAAAGGATGGAAGATTAATTGTATTATGGTTTTAAATGGACAGTGAAGTGCTAAATTAAAAGATGCTCACTAGTTCTATGCTAGTGCAGTCGTTGAATGTATAATTTCTCAATTCCTTTTGAAATATTATTAACATATGAAACTCTGAAAATGGACTGCTAAAAGAAAAGAATATAAATGCCTTTGATAAACACTCGAAAAGTATTACTTTGAAATATTAAAGAGAAGAATAGTTTCTTTTTTAAGCTTGCTGTAAGACAATTTAAAAATCTGAAACTGTAACCTTTTACTATCATTGTATGATTTATGAATAAGTGAAGCAAAGATATTCACAAGTATTAAAGAATAGAAAATTATTTTCAAACTTTTTTGAATTAATATTTTCTTTATTCATTAATGAATGACAGAAATATGTTATTGACATTTGAATGATTAGCGTAATAATTTGTGTCATAAACTGTGATATTTAAATAATAAATTGTTGAAATTATTTGTAAAAAGTTATGAAATACTAGAAGCTAATTTCATTACTTAAGAATTTTAAACAAATGATGGCCAAACTTTTATTTATGGTCTTTCAAAAGAACAGTACTTATGTAAGGAAATTTCCAAGGTAGACTATAATGATTTATTTCATTATTCATTAATTTATTTTATTATATTTTTTATTAATAAATTATATCTTTATTTCTAAACTTCAGTTTCTTTTCTATTATTACCATTATGTAAAATAATGTATACAAATACACATTTGCAAATAAAGTGATAATAATTATATATACAATCTATAGAATAACCCCCCATAGCTCTGTAACTAAGTACATAAATATTTAAGTAATAATGAATGCTGAATTCTAATATTTTATTACTTCTATGGTTTCTACTGTTACATAAATGGTATTATTTTTCAATTAGTTATAGTTAGTCATACTTCGGCAGTAAGTTATCATTACAATATATAAAATGAAAAAACAAAGACCCAAATGATGCAGTTTGCTGAAAATCCTGGGTCTAAATTTCTTCTATGTGTCCACCATTAATAAAAAACTTTTTAAAAATCTTGCAGAAACAGATGTATTAAAAATTGCAGTATTCTGAACTGACCCACTTAAATATATGTTAAAAAACAATAAAGTTGCATTTTATGAGATAGTTAACGCAGACTTATTTAATTTGGAAAAATAGAAGTTAATTTTGTAGTGTTCAAATATATAAATGTAGTAAGTTTTTTTAAAATTTCTTTAAATTAAATTTTCTTCTACTCTTTAGTAAGTAACAGAAGTGAAGATTTTATGTAACGCGTTAGGTTGTAGTTGAAATTCAGGGAAAATGTAAGATATTTGAATCTTTCAGTGTTTTTTTTTTTTGATTTTGGAAAAAAATAATTTGAAAACCTTGATAATAGACTCTTCATTATTGCATTCTTTCAATCTTTCTTATATATCTACTGCAAGAGTTTTGCAAAAAAATCATAAATGAAATTTTATGTAACATATTAAATCAAGAGGAATTTTAAATTCTACGTGTTTGATGTCATTCTTTTCTAATTTTATCTATCTTTAATGTAATTTTGTTGGAATTTCAAAAACAATGGACAGTGAAAGAAATATAGCTCTGCTGAAAAGATATGAATGACAAGCTTCAGGAGGTTGGATGCTGGAACTATGCCTCCCCTACTATATATATATACATTATAAATATATTTACCGTAGAGTTTTAAATTATTATCTATTTGTATTCTTTTGTTTCAAAGAGTTGATAAATTCTAAGAAACATTTGTTATTTAATGAAAATCTTTTTAAATCATAAATTCAAAAATATTCCATAGTATAGATAATGAATTAAGTTTATATATATATATTAAGTATAAAATTGGTTATTTTAAAATATTAATTTTATACTATTTTTTTATTATTATAGACCAATGCTCAAAAAATGGCAGAAAATCATTTTACAAATACTTTAAGAAAAGCTGGCATTGATGTTGACGAGTTTCTTAAAACTAACAAAGAAATACTTTCAGCACAATCATCTACTAATAATTCCAAAAACAATTCTTGTAATGGAAGTATCAATTTTTATTCGGCAAATGAAGATCCTAGCGAGCTGGAAAGCAACATTCAAAGTGGAGAGGAAAGTGATGAATGCAGTGAAAAGGAAAGTGAAGACGATGAAGCTGGATATCGGAGTGATAATGAAATCAATTTACAGAATATTTACGAAACTTAATGTTTCATAAAAAGAGAATGAACTGAGCTACCACCGTTCTAGGCAATTTAAGTAGACCAAAAAAAAAAAAAAAATGACTAAACTTGATGTTTATTACAACTGCCATTTGCAATTTCATTATTAAACCTTTTTTAGTCATATTGTTATTTGAAACTTGTTGAAAACTACTAATTAGTTCAAAGTTCCTACTTTTTTTGTTTTGTTTTTAAATCATTTATTCATATTTAGTCTTGACTATGCATAATAGGTTCCAATAAAAAGGTGATTTGTTTTCTCTTGACCGCAAAAATTTTAAGACCCTCGTGTATCTAATCACGAATTACAACATGGAACTGGATTGTTTCATACCTTTGTAGATCATCTTTAATGCTCTCCCTGCCATCATGAAATCTTGCAAACCCCTTAAAAACCTTCTTGCTATTTTTAGCTTCACCGCTAGACATGGTTTAAATCATTTCCGTACCACTTTTGTCTAATTTGAAACAAAATGTAATGTTAGCGTGTTGTTCCAATACGGGTTAAGGTGTGAAACAATCACATTTAATGTCATGTCATGATTCAGACATATTGTTTTAAAATTTTTGTGGTGAATAGCTAAACCTTGTCACTGCTTAACACGTGTTGATTCGGAAATGGACTGCAGGTCGTTTGGAAAGAGAATCAGTCATCTTTTCATTAGGACACACTGTATATATTGGAATACAGTGTCATGGAGAAGAAACTCAAATTGTTTTTTTTTTTTTTTAAAGTTGTAAGCGTTTATTAAATTAGCGATATTTTTACAATTTTAGTTTGTACACTAAGAAAATCTCATATGACAAATATATTTTGTAACCCTATTTTTTTAATTCATTTTGATATGAAAATATTTTATATTCAATGAATGTAAAATGAAAAAAACTTTTATACTATGTTTTATATTTTTTGTTTTGTAAAATTTATCAAAATTGTAATAAAAAGTGTGAAAATTGATTTGGTTTTTGTTCAAGTAGTTGTATGTATCATATCAAATATTTGAATACAAGTGTAATGTATATACTGAACTTTAGATGTAATTAGAGGGGATTTGAACATAGCTGCCGACAGCTATCCACTCCATCTTATATAACCGGTTGAATAAGATAGAGTAAATAGTTGAAGGGAGCTAAATCCCCTCTAATCATATCAAATAATGTATATCCACAAAAGGTATGATCCACACTTCCTATTAAATCATTTCCATCAAGCTGTATTATCACTTGTTTTATGCTCTAAGAATATATAACACTTCTTTTAAAATTATCTATAAATTTATTTCTTCTATTCCCCCACCCCAAATCTTTTATCTCTAAATATTTCTATCTAACACAGTTTTTAATTTGTTTAAAAAATGTTTTCTTTCTAATCTATGCCTTTGATTTTTTATTCTAATATATAATCTATAAATTTTATTATCGTTATAATCATTACTTAGAAAATGTCGGGTGCAGTGTTCAGGCTATCGATTTACTCCGCAGGTGGCAGGCCAAATCAAGAGCTCCTGCTGCCTTTGTATGTTTGTTCATCAAAGGCTAGATACTGTTTCCAATACAAACAGTCTTTTCTATATCCTTTTTCAATCACTTAGGTTATTGTAAGGTCCAGTCGTTGTGAGTCTCTCATACCATTGGATATCTCCATACAGTAATTGTGACAATGGGATTGTGTGTTTGTGCAGCAACATTTCCATCCTTTAACTACACGACCAGCATTTCTAATTCCAATATTCCTTTTCCTTCACTCTTTTTTTAAAATAGCAAATAAGAGAAAATTAGAACAGTATGTTCTATATGTGGACTTATTTATGGTTCACAGATCACCACAAAACTCACTTTTAAGGATAATTTTTTTTGGAGTTGGAATGGCCATATTATTTTTTGAGTGGCTGTTTATTATTACTTGGAAAGTATTCCTGAATAATCATGTTTGGAATTTAGAAAATATTCCTGAATAATCATATTGTTTGGAATCTCAAGAGTTTTACTTATAAAACTTTATTTCTTTTGGATTTAAAAGAATGTTTCCATTATATCTACTGCACTCTTCTTTATCTCGGAGAATTCTACATTATCAAGCCTTTTTGTATTGATTGTAAATTTGTCTTTTCTCGGTTATTTATAGTCCTAACATTCCAAATATCTATTCTTACAATATTTTTAAATTCTAATGGCTGTAGATCGAATGGTAATGAGATTGATTTACTCAATTCTTAAGGGAGGGTATGATTTCTACTGAGACATTCCCTATTCAAATAATATTTTTGTAGATTACTTTAGATTCGCCTGTATAATTAAAAAAGTCGAAGATAAGATTTGTAAAGCTCCCTACTGTCGTATTTAGGCCCATAGTCTTAAGATTATAGCCTTAATATATACTGTTTAGGTAACGAGTATGTGCTTAACAAATTATTATTTACAACATTATCTAAATTTAAAAACCTCATTCTTAAAATCATGTTATTTTATCTTTTCCTATTTTAATATTTCCCTAAATTATTTTACCACTAAAAATGTCCCAAATTTCTTTTTTTTTTTAAATCTTTTTTCCAGTCACAAACTTCTTATCTACCCAGTTTATGTTTGCCATCTTTTTTTCTTTTCCAAATATGCATCAAAAACTTTCAAAAAATTTTCTTCTCAATAATTAAGTTTTTATTCCATACAAAAGTTATAATAAATTTAAGGATTTCATTTATAATGTTAAAATTTGTTGCTTATTTATAGTAGTTAATCGTTGAACCCATTTTCATGTAAAGGATATGTAAAAAAATATGTATTTTAATTTGCATTATGAGGATACACTGAATAGGTGTATTTGCATTAGGTTTGTAGACAGAGGTCTAAATTCAAAGAGTTTCTCCACTCTTAATTAGATTAGTATGTAAATGAATACGTAATTCACCTTAAGGATCATGTTTATGTATAACATTATGCATAAGGAAATTAACCTCCGATCATGCACTGTTTTGTAATTATTATAAATCTTCATGCACTCACCCATCAATAAGAATTTTAAAAGCTTAAGTGAATTACTTAAGAGTAGTGTGCAATCATATATACACCAACCTTTACTGACCATGCTTATTTCGGGACTTGTCTATTGCATGCCTGATGTAAAAGCCAATTGAAATGTACAAATTTAGTTAACCTACCCACCGGATAAAGTCTCATTTTTAATCACCTGTGGTTAGACATATTAATTATGAATAAATGTAAAACTTTTAAAATTCTTACTGACAGAATGAGTGTGCAATTTATAAGATTAATAAGAGATTAATTTTTTATTTTGCTTATCAAAGAAAAAATATTAATGAACCATATGCAATAGAATAATGCCAATAGCAAAAAATGCTGATATTGAATAATGAATTAAATGAAGTCAATTAAAAAGTATACTGTATATATTTCTTTTTTAATATTTTCAAATAATTTGAAATTATTTAGTTAAAAAAAAAGACGTGAAGAATTTTCACTGTTTAACAGCATCTTTTACACAATATTTTTTCTAAACTGTTTAACTAAGAATTTATAGTAAATGAAACAAAGATCTGTTTACTATTCTTTTTGTGATTAAACAGGCAAAACTCTCCATACAGTAGTGCCAACCAGAGTAATCAATGGATGCCAGAAGGCTTGTGCATAAAATCCCTGTCTAGTGCCTACTCATCCAATATCCCCAGACTAGTTTCTGGCTTGTGACCTTTGTCAGTGAGGAGCCTTGGATTTGAGAGCACTGCACCTAGATCTTAGGATCTAATGCAACTCTCCAGTAGCCACCTTTTATCTCTACTTAACTACAAAACTGAGAATGAAATTGAAAACAATATTTTCCATCTAAGCTCAATAGCTTATATAGTCATATGGGTTTGAACTCAGTTCAGCACTCATACATTTTGGTATCTTTGGCTCTTTAACAACCATAGCCACCACTATCCTATTAAGCAGGATTGGTGTTAAAACACTAAACATCACATGATTATGTGATGTTTAGTGGTTATTTTTGTGCCATATGGGTTTGGTTGCTGTACAGTATATCGAATGGAATATAAACCAAATTATAATAGAAAATTACATTTGCAAAAATTTTTGTTTTCTTTGAAGATGTGATTTCTCTTGCCTACATTTTTTAAATAAATATACGCTCCAAAAATTGACTCCTATCCTTGTTTCCATAATAATGAATTATAAAATCCAGAGCTATTAGAGCATTAAGTACTTAATAAGAGTTACATCTGCTTATTGAATTTGCCAATAATTCCAAGATAGTTTCCCCACCTAAGACTACTCAAATCAATAACCCTAATTTTGGATGTTCAAATCAGGAATCTAAAATTGAAGAATTAGTGTAAAAATGGAATTCTTATGAGATTCCAAATAAAATCATTTTTCCAGATCCAACAATAAAATCATATAGTGGTCTTCCTAGATACAAGTGGAGTCTCATCAGGTTCAGGACAATCTATGGACATTATGCTCATCTGCTTTGTAAATGGAATTTATCCGCCACTAATTTCTATATGGGAAAATATAAACTATAAATCCTATCATTAATGATTGTCAGATTTATGCTTATAGTGGAAGAATTTAATATGGTCATTGAGAATCTATTTTCTGGTAAGAATCAATATGATGTTAATATTTAACAGTCTAAATTCATATATTAAATAATAGTTATGTAGGCATACTTCTTCGTTTATGATTATTTTTAGAAAATATATTTTAGAAATACTTTAAAAGAACCAAATTTAAAAATGATACATGGAATTAGTTCTATAAGACATATTTAGAAAAATTTGACTTATGAATGGATGTAATCGAAGTTGATTTCCTATAAAATAAAAGTAATTTTTACTTATGCTTATGTTATTGTAGTTAAATCAATATCACAATTAATTTATTGCAAATTACCATTCACTTTTTCTTGATATGGTTTATAAAATTTAATATATGATGATGATGAAAGCGAGTCGAGAGTCTCAGCTACCATGCCCAGAGAAATCTGTTGGACACTATCTTCTCTATCCTGCTCCATCCCATTTCCACAACATAATCTTTGTCAGCTCCATAGCCTTTATATCTAAATACCCCTTAAACCCAGCATAGAAAGCAAGAACCCACCTTCTATGTAATCCCTTTGTTTATATTTATTTCCCCACAATTTCATTATTTGTGCCTTTTTACTTGCAAGCATTTATATTCAATAAACAGATGCCTAACATTTTCTACGCCTTCCTTACACAACTTGCAGAATAAATCACCCATATTTTTTGTGTATCTTCTCTTGTTGCTAAAGATCCTGTTTGAGCCTTAAACAGTAAACTACTTTCCTTGCTATTATTATAAATGAACTCATACCCAATATACTGTTTACTTCTATATATATTTAAACTTTTTACTCTCCATACTAGTTCTCCATCTCTTCAACTCTATTCTTTATTAAATGCATCTATTCTTCTGTCCCATTCCTTGCAACTATTAAACTCAACAAAATCTCTTAACACAATCATCCCGCCTTTTGTATAAATATTACTGACATACATTCTTTATCAAATCTTCATACCATACCACCTTTCTCATCCATCTTGTTGCCTGCCCTTTAATCATAACCCAATTAAATACTATTTTGGCTATTCTCTTATCCATAAACTGCAATCTACCGAATATTTTCATTTTGCTTTTTTGCATCTCGTATAAAAACTTGACCATCCCATTTCTCCTTGAATTGCCCCTCTTTTGCTGTCCACACATCTGTAACTTCTCTTTATACTTTTACTAAGTAATCTAACACCCCTTTACTTACACATAACACATCACCATATGTTAACCCTGCTACTGCCATTCACTTCCAAACAATTCTAGCTTCATCATATTTATTATATGAAAACTGTTTATCAGTCCTTTTCTTCATTAATCAATTTTTTCCTCCTATTCATCCAAGCAATTTCTTTGATTACTTAAGGCGATTCCCAAATAGTTATACCTGTTCACAACACTTATATTCCCCAATAAAAAATGTTTGTCTTCTCTTTCCCCAATATTAATCATCATTACTTTTGATTTTTCAATAAATTTAATCCCCATCTCTTTACCCACCCTTGCCCATGTCCTCGGAGCATAACTTCCCTTCTTTCTGTGCATAAGAAAGACATCATCCGCAAATAAAAAAACCCAATAATGTATATTCTCCTTTGCCACCTATTAATAGTATCTCAACCCTCTTCCTATTGCTCTCTCCATTTCTCTCAAATACAACAAAACAGGTGACATAGGAAATCCTTGTATTAGACCCACCTCATTTTCAATTTTAACTGATTCTATACTCCCTAATTGATATGTATAGTAATTATTTTCATACAATCTCTTAATAAGATTCACTAAAGCTCCATCCATTCCCAAATTTACCCATAATCTATTTGTCTATCATATGGCTTCTTTACATCTATAAAACCGTATATAACCCATTCCTACTCATATCTATAAGTTATGTAACTATAAATAAATTATCTCCTATATGCCTATCCGATCAAAAACCTCCTTGCATTTCTCCCACTATTATTTTCTTTCATCCATTTTGCAACTCTTCCAGCCACCATATATGCAAAAACTTTATATAACACTGATGTTACCACTATAGCAAACTCTCCATACAGTACTGTCACCTGATGCAAGCTTTAGTAATCGATTGATGCAAGGTTTCCCATAAAATCCTATTCTAGTGTCCACATCCAAAATCCCTACATTAGTTTCTAATTTCTGGATTTCATGAGCGAGGAGCTTTGGATCTGAGAGCACTGTACTTAGACTTTAGGATCTAATGCACATACCTTCTTGTATCCATTGATTACCAAAGCTTGCTCTGGATGGCACTATTGTATAGAAAATTTGCTTATAAAAAGTACAAAAGAGAAGTAGGAAGATATGTATTAGATGCAGATATGTGGTCGGCAAAGAAGGTAATTCAAGGAGAAATGGGATAGTCGAGTTTCTACACGAGGGATGCAAAAAGTAAAATGTTCGGTAGACTACAATTTATGGATAATAGAATAATCAAAATAATATTTAATTGGGTTATGAGTAAAGGACAAGCAACAAGATGGGTGAAAAAGATAGTACAGTATGCAGATTTGGATAAAGAATTTATGTCGGTATACTTATACAAAATGTGGGATGATTGTTTTAGGAGAATTGTTGGGAGTTATAGTGATAAGAAATGGGATAGAAGAATAGATGCATTAATAAAATAATAGGGAATTGGGGAAATGGAGAATAGTATGGAGAGTAAAAAGAGTTTAAATATATAATGAAGTCAACAGAATATTGGGTGCTAGTTAATTTATAATAATAATAAGGAAAGTAGTTTATTGTTTAAAGCTTGAACAGGATCTTTAGCAACATGGGAATATACAATAAATGGAAAAATATGGATGACTTAGTCAAGTTATGTAAGGAAGGTATAGAAAATATTAGGCATCTGTTAATTGAATGTAAATGCCTGCAAAGGGTACAAATAATGAAGTTATGAGAGAATAAATATAAACAGTGATTATACAGAAAGTGGCTCTTGGTTTTTATGCTGGGTTTGGGAAAAGGTAAGGGGGATTTAGATATAAAGGCCATGGAGTTCACAGAGATTATGTTGTGGAAATGAGATGGAGCAGGATAGAGAAGAATATGGGAAAAACTTGAAATGGGGAATGGAAAGGGAAGGTAAGATCACTAACAGATTTATCTGGGCATAGTGGCTGAGAGATTCTTGACTTCGAAAAAGAAGCCACAGCGCATCACATTATACAGAAAGTGGATTCTTGGTTTTTATGCTGGATTTGGAAAAAGATAAGGGGAATATAGATATAAAGGCCATAGAGTGGACAAAGCTGATGTGAAAATGGGATGGAGTAGGATAGAGCAGAATATGGGAAAAACTTAGGTTGGGGAATGGAAAGGGAAGGTGGCTAACAGGTTTCTCTGGGCATGGTGGGTGAGAGATTCCTCCCACATCACATATTGTATTAACAGCTTGTCTATGCTAGGAATTGGTGATCATGTGATGTTATAGTGATTTAAAATGTAATATTGCTGAAAAAGCTAATACCGTATTTTATTTCATCTGTAACATATTTAATCTTCGAGATAAAAGTAACAAATGGGAGGTTAACATAGTACTATGGGAAATTCTAGTCATTAAATAGAATATTAAAACGATTTAATGACAAAAAAAAAATTTGTTTGCCTATCATTTTGGTGCTCAAACACCATGACTGTTGAAGCATTTGGCTATAAATATTAATTAATAATCGCTTTGTGTGCGTGTTTGTAATGAGTAGTATATATGCGGTATATATTTCACACAAATAAAATCATCAGTTAAACAAATAAATGCCAAACTGTGCAGTTTTGAAGCTGATGAGAAATGCTAATATAGAAATGTATCGAGCAGATTTATTAAATGCGAGATATAATAGAAAAAACAAATATAAGCAAGACATTCAAAAACCAACTTAATCCAGCACACACAGAGCCGACCTTGAATCCTCCTCCCATACGTAAAGAACATACACAATTTTCCATAATAATTTCAGCTTATGCTATCGCACTCCTGCCAACTTCAATGGAATTCTCAACAATACTAAAGATCAGCTACCTCCAATACACACACAGCAAGCAGTATATAATATAGCATGTCCGTACAATAATTGCCTCGCATCATATTATGAAGAAACGAAGGCAACATTATACATAAGACTCTCACAGCATAACTTATGGTTACAACAAAGCACAAACAGATCCCACACACACACCTCCATCTTTGCACAGCATAGCACCTCCACAGGACATAAGCGCATTCCAGACAACCCTCGAATCATATGCAAAGAGCACCATGACTTAAACAGAAAGATCAAAGAAGCCTATTCTATCAATCTGGACTGTAATGTGATGAATAAGAGACGTGTTACGCAATCTCCAAAAAATGGCAAACAATTTGCATTTCTCATACTAATAGTTTTACTCTGCAATTTAATTTTGCACACAGTTTTGATAATGAAGGTATTCCTTCAAAAGTACTCAGCTGAATAAACTCAATGGTCATTTATTTATTTATTGTAATTCATTTATTTGTTTAACTGATGATTTTGTGTGAAATATATACCGCATATATACTACTCATTATAAGTATTAATGTTCATTTAAATATTCTCTTTAATTATTTGAACATAATTTTATATGACTTGCTATTTTATAATTAAAACCATGCTAATTATTATAATAATGGTTTTAATATCTACAATCATTTTCAAAGTAGATAATTACCTCCTGAAATCTCTTCCATATGAGAATAATACTTTCTTCAACAATAAGTTATCTCAAACAAGGCAAAACTCTCCATACAGTAGTGCCACCTTGTGCCAACCAGAGTAATCAATGGATGCCAGAAGGCTTGTGTGATGAGTAGGCACTAGAGAGGGATTTTATGCACAAGCCTTCTGGCATCCATTGATTACTCTGGTTGGCACTACTGTATGGAGAGTTTTGCTTTGTTTGATAAACAATTATGTGCTAGTATAAGAGATGGTGATCATGTGATGTTTCTGGGTTTAATAAATAATCTCCAGAACCATCAAGAGCATTATTTATTGCCACACTTAAATGGCTTAATAATTTCAAGTTTATTACATTCAATAAGGTTTTAATTATCTGTCATTTCTGTAAATGTAGAAGTCATGCTTTTTTTTCAATCGATGTTATATCAAAATATGATTGAATCCAGTTATTATACTTTTTCATGAATCCTTAAGATGACATTAATGGAGATATTTTAAGATTGTAAATGGCTAGTTAATTTTTGGGATTAAAGGTGACTTCCAACTGATTAAATTTATTCCTTAATATTTTTCCAATTCCGGGACAAAAAAAAGTCTGATTTAATATCAGCAAAGTTGGTTTCTTTAATGTCTGGACTATACTTTTTATATTGCCTATTTCATTCCTTTTCATTCACACAGCTAAATATAGGGTGGGGATGAATACAAACTCAAGTAGGCAAGTTTTGCTTGGGGGTGTCTTTCAAAATCAAAAAAAGGTGACAATTTTACATCATCAACATAGTTTTAAAAATAATACTTTTGTATTTTAACTTTTACCATTTGTGTGAAGACATTTCACATTGTCATAGCTATATCATCCATATTTTCTATTCATGATAGTTCAATTTTTTTTGTTTTGTTTTCTAGTGCTAATAATATATTTATGAAAATCAATAACTTTATTTTCACATATAACTGATATCTTTTATATTTTTATTTTCATCCTCATATACATGTTGAATCTGCAAGTCAATGATATCTCTGTTCTCATTCATTCTGATGAGTGAGATATCATTTTTTTGGTTATAGAAGTCCTAATTTTGTTATCTAATACCTCACATGACCACCACTTCTTATGCTTGTGTATAACTGTTGTTAAAACAGGCAAAACTCACTATACGTATTGCCACACACAACAAGCTAGAGTAATCAATGGATGCCAGAAGGCTTGTGCATAAAATCCCCATCTAGTGCCTACTCATCCAATATCCCCAGATTGTCAGATCCAAGGCTCCTCACTGACAAAGGCACAAGCCAGAAACTAGTGGATGAGTAGGCACTAGATGGGGATTTTATGCACAAGCCTTCTGGCATCCATTGATTACTCTAGCTTGCTGTGTGTGGCAATACGTATAGTGAGTTTTGCCTGTTTTATCTAATACCTACATTTTAAATCAAGTTCTGGCCATTTTGCAACTCCTTTACGAAAATTGGTCATTACGTTTAACCTCTTTTAGTTACTATATCTAGTGTCTTTTCACTTCTTGTTTTCTTCATGTTTGTTGTTTTTTTTTTGATCGATAGTTGTCCAAAATACTATAATGTCTGGCTGCCCGATCATTTTTCTTTGATATGCAACAGTACAAGTATTATAGCAATATCTACATTTGAGCTATGGGTTAAAATAATCGTGAACATTAAAATATGAATTCTATTGCATCTGAAGTATTATTAGATATATGAGTTTTATAAAATTGCGCAATTACTATTTTAAGCGAAAGCAAATGCATATTTCATTGTAGGAACATATCTGTTCACTTTTTTAATTAAGTTCTAATTATTTATATATAAAATTTCTTACATATTCAATTTCATATATTATTAAATAGGGAAAGATTGTCGCATAAAATAATAAATTTTAGTTGATCAAAATTCTATCTGAAATTTCCACATACACACTTTAAGATACCTGTCCCTTTGGTTTGAGACAATTTTTAGAGTAAAAAAAGTACATCCTATATGCGCAAATATGGTAATTTCTTAAAGTACAAATTTAGAGAATATTTTCCATGTTTTTATTCTGAATATTTTCAATACTTTCTTTTCTTCATTCCTTCTTTATTTTTGCTTTTTTTTTGTATAACATATAATAACATTTTACTCTTCTTACACCGTAAAGCAAAATATATTTATTTATTCTTTACAGTTTCGACTGTTCCTCTTCATCAGATCTTTTCTCATTTAAAAGGTCCTATGAAGACTGCTAGGAACAGTTGAAATTGTAAAGAATAAATAAATATACTTTGCTTTAAGATGTAAGATATCTTTTCACATGAGAAAAGATCTGATGAAGACTGCTAGAAACAGTCAAAACTGTAAAGAATAAATAAATATATTTTGCTTTAAAGTGTAGAGTGAAATGTTGTTATTATTCTGAGTATTTGTGACAATTTGTAATAAAATGTATTTTGCAAAAAAATATATATATATTGAAAGGTAATAATGAATACTTTAATAGATTTATTTGTGCAGGAAATCATTTTCAAATAAATGTAAAAAGCGGTTTTAAAGTTGCCAAAAACTAGTCTAGGTAGCTTTGTTCAATTTAACGCTCACAATATTTCAATGAATTCAACGAAGTTTACATTTTGAAAAAACAGAAAATGCTTATAATGATTAAAAACTTTTAAGTATTAATTAAAAACATTTTGTTAAATGAATGACTTTATATGTTTATGAATATTAATTAAAAATAAGATCCATTTCTTTCCTGACGCATCGACATATAAATTAATACTGAATATTTACACGATTTACATTCCGTTCAAAATCTGATCACACAAATAAAACAACAAAGATGTGAATTTTCATATTATACAACAAATAATTAAATACATATTTACACTAAATAGTCCAAAAGATTTCATGGCTAATATAGATAACATATACATTCATATATGTAATAACATATACATTCATTTTTCAACTAGTAATAAAAATAAATCAATTTTTTTATATATTTTCCACAAAAATAATATTAAAAAATATAATCATTTTATATGATTACATGAAAACCAACTCCATTTAATTTTCTACCCTTTCATTTTTCAAATTAATATGAATAGTAGTATCTTCTGATGATGTAATATGAGTTTGAATTATTGAGGTTTCTTCATGGTGTGATGTAATTAGACTATTTTTGTAGACAATTTCCTCTTGAGCATGTGGCGTTGCATGTTGGTAGTTTGTTGTCATAGATACCATGTCTTGAGGTTGAGCCAAAACAACAACGTTGGTGTTTGAATGCGTAATTAATGAATCTGTAACTACTGTTTCCTCGCAACCTAATATTTCTAAATTGGACAAAAAAAAAAAAAAATTACTTTTTAAATATTACTAATATATTTAAAGGCTGGAATTAAAAAAATGTTAAATTCCTAGTGAATTTTAAATAAATCAATACTATGATATGTACAGAAAGAATATGTGTGTGTACGCATATATATATTGAAGCTGTAAATATCCTATTCATATTTACACTTCATTTAAACCAAACGGTAGCAGCACTGGTATGAGGTTTGAACCCATTCTATGGCTCACAGTTGCCTGTCTCAAGCATTAGGCAGCTATGATACTAATAATTATCATGTCATAATTTAATATTATATTTTCTTTATCACCATGTACGTACGTGTGTGCACATGCATGCACATGAAATAATCTTTGTTGTTGTATAATATGTATTTGTAAATTGTATTCATTTAAATTTTTTTATCTAATATGTTAGCTTTTACCGTTATATTTTAAATTATTGTCTGTAAAACTAACTTGTTAATTAATTTCTAATCTTGAATATTACAAATTTTAAAGTAAATTATGAAAAAGATAGATACTACAATTAGTCCAAATAGTTTTGTTAAATTTTTGTGCTACTTATTGCATTTTGTGACATTTATACTTATCAGTCTAAAAGAAAATACCTCAAATACGATTTACTTAAAACAATCAATTTTAGTATTATTAATTGAGAGGGTCATTAATTATCGTAATTTATAAAGTATAACAAAATTTTAAGAATTTCATGATTAAAGTTTTTTTTTTTTTCTTTTGTTACTAATTAAATTCTTTACCTAATCTCCAATCCAATTAAATAAGCTGTATATTATGAAGTGCGATTAGGGCTTTCAGGACCCATTATCAAATTTAATTAAATTTTTTTGCTATGTTTGGTGTTTTCTTTATAGCCATGGGGAAGTTTGGATTTGCCTACATGGTATGAGCCAGCCAATAGCAGGAAATCATCATCAACACCAACCATAGAGAACCATCTTAGGAAATTGCAATTGGTAGTTGTCAAAGTTAGATGGATCCTAGACATAATTTTGGGGTTAGATAAATAGCCCCAAAACACTTAAAAAATAATTATTTTAGCTTATTCAGTGAAGAGTACCTGTTCTATTTGAAAGAAAATTTCCAAAATGATGGGGTAAAGAAAAATAGATTGTTCGTTCCAAATCTGTCGGCAAGTCATCACCATGCTATGCAAGGCCATAACATCAAGCCCGGTACTAATGAACTGTATCCAGAAAGTCTAACGAGATGAATACTAGCTTTAATCAACTCTGCTTTGAAGAATGGACCCTTTGCCGATTGGTAGTAAGGTAAATTCATTTAACAAGCCAACAATTTTAAAATGTAACTTTCAATTTCTTTTATTTTAAACCCCAAAGTATAGATTTGTAATGTTTATACAGCTTTAACTGAATATATTATCTCTTTCTTTAAATTTTCATTTTCTTTTATGTTCTAAATGCTTCCTTTTATTTAAAATGATTAAGTATGATAATTTAAATCCTTTACTTAGAAATTAGATTGTTTGATATTATCTAGTGCGGTATTTCCTATAAACTTTTGTATGTATAATTTAAGCTGCCAAAATCTATAAAGTTCAACAGACAGTTCCCACTGTTAATTATTTCCTATTCAAGTTATAGTGGAAAATCAATGCCCGGTCACAAATTAGTGAAAGATAGAAGTCCGTTGAGCTTGATATTTTATTTGATTTTTTTTTTAACAAGTTTTATCTTTTGTTTGTAACATTCTCTATGTACGCCAGAAACTAGTCTGGGGATATTGGATGAGTAGGCACTAGATGGGGATTTTATGCACAAGCCTTCTCGCATCCATCGATTACTCTAGCTTGCTGTGGGTAGCAAAATATATATAGTGAGTTTTGCCTGTTTTAACAACAGTTATACACAAGCATAAGAGGAGATGGTCATGTGATATATTATAATGCTTGCTTGGATTTTATAATAATAATTGATATGTAAAGGGCAATTAAAAGCTACATTTAATTGCCAATTAGTTAAATTAATAGTGGTCATCATGTGACCATACTTCATGAATAGTGTTAAAATTTATCTCTGCAAATTATTTAGGAACATATTAGAATTTATTTAAAATAAAATAAAATGAATACCATTCATTTTGAAACAAGCCTAAAATATCTAATTATTTAACTGAACTAACCTCAATGTGTATATTATATCTAAATGTATATCTATCAGTTTATTTAATCTTTGTCATATTTTAAGATCTTTTATATATATATAATGCTTGTAAGCCGTTATATTATCAAATGACCGCAAATTTTAAATAATGTTAAATAAAACTGTGTTTTATTCAATATATGACTAACTCAATGTTTTTGGAACCATAAACATTTTAAAATGTGGAAGCAAGCTTCTTTCTTAAATCATCTCTCTTTGCTACATATTCATTAAAGACCCATTTCTTTTCTTTTGTTGTTATAGACATTTTATCGAATCAGGAATTAACAGGTTGTGGTCATTAATGACACGACTTTTATCCCTCATAGGCATTATATTTGTTATGGGTGCAATTATTGCTTCTGTACCTTCCTTACTTTGCTTACTTTAAGAGGTTGAAATAAATCAGTCTTAAAAGTCTTGACTCACATGTGAAAGTCGATGAATTCTCAGCTCGTTGATCTTGGTTTTCCTACCCTACCAAAGCGTATCTAGGTCACCTAGTATGTGAAAGTCCCTATATGTGAATGAGTTATTTTAATTAGAAAATTGGCATGTCTTCACTGTATATTTTTTTTATTGTAGTATAAAACATGTTTGATTAGAGGACCACACGTTTTATACATTTTATATATATATATGATCTATATCAGTTACAACGCATAGTTCAAGGATAATAGTGATTAGCTTCTTTCATTAGTCATACTGCCTCCATTATTATTAAAATATTCTTTTTTTTCTCATGTGTCATAGCATCAGCCGGGAAGCGAACCCGCTAACCCGGCTTTGAAATTAAATGTCTGTACTCGTTTATCCTTCCACATAAGTTGTTAAATTGAAATTCTATACTAATACAACTCTAAATTAATTATGGTATATAATGATATTTATTATTTTAAATTTGAATGTCAAAGAGGACTAATTCTTATTTCGTATTGTTTTATTCTTGGCACCTTAATTACAAATGTCTTATAAATCTATTGTACTTACTCGACCGCATACTCAACATTATATATTTTGTATTTTATATGCTAAACTATGTAATTAATGGTCAGTAATTGCAAATCAAACGATCTAAAATCACAAGTTGTAAAACCTATCATTAATAGTTTTAACAAGGCTGTAAACCTTAGCAATGAGCGTCTGAAAAAATCGTCACTAGGGACCTCTGTAGGTCCCTAGTGACGATTTTTTCAGACGCTCATTGCTAAGGTTTACAGCCTTGTTAAAACTATTACTGAAATAATAGTGAGCGTTTAATAAAATTTATAATTAAAACCTATCATTATATAATTTAATAAATCCCTTTTGATATTTAATTTTAGATTGCCTGACTCTAGTATGAATTACTCTATTAATTGATGTTTTATTAATATTGAATTCAACATATATGTAATCGGTCAGGAATATCTTTATTATTATTACAATTTCAATTTATTAATTGCTACTAAATTAATCTTAAATCATTCAAAAGGAATGATTATTATTTAGGAGTTGATTCCTCATGTGTCTCTTAATATTATATTACTCTCCTGCGAACCGCGACCTTAGCTGGGCCGGAATAAAAAAAAATGGTATTGCTGATATCATCAAAATGTTATTTATTAGTTGGAAACTTGGGAATTCATGCAAATAGGTAGGAGTCAACGAGTGCCCCTGACTTATGTATCTTGTGCTTGGTTGGACTCTAGGTACTTTTGCTCGGATTCTAGATTTTGTTGAATGAATACACGCTTTTGACCGGGACAATATATATGATTTCATATTATTATTATTTTCAGGATATTCTGTGTGGTAAAATAGCTAAATAGCTGATATTAGAATTAACATATATATATGAAACATCATTTCAATATTCATGCTACATATATATTAACTTAAAATTCATTTGGATTATTATATACCTAATGTGATTGATTAACACCTAAAGCAGTAGGCTGTTGGTATCAAAATTTGTATTTCATTGCTATTATAAGAATCAAAATTTTATGAAATGCTCTTCTCAGAACATCTGATAATTGCTGTGTCAATTCTTAAGAGTCAATTACGTAACAAGGTGATGAATTTGTCATTACATTCTAAGTGAAAAGATGTTAGCATTTTCATAACGTATATGTTATTTAAAAATATGTGATAAGTCAAATCGTATTTTATAAACTGGCGAATATAAAATACTAATTAGTCCAATATATAAATACAGTTATTTATTATTTATTTCTAGAATTATAGAAAGTTTTATGAAGATTAAAATAGCTAAGGCTTTACTTCATTAGCATTTGAAATCAATTAATATATATATATATGTGCTCTGCGCACAGATAATGAATCTATTAAACGTAAATTAAAATAGTTACCCGAAAGCGCTTGGCGGTAACTTTTAATAATTTTATTTTAATTTACGTTTAATAGCTTCATTATCTGTGCGCAGAGAAGATTAAAAGTATAATACTAACTAAATAATTTATCAAATCTCTTGCTTATTGAAATCATCATAGAACCAACTTTTATAAAAAGAAAATTTGAACCAACTGAAGAAATTATTTGCAACCAGCAACAACCACTACAGTTATACTTCAGTCTTCAGCTTAATAATCTAATGCGAAAAAAACCTACTTCATCAAACCAAAAATAATTTATGCCTAGAAAAAATAAATACGACAATTCTCTTCACTGATTTATTCAGTATACTCAAACTTCAGTATTATTATAGTTGTTAATATTGTCTACAAACCAGGAGTTAATCCATATCACTTCGGTCTGATATTTCTATTATCAGCAATGTTTGTTTAATTCAATTGATTGCTACGAACCTCTTTAGTTTCTTAATAATCATACCAGATTTGATACATAAAAAATTACTTCCAGAAATAAATAAAAATTGTCGCATATTGATTGCATGTATGAATCAACAAAAGTAATTTTATAAGATGTGTTATGTTGAATGTATAGAAAATTTTAAACTTTATTTGAACTTTCCAAATACAAACAACTTGTTAGTAATAACACACAAATAGGCAATACAGGTTAGTAATTGCACAACGTTTCGAGTAGTATTATTCTCCACTCTTCTTCAGGTGTTGCTGGCCTATATGCACAGTGATAATATTCGCTAAGAAGTTGAACTTGCACCTTTAGATTCTTGAATTTGACAGAATAGCTCAGTTGGTAGAGCGTTTGCCTTAAATTCGATATTCAAGAATCTAAAGGTGTGAGTTCAACTTCTTAGCGAATATTTTCACCGTGCATATAGGCCAGCAACACTTGAAGAAGAGCGGAGACTACTACTACTCGAAACGTTGTGTAATTACTAACCTGTATTGTCTATTTGTGTGTTATTACTAACAAAGTTGTTTGTATTTGAAAAGTTTAAATAAAGTTTAAAATTTTCTATACATTCAACATTCACTCATAAATGATGGAAATAGTCCAACATATCACATCTTATAATATACCATCATTACAAACCTTCAGACAAATAAAAGTAATTTTTATTCTTTTTCTTTATTTTATAACATTCCCAGATTGCTTGGTCACACTTTGTGTGCTTTTTAATTTTAAAGTATGTTATGCTATCTTAAATTCTTAGATAAAATGTGTAATGAACAAACGGAATGATTTTTACTTGCCAAATGCTAAAGTTAAATAAATTCCTATTGTCTAAGGGGGTAGGATTCTACAGGTATAAATGTAAACAGCATTGACCTATCCCGGTAAATTATTAGTCAATGATTTAAATGAATCAGTCACAGAAGGAGACATTAATTTAATATGGCTTGTATTTGCAAGATATAAACCCTAACCAGCCAGAACTTAATCAGATCTTTTAACCAATCATAGTCTTGACTGCTAAACATATATTGGACATGTTCTATATGTTCATTTGCATATTAATTAATAAATATATAATTACACTTTTTATCAATTATTCAAAGTAAAAAATGACGTAAGAAGAATTAAATAATATAAAACAGTGGCTGTGATTAATAATTTTAAATATAAGTTACGTAACAAAAAATAATACAACTATACAATCAGTGGTTTCAATGCCTGAGATATATACATAGGAAATCTCAAAAATATTCCATTTTAGAGGTTAGGGATAGGCAAAAGTTCAGAAAAGCTTTGTATTAATGTTCTTTATATATACATATGATTATTTTTATGATAAAACTAAATATAATGAGCAAATTTAATGTTATCAATAAAAAAGATAAATTAAGAAAAATAATTTCTATAGATTCACAACAACCATAGATACAAATGATGGCAATTATTAAAAATTTCAAACATAAAAATGATTGGTATACTACAGATAAAAATATAGCTATTTTACAAAGGGAACAGTTTATTGAATGATACAAAAATTATGAATATAATTCTATGAGTATTAAAAGCATACCTTTTAGTTATAAACCATCTAATTTAAATAATAATATTATAAATAATAACTAATAAAAAAGGGGATAAAACTTCCATACATTCCTAAAATTTATAATATATTACTAAAAAATAAAAATTATATAGACAAAACATTAATATAAGATGATCAAATAGTAAAAATCTAGATGAATCAATAGGCAATTATGAAGTGAGAGATAATATGAAATATAGAAAAAGGAATTGTATATAAAATTGTAATATGATTTACAATGGACATATAGAAAAACAATTAAATGAAAGCAAAGAACATAATAATGCAATTAATAGAAGAGATGATAAATCTGCACTATATATTCAATATTTGAAAGATGGACAAAAAATAATTTTATATAATGAGCATGAAGCTCTTAACAAGCTTTTCCAAATATCCCTATTCCCAGATTGATTTCTAGCTGCTGACTTTCATCAGTGAGGCGCTAGGATATTCAGATATTAGATCTAAAAATACCAGCTCAAGCCCAACATTTATCTAATAGTTACCTATTACGTAAAAAATCTCAAATTTTCAGACATCTATGTCTTCAAATTCAGCTACCTAACTTAAATAGCCATAGGGGACTGAACAAAGTTCAGATACACCACATATTAATAGCTTTAGCAATATAACATCACCAAGACCCCAAGAGCAAAACTATAATTGCAAGGAAATCACATGACTTAAATTACTAAGCTTGTACTACAAATGTTGTATAATGAGCATAAATAGCTCTTAACAAACTTTTCTGAATATCCCTATCCCCAGACCGGTTTCTAGCTGTTGGCTTTCATCAGTAAGTGTCTCATTGACAAAAGCCAACAGCTAGAGATAGGGATATTCGGAAAAGCTTGTTAAAAGCTATTCATGCTCATTATATAACATTTGTAGTACAAGCTTATTAAATTAAATCATGTGATATATGACTTGATTCCCTTGCAAAAAAATAGATTGTAAAAAATATAAAACCATTAAACTATATTAAAGAACCTAATAGAAGAAAAATATATGAGTCAAATTATATTATTTACAACAAACATAGCTCTATGAATATATATATATAAAAGATCAATTAATTTAACTAATATTTGTCTAATGAAAAATGAATGGAAAATTATATAGTATACGATTATACTAGTCCCCCCTCCCCTGTACATATTGTACTATTGTTAGAACTGGTTTTAGTTAATTTTATATACAAAAAAGATAGACATCACTGTGGGACGTAAATTGAAGCATTAAAATAGTTCCATCACATTGAAAAGGGCAAGTATTAATATTTGCTGAAAAAAAAGCTTTTCTGTATTATTTTTATTATATATATATGATAAACAAAACAAGTTATAAATTTCGTAACTTGCTTATAGCTTGCATTTAATGATCACTAGATAGAGCTTTACCAATAGCCCACTATCAAGCTTTGTTTACACAAATGCTGAGAGAGATAGAATTCAATATCTCTTTCAAATTGTCTCCAACCTTTAAACCACGGTTTCGAGCTAGTTGGCTTATGTCAGTAAACGGTAGGCAGACCAGAAATTAGATCTAAACACCAACTCTACAATGAGCAATTTATGAAACACGTTTCTATCAGTTTGAAAGCACGAATTTTTCAGATACGTAAATATCTTCAAATCCAGTCAAACAAACTAGATAGCTATATGGGTCTGAATTCAGTTCAGTTTCACCATATATTGCAAAAACCTTCAAGGGTATATTTATGATAAACAAAACAAGTTACAAATTTCGTCTAACTTGCTATTGCTTGCATTTAATGATCACTAGATGGAGCTTTACCAATAGCCCACTATCAAGCTTTGTTTACATAAACACTGAGAGAGATAGAATTCAATATATATATATACACAATTATTGCTATTATATAATGATATTTTATTTAATATTTATTTTGTGTCATTTATTTAAATATATGAAAAAGTAGCATAAAGGATTAAATTTATTTCCATTTTTGATGATCATACAATAAATCTTCTAACATAATTAAATTTTGAGGCAGATGGTGTTTAAGTGAACATTCACTGATGTTATATATTAGCCCGATTCTAAGTACAACTTTTTTTACTGAAATTAGAATTATATATCGCAGGACAAACTCTAATTTCAGAAAAACTTGAGCTACTTTTAAAATTTGGTTAATATATAAATATCATGCATTATTTCCAGCAACATCAATAAATATTTGCCTAAATACCATATAAGCTTAAAGAACAGATAATCCACCTGTTTTTGATCAACATTTATTGATGTGGGAGTGTTGTTTATATATAATGTGTGAAAGTGTAGTTTACATCCATTTAAATATAAACGTCATTAATACTCCTTTAACACTTTAAGCAAATAATCTTTATTTATTTATAAGTTTCAACTGTCCTTGCAGTCTTCTTCAGATCTACAACAAATAAATTTTACAAATATTACATCAATACAAACGAAATTCTTATTCTTTATATTTTCATATAATCACCATTATAAAATTATAATAAAACAAAATAATGCAAAACAACTCAATCCAAAAACTTTTAAACAAAAATTTTTAAAACTTTTAAAATCCAAAACATAAAAAATTAAAAATTCTTTAAAATTATTTTTAAAATTACAGCCAAAACAAATGTATGAAAATAATTTTAACATCAAACCATTAAAAACAAAACTCTTAAGAACCCATTAAAACATTAAACTAAAAATTAATACCAAAAATTATCATTTTCTACATAATTAAAATTACATAAATAAAACCAATAAACGAAAACAAAAAATCAAAAATTAAAAATCAATCTTTCCCCCTTTACATACCTATCTATACTCTACTTACTTCATTTTATACCTCCATACCATCTCTCCAATTCCCTTATTCATTTATACTTTAATACCTCCTATCATCTTTACTTATTTAACTACCCTTTTATAACATTTAATATCCATACAAACGTAACTATTCTTATTTTAAGCTTTTCATACTACCTCCACCTTTCCTCCATTTTTCTTTTTCAGTAAACTCCCCCCCCCTCCCAACTTCCTGTCTTTCCCCGTTTAATTTACATATGCATTAAACCATGGGTATTTAGTATTTAGGCTTTGAATAAATAATATTCTGTAAATTAGCAAGAATCAAAACAAAAATAGAGTGCTCTATTTATTCTTTAAGGTTATGGTGTTTTTTTTATAAACTTACCCTTGCTAACATTAGTGACAATTCAGAAGATGACAATATGGCACTACTAATTATTAAACTAATAATTAAACAGAGAAGGATATAGACAGAATGTAACTTTATAATCAAGCAGAAGTTAATTATAAATATGAAATTTAGCATAGTTTAGTGAATATATAATTAAGAGCGGCAAACTAGTCTTCCTTAAATTACGAATAAATAGCGTTTTATATTCTTGATCCTTGGTAACATTCAGAAGGTTATCCATTCAAAGCCCAAGGTAGACCAGTTTGCTCCCCTTAATTACAATTATGTATTGTATAAGTTCAAAAAATTAAGTGATTTGACATTATTATTAACATTCTGACCCAGAGAGAAAAGGTAATCGTAATTAATAAAAAAATGAATCTACTATCCAGGATTATATTTTATCACTGTTGAAGTAGGTTGGCTTGAATTCAAAACCTTTGGCCTTCGTCAGTGAAAAGCCTTGAATCTGAGAGCACTGCACCTAGTGCCACTCAAAGCAAGACAGAGTAATCAATGGATGCCAGAAGCTTGTGCATAAAATCCCTATCTAGTGCCTACTCATCCAATATCCCCAAACTAGTTTCTGGCTTGTGGCCTTCGTCAGTGAGAAGTCTTGGATCTGAGAGCACGTGCAATTAGCTTGAATAGTAAAATAGAATTGAAGAGTTATTATTAACTTCATGAATACATTACTTCCATTTTGGAATTCCAAACCTTGTTAATAAAGGCAAAAATCAGAAAACAGTTTGGGAAGAGATTTAAATGAATACAATCTGATAATCACTGGTTATTCAATGCTACTATAAGTTGTACTAGAATAAGTATGTGCTTTTATTTTATTATATAGGTTTATTAGTAACTAAAATCCAACAGAAGTTGAGCTTGCAATTATATTTATTATAGAATATGAAAACATATATCATCATCATCATCAACCATTATCAATCCACTGCAGGATGAAGGTCTCTCCAAGTTCAATCCATCTTTTCCTATCTTTAGCTTCTCTTCTCCACATTACCCCTGCACACTTTCTTATTTCATCCATCCATCTCACATGTGGTCTCTTTCTGGGTCTTTTACAATCTCTTGGAATCCAGTTTTAAATTTCAATTGTCCATCTATTACCATCTCTTCTAGCAATATGTCCAGCCCAACTCCACTTCAGTGTTTTAATTTTTTCAATGAGGTCAGTAATACCTGTTTGTTCTCTTACCCATACATTGCATTTTCGATCTCTTCTTGTTACTCCCAACATGCATCTCTCCATACTTCTTTGAGTGATCTGAAGTCTCTGTATTGCTTTTCTATTAAGTGTCTAAGTCTCAGATCCATAAGTAAGAACTGGTAAAACACATGTATTAAAAACCTTCCTTTTCAAAAACATAGGCATATTTCCTTTTAGTATCAATTTATTTCTACCAAAAGCACTCCAACCAAGTTTAATTCTATGATTAATTTCATCCATTATGTTTCCATCTGTATTAATAATCTGACCAAGGTATTTGTAACTGTTAACTTCTTCTAACTCATCATAATCAATATATACTCATCATATATACTCGTACTTAAATATATATTTACAATGGCTATATTCTGTCTGCAACTATTGGTGAGATATTTGTTGTATGAAAGTGAGAGAAAATTGTGATTATAAGAAATAGATGTAATTGAATTTGGAAAGATCAGGAATTGTTAACGTTTAGAAAGTGTTCATTCACCATTTTAAATATAGAAGTTAAAAAAAAATTATTTTGTTGAAAGTGTGTTAATGTAAGGATATTTTATAACTAAGTTGTATGTAAGATTAATACATCACATCATTAAACTATCCTAGAATAACTTCCCTCTTTCTACCTCTAGGTTGCTGTTCATAATTTATTTTTTTGACTAGCCACATACATATCACAATAGACTATTTGTTTATATATGCAAACACCTACTCTAAACTACTGGTTATTCTTTACCCCCTCTAAAATGTTACATAATAGATGAATAATGCTATGAATAATCAATAATTACTAACAATTTGAATTTTTACAAATACAAATCCTAACGCATGTATAAATTTTCAAATAACTTATTTATTTAAAACAATATAATGTGAAATAAATGACTCGATCTATTTTAAATTCCCTTCCAATATTTACTCTTTTTACCCCTGTAAGGTCGATTACCATCTAATTTTGTCAGCAGTGAAAATAACTGTCCTCTAAATAAAATAAAAAAACAATCCCGAGAGGTATAAGTGAATGTACAAATTAACCTTGAGTTGAAACTACTAATTTTAATCAAGGACGTGAAAAAGACTGACCCAAGAAATAACAATACCAGGAGAAACAAGCGAGTTATTTATTAATCTAAACATTGAGAACAATATTATTAACCAAATTTAATAATTATACTACTCCTATTTCAATCATAAGGGTAGCCTGGGCACACACAGCAAAATAATATTATGAAGTAACATCAAATCTCCATCCAACTTAAGTTTATTTAAAATAAAAGCACAATTGTATTACAAAACCTTAAAACAAACTTACACAGATCAAACTAGCCAATAACTTAAAGACAGCTTGGGGGTAGATTGAATCACCCTTCACTTATACACAAATCAATAAAATTTTAAACACAATGGTAAGTAGATATTAAAATCATTACATAATAAAATAATGCATATTTAATTAAAAAAACAACAACAAATGCATACAAAGCTTTATTTAATCATAATAACGTGCTTTTTAGCATGCTTTTGACTACTGAGTGGTCACAAACATAGCACTGATGATAAGAGAGGCTTATAATGTTTATAAAAGCATAACCAAAATAGAACAATTGCATATTTGAATTGTAAATACGTTTGTTCAGATAGGCCATTTTTTAAAAGGGGGACACAGAATTCTTTTTTGTTGATAGCATGTCTATCCCTGATGATATGCCACATCTCTTTCACTTTACGTTTGGAATCATTACATTCAGAACAGATGGATTCAAGCTCAAGAAAAACAGATTTGGCTTCCAAATGCACTTTGGCTCGATTATATAAGTATCTGTGTTGCGCAAGGCAAGTTAATAAGTTGGCATAGTGATTCACTGAAATAAATCACCTAGAAGTCAGTATTACCACATCTAAATTTGTATATCACTTGGGATTTGAGCTCAGAGGGCAATTTGTCTTGGTGTTGTTAATCTGGCAATTCAATATTGGAGGAGTGCGAAGATCAACTTGGTGATTAACAGCACAGATTTTATCAATCCTATAAGTAGCCTCAGGTATATATGGAAGTGATATCCAGAGTTTATTATCACCTTGAATAGGTGGATGTCTAATTTTAGAGTGAAAGTTTTTGACAGTTTGGATAAGTGCTAAAATCTTTATATCTTATGTTGTGTAAATCTAAAATAATATATTTCAATATTGTTTTTTAATCTGATTCTAGCCTACACAGATTATGGTTCCTGTACAAATATGCCTTGTGACTGGTTAACTCATGAGCTTTCAGGGGTTAAAGATTCCGGTTGTATAAGGCTTCGCACATGAGTAGGTTTCACTAACATCTTAATTTTGCACTATATATATAAATCTAAGAACTTGATACCTTTTAGATTATCTTCATTCTCAATTGTCCACATTAATGAAGGCATGTGTGCAAGAACCTGCTGTATTTCTTTGATTTGTGTCTCTGGGGACACAAATAAGCACATCGTCCAAGTACCGTATATATAACAAGGTTGGAATTTGCTTAAAATATTTCAGCAATATCTCTTCTTCGAATTTATTAAATACAATGCTTGATACTATGCCAGTGATGGGAAAGTCCATAGGCCATTCATCTTCCGTTTTATAATATGCGTTGTTAGATAAGGTAATAATATCTTCAAGGATTCAATTTAGATATTCAAAGATGAATTCAGTTTTTTTTGTGTTGTACTTAACTTTATCTAAAGTATTTAACAATTTGAATAGATAATTTATGTGGGATTGAACCAAAGAGCTCAGTTATATCAGTTATCGAGCCGTTATATTTTAAATTTTTTCAATACATTCAAAAGACGATTGAAGCTGAATAAATTCATGAACCATTGGCTAATCATTTTCAAAGCTTTGTAATAATAGGTTCCCCTGAAGTTAATCAAATCCATTTTCTTTGAACATGAATCCAGATTTGGACATAGTTTTGAATCTACATCTGCCAACATCGTTTGCTCTGAACATTATGATTAAAGCATTGGATCATCAAGATATAGATCCAGGATATTGTCATATTTTAAAGAATATTTATAAAAATGCAACAGAAAAAATTAGATTACATAATGATATTGGAAAAATCAACATTGAGAAAGGTGTAAGACAAGGTGACCCCATATCTCCAAAACTTTTTACAGCAGTGCTGCAAGAAGTATTTTGTGGATTAAAATGGAAAACTAAAGGAGTGAAAGTAAATGGAGAGTATTTAAGTAATTTAGATTTCGCAGATGATGTAGTTGTTTTTGCAAATAATGCTTCAGAGCTGCAGGAAATGTTGCAGGAGTTAGCAGATGAAAGTAGAAAAGTAGGACTAAAGATAAATGTTAAAAAGACTAAAGTAATGTTTAAATCAATTTGCTCAAAATATGAAAATAAAGATTGATTATGAAGAATTAGAAGAACTTAACAGTTACAAATACCTTAGTCAGATTATTAATACAGATGGAAACATAATGGAAGAAATTAATCATAGAATTAAACTTGGTTGGGGTGCTTTTGGTAGAAATAACTTGATACTAAAAGGAAATATGCCTATGTGTTTGAAAAGGATGGTTTTTAACAAATATGTTTTACCAGTTCTTACTTATGGATCTGAGACTTGGACACTTAATAGAAGAGCAATACAGAGACTTCAGACGACTCAAAGGAGTATGGAGAGATGTATGTTGGGAGTAACAAGAAGAGATCGAAAACGCAATGTATGGGTAGGACAACAAACAGGTGTTACAGACCTTATTGAAAAAATTAAAAGATTGAAATGGAGTTGGGCTGGACATATTCAATTGTCCATCTAAGACCCAGAAAGAGACCACATGTGAGATGGATGGATGAAATAAAAAAATGTGCAGGGGTGTTGTGGAGAAGAGAAGCTAAAGATCAGATAAGATGGATTAAACTTGGAGAGACCTTCATCCTGCAGTGGATTGATAATGGTTGATGATAATGATGATCCCCTCTTTCAAAAAAGTGGCTAATCTGAATGAACTTATTTACAATTCACATATTATACAAATTCTCTATTTTGGTTATGCTCTTATAAACATTACAAACCCCTCATACAATCAGTCCTACGTTTACGATTAGTCAGTAGCCAAAAGCATGCTAAGCAGACCATGCTATTATGATTAAATAAAGCTTTTCTCTAGATACTTTATACATATTTATTTTTTTTGAATTACATTGACCAAGATAAAGTTAAATAATTTTGTACAAGATACACTCCCTTTCTTTTTTGTCCCTTTTTTAACTTTACAGTTCTAATTTTATTTAAGTAATTTAAATAGAATGTAATTTAGCAATTATTATCGAAAAGAATCTAATTACACATATATTGAGTACTTAATATTTACCCAGTCTGTAAATGTTGTTACTGTTCATCAGGCAGAGTCTGTAGTAATCAAAAAGGTGTTTGAAGACATGAACTCATGTACGGCAGACACGAAGACAGTTCATTCAACTGGAGTAGGAACTCTGATTTAGCACAAGTCTGTTCTTTAAAGCAAATCACAACTATACCAATGTCCACATAGGAAAATTTAACTTCACCCTCAGCTGGTTTGAAGTCTAACATGGTCTTCTGAGAGTAGTAGCTGGTCATACAAATGCACAGTTGCATAGTCAGTCGTGGGAAGTCCGCAGGGGGAATCACGGTTGTATTAGCCGGACATCATCATAGCACAGTTTCTTTTAGAATCCAAAGTGTGTCTTCTTAAAAGCACTTCTGATACATTTTTAGTTTTATCCCCTCCTTTCATTAGCATTTTCCTGTTCAATTGTTCACATCTTATTTCCAAATTTAGCATAATATTTACAATGGGCACAGGAAGCAAACAATTATATTTTTCTTATCGCTTCTACTCTCAATCGAATTTTCTTTTCCGCTTTTTTTTTTTTTAAAGGAGTAATTTTCTTCATAAAATTATTGATAATTGCTTTTAAGAGTAATTAGACTCGATCGATGTACAGATTTAAATTACAACTCTTTTCTTTAGTTTTTCCGGTTCTTTTTCTATAATGGAGCGTATCCTCCTCCGTAACATAACAAAGTATAATTAGGCTTTGATTTTGATCACTGTATAAATAGAATTAACAATCTACTTACGTCAATATATTCATAAATTACGAGCCTTTAATAAATATTTAAAACATACAAAATTATAACGTAAAAAGCAGAAAATATAATATTTTATTATGAGGTGGAAAAATTCCACTTCAACGTATTCAATTACAATTCACATGACTTCTCATAATATTTCTCTATTAACAATGGATGAAATAATTTCTTTCTATTTGAACTGTTTTACTTTTCGAAATATTCAAGATTTATTTGTCCAATATTTTTAATCGTATCTAACAGTGAAAAATTAAAAAGCAGTTTCATTCCAATGAAATTGACTGTATATTCCAAACATTCTTCATTATAGAGAAAATAATACGCCCAACAATACTAAGCTGGAATTTCTATTAAATATATATATTTTTCCAGATACATAATACATATTGAAATAAGATGTGATAAATTGGACTATTTCCATCATTTATGAGCAAATGTTGAATGTATAGAAATTTTTTAAACTTTATTTAAACTTTTCAAATACAAAGAGACCCCAAAAGAGAAAACAGTTATTGGTACAGTAGTGTATCCATACATACCAAGAATGGCGGACAAATTAAAGAAAATCTGCAGTCAATATAACATTAGAACTGCTTTCCAAAGCCATACCCCACTTCGAGGAATGCTTACTTCTACTAAGCCTAAACTGGAAATGCTGAAGAACAAAAACTGCATCGATGAAATACCATGTGAATGTGGAAGGAAATACATTGGTGAGACCTACCACCCTGTTGAACAGCGATTGAAGGAGCACAAACTAATGGTTAAAAGAGGAAAAACAGATGTTTCTACCATAGCAGATCATGTATGTACTAATGACCATATGCTTAAGTGGGAAAATACTAAGATATTGGATAAAGAGGAAAAAATGCATAGAAGAAAATTCGAGGAAGCTGCTCATATGACAATGGTAAATAATCCTATAAGTCAACCCAGTGTGGCAATACACAATGTATGGAAGCCTCTAATTAATCTTGCTCTTGGGGAAAAAAAAAAAAAAAAAATTAGACTCGTTATAAAAAAAAATAAAAATTGGAGAACTCAGGAGGATTTGAACCAACCGTCATATATTAATATATCAAATTTCTACTATATGTTGCCTTTGACAGAATAGCCAGTTGGTAGAGTGTTTTCCTTAAAAAAGGTGCGAGTTCAACTTCTAAGCGAATATTGTCACTGTGCATATAGGCCAGCAACACCTGAAGAAGAGTGGAGAATACTACTACTTGAAACGTTGTGTAATTACTAACCTGTATTGCCTATTTGTGTGTTATTACTAACAAATTGTTTGTATTTGAAAAGTTTAAATAAAGTTTAAAAATTTTCTATACATTCAACATTCACTCATAAATGATGGAAATAGTTCAACATATCATATCTTATAATATACCATCATTACAATATTTAATAGGTCATATATTTAATTACAAATAACAACCACCATTTTATTTACCTTCAGTTCCCACAATGCAATCCATATTTTCTTGATCATGACTATTTCCTGTTATCACATGATCGCTTGAAATCACGTTGGAAAAAACAACAGATTCTGTTTCATTTGAAAAATCTAAAATTAGAAAAATGAACAAAATACTGAGAAAATGTGGCATTTTATAAAATAATTTAACACAAAGCTCAATGATTTAAAAAATTAATAAATTTTATTAGAATTAATTACAGTTTTTTTTTATTTTTCTATCAATGATAGTAGAGGGGAAAAACATAATTGATATAACCTTGCATGTGAAGCATTTCTTCATCCTCTCCTTGTTGAAAAATTAACAATCTATCAGAACTTTTTTCTTCATCAATTGATTCAGTTTGGCTCCCTGATTCTTTGTAACTCTCAACCTTCTTCGTGTTTGATAAATGATGATGCTTCCTGTGCTGGTTGCGGCTTCCACTTTGAGAGAAACTTTTACCACAAATATCACAAGCATGAGGCTTTTCTCCTAAGGAAGAAAAACAACTGATGAATTTAGACGTAAACGTTATCGAGATGTTTTTAAAATTAAATAAAAAAACAAAAACAATTCTTCTTAACATACAGTTTATAATTAAATACTTTAATATGCTAATAAAGCAGAGGGATATAGCAAGATTTATTCACAATGTTAATTATACATTCATTCAAATTACGGTGCTATTTTATAAAGTGCAGTACAGCACAATCGAAATATCTGTCATAAATATCTAATATCAAAATTAAAGATACAATACTCAACATAGAAATAGCTCCAATTCGGTAAGCAAACTTTTTTCAGAGAGCTAATTTGTGTCAATGAAAGATTGGGGGGTTACGCTTAAAAATATATATATATATATTTATTAATTAAAGAATTCTTTAGTAAACAATCAAGAATATATTTTAATTTAAATCGATGACTTTTATATTAATCACATGAATTCCTTCATGAATGTTTCATTATCTATATTAAATTTTGATGTAATGATTTTTATGACAATTTACTTCCAAATTTTTGTCAGAACTTTATATTCTTATGGATTTTAATTATATTCACGATGAACAAAGTTTGCTCATAATTATATGTAGACCCCAAAATGAATAACTTTACAGCCCATGGGATTATGGTGACTATAGTTATTAAAGAACTAGACACCACAATGTATAGATACTGAAGTGTGTTCAGATCTGTATGACTATACAAGCTAAGGAGCTTGAATTGAAAACATTATTGTATTTTCATTTTGGATTCAAAGCTTTATAGTTAGTTAATAAGGTAAAAGGAGGCTTCTGGAGGGTTGCATTAGATCCTGAGATCTAAGTACAGGGCTCTCAGATCCAAGGCTTCTCACTGATGAAGGCCAAAAGCCAGAAACTAGTCTGGGGATATTTGATGAGTAGGCACTCGATAGGAATTTTAAGCACAAGCCTTCTTGCATTCATTGATTACTATGATTTGCACTACTGTATGGAGAGTTTGCTATTGTTTTAACAGCTTGTGTAAGCATCATGTGATGTCTAGTGGTTTAACAAATTTGGTGTTAGGTAAGTAGTTATAAAATGTTGACAAGTTCTTCATTTTGATATCATTTTTGTAATATGTTATTAGGTCATAAATGATCTGTTCTAATTTAATGATGGTTGATGCAACGTCAATTCCTGCAGAAAATGGATTTTGTACAATTAGTAATTTTTTTCAGTTTGTCAAAATATTCAAATTGTTTATTAAACTTGTCAAGCAAAGCTGTATTTTATATATGTTTTGAATTTAGGGTAGTTTTTGATATATTAACCAATGAGAGTTGGAAAATGATTCATCTCATTTTTTTTTAATTCTGTAAATAATTTTAATTTTGTATGAAAAGCATTTAAGTTTATAATCAAAATCATGGATATAATGATTTTTACATTATAATGTATTTAATTTACCATAATTTTGACGGTCAATTACATCTAGTGCAAATGCTAAATCATGTGTCTATTCAAATTCTGTAAAATCTGAAAAATTATCACATCAATTCATTTTCAAAAGTAATGAAATTTCTTAATTCCTAACATCTTTTAGAAAATTTTCCCAGGTTTAATTATCAAACATTAAGTTTCCAATTTTTTCACACACACAAAAAAAGCCCATGATTTAGTCCTCTCAATCACATATAATTAATAAAAGTACTTAAGAATTAGTCTGGACACCAAGATTGATTACGTAAAAAATTCCTGAGAGAAATAAATTAAACATTTGATTAAAAAAAACTCAACCAATTACCTCAGGCAAAACTCTCCATACAGTAGTGCCACTCAGTGCAAGCCAGAGTAATCAATGGATGCCAGTAGGCACTAGATAGGGATTTTATGCACAAGCGTTCTGGCATCCATTGGTTACTCTGGCTTGCACTGAATGGTACTACTGTATGGAGAGTTTTGCCTGTTTTAATAGCAGTTATGAGCAAGCATAAGAAGCGGTGATCATGTGGTGTTTAGTGGTTTAACTAATTACATCTTTAATTAGATAAATCCTAATTATAGTTTTTTTTTTAATTAGGAATTTTAAATTTATTTCTTTCAGAATTTTTTTTATTAAAACAGGCAAAACTCCCTATACGTATTGCCACTCAATGCAAGCCAGAGGAATCAATGGATGGCAGAAGGCTTGTGCATAAAATCCCCATCTAGTGCCTACTCATCCAATATCCCCAGATCATGTGATTTTTTTTATCCATAATCAATCTTGGTGTCTAGACTAATACATAAGTATCTTAACAAATATCGCTTATTGGTGAAATAATCTGATTTGCTTATAACACATTTTTGTTTGGTGAATTATGCAATGTAAAAATATTAAGTCAAAATTTGAAGTTTTTTTTTTTTTTTAGCAATCTAATATTTAATTCTAAGGCAGTATGTAATTTACTTATACTGAATATTTCTTATATATATATTGTGACCATCTGAATGGGCACAAGGAATTGAGATACTTTGTATCTGCATTGAATAGTTATATTGTATTAAAAAAAAAATGAAATAGCCTTAGAATTTTAAAATTTTTTGCTGGAAATTGTTTAAAGCTTAGATATGGATTGCTTATGCAGTTGATTGACCACTTTATAAGTATTCATTATTATTATTGTGGTTAATTAATGAGAGGGGTTGTTTATTAATGGAATTGATACATTTTGTCAGAAAGATGCAAAGTTATTTTATGTTAGTGTAATATTGGTTGAATGATTTCAAAACACTTTATTCATTAATACTTATCATTTTGTCAACAATTAATAGCCATTTCAATTATATTTAATTAAGATAGTTTAATATTTAGGTTGCAGTACATGTGCATGCATATATGTCTGTATTATGTTTCATTTCATTTTCATCTTTTAATAACAGCAAACAATAGTACATTCACAATAAAAACATTTTAATTACAGTAATTATCTTTAATAATTTAACATATATATATATTTCTTTTCAATAATTAATGGATATTTGAATAGGTGAACTATTTTATAAATTAAACAAATTATTAATCATTTTTGTTTAACAGTTAATTAATATTCATTTCTTTCAAGTTTGTAAAAGTTATTATTTTTTTGTCTTGATTTAATTGTAAAAATCAAGAATGATTTTTTTTTTTTTTAAGAAAAGATTTTTTTTGAATATGTAATTAGCTTGGGTGCAAAAACGTGGGAGTTAACCTTGGAAAGGGAAATGACCTTTTGCTAAAAGAAAAGAAATATCTATTTAACAGATAGCTTCCAGTAAAAATTTGCTCCTTCTTGTTATAATTGTAATTGCAGCCAGTTGCTGAAGTTAAATTGATTTAAAAAGCTTTGGAGTAAACTTCTAAAAAATCTTAGGAAATTCATTACGGAATAATGTCTTTAATTTAAATGCAAAAATAAATTTTAAGAAGGTACATTAGTTTTTCATTACTCTCCTTAATTTAAACATTTGCATTAACCACCTCATACTTATTAATATTTAAAATGTATATCGTTGGTGTTAAGATGGCATTACTTTATTTATCTATAATTAAGAAAGAATATAGAGTGCATGAACATTATTGTTATATAACTAATCCACATGTATATTCTAATTTATCTTGGAAATGTATGCAGGACTGTTTTTCAGAATTTATTTTGATTTTTCACCCTCCTCTGTATTATGCTTTTATGAAAATTAAATGTAAACTTAAGGATATGTGTATTATGATATATCATGCCATGCTTAAATTAATTACAAAAAAGTGACATTATTTATTTATTTGGTATTTCTAAAAATAATATGTATTTAATAAAAGAAATAAAATGTGAATTATTTCAAATAACCAAAGGAAACTCCTCATTAAATATATACTTAAATCGGATGGAAATACGGAAATGCGGTGTAATTTCTGTTCTCTTCGATAAAAATGCACTATAATAATCAAGTATTAATTGTGGAATTACTAATGAATCATGGTATCTTAATTGGCAATATTTAAAAATAAACTGTGCGTATATTAGATCATAAAGTGTCAAATGCTATTCAAGAAAACTATTAAGAATAATTGCATACTTAATTTAAAATTACCACGGAATGAATGAAATAATTCCTGTTCAACTGTAGCTAAAAATGTCTTATATTTTCGTCATAATAAAAGAGAAATTGATTACTTATGTGTGATATAGTAAACTCAAAATAGCTCTGCTATGAACCTTGGAGGTGCTGAATCATATTTAAGTTATGATTATATTTTTTTTTAGCCTACAGAAATTCATTTTATGTTTAAATTCAGTTTGGAATCCGTCCCCATATCGTTTCATAATCCCGGATTAGAACTTTGCAAGCGAACTTTGTATTTTAAGTCACAGAACAAATAACTTTTGTTACTTTGTTTTTTTTTATTGCTTGTCATTATTAATGTATATTATAGGTAGATAGGCATACTTATTATTATGTTTTATTTATAATTTGGGTTATTATGATCTCCTAGATCGTCTCGGAATGCGTATTCATGCAGTGGATACGTTGGTAAAAAATTGACTTTATACAAATATGTCTTATTTTTCTTTTACGAAGGTAAAGAAAAGAAATATATTTTTTTTATTATATCGTTAGAGAGAGGTTTACATTTATTTTATATATTTTATTATTTCAAAGTGAGAATTTTGGCTTTAAAATCAACGAACGTATAATTGAAATAGTTTGCTAGATATGATAAAGAAAGTTCGTTCCTAAGAATTGTAATTATTATTATTTTAGAAATAATTTAAAGTCTATTATGAATTAAAAGTTATACCTTAATGTATCATTTAATTACCGTATTGCCTGCATAGTATATAACTTGGAGTTAATTTTTTTTTTTTGTATTCTTGTGCACGTGTGTGTCTATTTTGCACAATTATGACATTTGTTTAATAAAGTTCAGTTTGTGAATATTTTATGTATAA
This sequence comes from Epiperipatus broadwayi, assembly GCA_028023455.1. Classification (NCBI taxonomy): domain Eukaryota; kingdom Metazoa; phylum Onychophora; class Udeonychophora; order Euonychophora; family Peripatidae; genus Epiperipatus; species Epiperipatus broadwayi. The sequence goes on along the minus strand of JAQFVV010013042.1, from coordinate 55,125 downwards.
ATTCTGGATGTTGTCGTATTCTATAGAATTGAACAGATTAGTATGTTATCTGTGTGTGTTTATCTGCCAGCGTGTAAATATAATGTTAGACATGTAGAAGAGCTTTGTGAATGGAAAATAATCTGGATGCGTTCTAATATTTTTGTAGGGATAAAAGATTTTGCTTATTTAGTATGTTTTAATAATTTCCATGAGTAGAGCCTAGTTTATATTATATGCATATTATGAAATGATATTTAGGAAGTTATGTGAGGTTTTCTTAGAGTCTTGGTGATGAGGAAAAGGTTCCCCACCAACAGTGTATTTAGAATTAGATGAGTAAAGAGTTTATTTACTCCTCATGTGAATTCCCCCTGGAACGTGTAGTCTGTATAATCATGAAAATATAGCTCCGGGTTATTTAAAATGTGGCCAGATAAATAGCTAAGTCAAATTCTTGATGTAATAATAGTGTCTTATTTTATTGATGGTTTACGACATTGTCCGAAATGAAGTAATTATTTAATATTCTCTTGATGAATGGAGAGTTTGTAGAAAAGATTGTTTTCTATTATTGTTGCTTGACACACGCACACACACGCGTAATATGAATAATGTCGCGAATATAAAGGTTTAAAGTTATTGAAATTAAAATGTGAAATGAATGTTTTGAAGCACATTACATTCATTTAAGTAGAAGTATAGAGTTATTGAAATTAAAATGGGAACTAAATATTTTAAAACACAGTATATTTATTAAATACAGAATTGTAAATCATCAAATCATCAGAATGAATATGATTTTTATTTGCTATGCATGAAGGGTATATGTAATTGAAATAATTATTTAATTAGTTAGAGAAAGTTGCTTTATTGATGGCCAAATATAGTTAATTTGATTTATTTTATTAGTCAATAGTAATATCCTCTCAAAATATTTAATGTGCCAATAATATAATATATTATTTAGTCAATGTTATGCTTAATTATGCTTAAATGAAACATTTAAGCAAAGTGAATATTCGAAGTCAGAATATTAGAGTTTTATTGTTAATTTGTTTTCAAAGGATCTGAATAGTGAATAATGGAACATAGTGGGGATAATCCCGAGCTGATGCTCAAAGTTTATTGGATAATTTGAAATCTGTAAGACAAGTAGTCCTATTGTAAAAATATCATGTTAAACTAAATTTTTTTTATTGTAATAAATGATTTGTTTTAGTTATTTAAAATTTTAAAAACGGTGTCTTGAGTTATTCTTGTGTACATTAGTGTTTCAATTTCCACATCTCCACATTTCATAAATCTATTATAGAGCAGATATATTATTTTATAGTTATGATATCAGATTTGCTGGTGTCTGACAATATTGTTTTCTTAATCCAAACATTATAAGGAACATTTGCCACTGGATAAACATATTAGAAAGGTTGCCAAGTTGGTATATTTGTTAGATGATGATATGAGATTAAAATACCCTATTTCTGTCATTATCTTATTATTGAAACACAGTAAAATATTTTAGTCAATTTGTTTCATTACATTTTATCATACTTTAGAATTATAACTTATGGGCCAATGTATTTTATTTAATTCAACTGTGTTTGTTAAATTCCCTGAAATCTTATTGTTTATTTCTTGATTGGCATTAAAGTAAATGTTTAGATTATGATATGCCAAGTCATAGAATTGTTTAGTATTATAATTATAGCAAGCTGATATATGTTGTACTTGGATGAAGGAAGAAATTAAGTTGAAAGAATATTTTAATAGACTGTACAAATAAACATTGTGATTCTTTATCACGCAATTAATTAATAAAAAGGATTTACATTATATTTAATATTTTGTAATATTTCTTCTTTCATTTACTTATAATCAGATATCTTGTGAACTTCCTATAACCTCCCACTGAGCTGAGCTGAACGTAAACTTAGATGTAGAGTCTCAATAATAGTTTTTGTACTATATATCTTGTTATATTGTTCTATTCATTAATAGAACTGGCGCCTGGGCATTTCGCTCATGTAATGTATATGAGTGGTATTGGGAGTGTAGGTTATAATATATATGTTTAGAACTTTTTTTTAAATTGATCTTCTGTTTCCTGACATAAATAGAGGAATTTGAACACATAATTTTTCAGTCTATTCATCTTCTATTCTATTTCAAGCAATCAATACATAATTCCCAACATATGTATTTCATGCAGAACCAGCACTCATCAGTTGTGCTAGATCATAATCTCTCACACATATATACAATCAGTGCTCGGTTTACATTAAGATAGCAATTCCTCAAAATTTAATGGACAGGTTTCAATCTTCTCACCCTTCCAACTATTCAACCGTCCATTTCAGTGAAAAGCCAATGATGGAATGCTCAAAGACCTTGTTAGATTTGATATTATAGTCATACCCATGTAGAAATTACGACCCCTCATATTACTGGACATTATGTAGCCATATATATTAATGAGTTCAAATTCCTTTATTTTCATATATAAGACACATTCAGTATAAGCAATTACATACTGCCTTAAAATTACATATTGTTTGGGAAATAGATTACATATTAGTATAAGTTCTGCCCATAACTTCTCCTATTAATATATATCCAATAATATGAGGGATTAGACTGACATAATGTCTACATGGGTATGACTATAATATAAAATCCAAGAAGACCTTTGAGCATATCATTGTCGGTTTTTCAATGAAACGGACAGGTGAATAGTTGGAAGGGCAAGAAGATTGAAGCCTGCCCATTAAAATTTGAGAAATGGTTATCTTAATATAAAAAAAAAAAAAAACCCTGAGCACTGATTGTACATATGTGTGGAAGATTATGATCTGGACCAACTGATGAGTGCTGGTTTTGCATGAAATACATATATTGGGGATCATGTATCTTTCTCACATGTGTGTGGTCATGCATACCGATTGCTTGAAATAAAATGGAGGATGAATACACTGAAAAATTCCGAGCTCAAATTCCCCTATTTACAATCTAATATTTGAAACTATTACAAGTTTGTTGAATGATAAATTAAATTTTTCCAAACCATTCTTTATTTTTTTGAAAATATTGGCTCAAGCAGTTTGTGATTTTATTGATTTCATTGGGAAAAAGTCTTCTCTATTTCATATTTTCCTTTACTGCTCAGATAAATATTAACAACTAAATTGCATCTACTCTGGTTTCATTTTCATTAATTTGAAAACCAAATAATTTTATTTTGGAAACTGAGCTTTAACCGATTGTTCAAATTTTTGTTAATATTTTCAAACGCTTGACAATCCTTCATGAAAAGCCACAATTAAACAGTCTTTGGTAAATTCACTACCAGCAAATAGTTTTCTGGTTTAGATTATCTTCCAAATAATGGTGAATCCTGTTTTTATAATAGTTTCATATTCAGCAGTTTGTCTTACAAAAACATTTTGCTCTACTGACAAATTTTTGCTTAGATTCAAGCTTTTTCTGTTTATTTCCAATTATTAAGGTGGAACACTAATTTACATGTTTTGTATTAAATGCTTTTATAAGAAATGATTTTGACTTGTATAAATAAATATTCTGTTAATCATATCCCATAAATCATTTTTCTTTTTCTAATTTTTCTTTTTTATTCATGTCTACCATAAAAAATATAATCTGCTAATTTTAAATTTAAAACACTGGTTAAAAATATATCAGTTTGTGTAAATTGTTTGAACAAAATGAGTATACCCACAGCCATAGGCCTCCAAACAGCGATTGCAAAGGGTTTGTTTATATTTTTCATTTATAAGTAATAGCATTTCCCTATTACATACGATAGCACGCAGGAGCATTTGCATATTGTACACTTTCTATTATCTAGCTATAGCATGGAATATCTTGCTACTGTCCAATAGGGATCAATTTTTACAGATTTCTTTTATAAGTATGCTCATCAGCAATAATTCGGACATTTTAACCTATCAGATGCACATAAAAAATGCAGATTACTAAACAATGGCAGATTCACAAGCTATATCATATGGCATATGAACATTTCTATCACGAATTGAATAATTTGAGCTGACACAGCTTGTAGAATGACACCACTCACCAAAAGGTATCACTAAGCTTAGGGATCAGAAGAACTGCTTAATATCAAGAATAGTGGCATATTTTATAGTCATCTTTGATATTTAGTAATGGCATGTTAAAAGATCAATTGTATGTGCCTGAAATTTTACAGTACAATTGCTACTTTTTCTAATAGATGAATTTGCAGCCATTTTCCAGCAAAAAGAAAGAATAAAGCCATTACCATTCATTGGTACATATCCCAAATATTTTTTTAACCATTAAGTTTCTGGATCTTTTATTGTTAAACATGTACAGTTCTTAGTAAATAATGACAGCAAACATCTCCTTGGATGTCTTTGGACTACAAAACAAATCAAATATTATGAAGTTGTACGTATTCCAGAACCCTATTAGAAATCTTCATTAGTCCATAACCCTTACAAATTATGGTGTTAGCAAGGGTATTATAGTCCCATCTATTTGATCATTTAACAACCTACTTTGAAATTTAATTCCCAACATTCTAAGTTTTCGTTTCATTTCATTTACATCATAAGTTTAGGGTAAAACAAGGCAAAACTCTCCATACAGTAGTGCCACCCTGTGACAACCAGAGCAATCAATGGATGCCAGAAGGCTTGTGCATAAAATCCCTACCTAGTACCTACTCAATCAATATCCCCAGACTAGTTTCTGGCTTGTGGCCTTCATCAGTAAGAAGCCTTAGATCTGAGAGCACTAAACCTAGATCTTTGGATCTAATTATGTGCTAGTATAAGAGATGGCGATCATGTGAAGTTTAGTGTAGTGTTGAGCAATGTATAATAACAAAAAATAAATAAATTAAAAAACAATATATATATATATTGTTGTGAGTTGCACAATTATTAATAACTATTTATAACAAATGGAAATGTTTAAAACCAGCCACTGTTCATTTTATAAAAGATTTTCTTGGAGAATTGCTTAATTTTAATTAAAGATAAAACAGAATATAGATGACAGATGGCAATCTAGCATAAACTAATGATAAAGATATGTATTTATTTTATACTATCATAAATTGAATACTTTGATAAAATCATGTCTCAGATAAAATGAACCAAAATGATAATATTTCTAATTTAGGTGTTATAATTTAACATAATGACGAATTTAGTAAATAATTTAAAACATTCCCACTACCCACCACTCTCTACTCTATCTCATAACACTGATACACTTGAACGCATATATGTTGAAAAAATAAATAGTCATCAATATAAGTATTTCATGCTAAACCAGCAATCATCAGTTGGTCCAGATTATTATCTCTACACATATATGCAATAAGTGCTCAAATATATATTAAGATAGCCAATCTTCATACTTTAAAGTGTATCAGTGTTATGAGATAGAGTGGAGAGTGGTGGGTCGTGTGAAAGTCTGTGCTTATATACCCTATATATTACATATATAGACCCAGGTATATAATAAGCCTGTGTGTTTCAATTATTACATAGTAGAGATGTCTGCCCATCCCTTGTATATGTATTAAATGGATTATGTCCTGTACATGAGGGGTGAGATTGACCTTAGGTCAACATGGGTGTGACAAGAATCTCGGCCTCATGGTAGCCATTGAGCATTCCAACATCAGATTTTCAATTAGATGGACGGTTGAAGAGTTGGAGTGTGGAGTAGATTGAAGCCTGTTCATCAAAGTATGCGGATTGGCTATCTTAATATATATCTGAGCACTTATAGCATATATGTGTAGAAATGGTAATCTGGACCAATTGATGATTGCTGGTTTAGCATGAAATACATATATTGGTGATTATTTATCTTTTCAACATATATGTGTTCAAGTGTATTAGTGTTATGAAATAGAGTGGAGAATGGTGGGTCGTGTGAAAGTCTATGCTATATACCCTATATATTACATATATTGATACAAGTATACAATAAGCCTGTATTTCAGTTATTAAATAATTTAAAGAAAGATCATTTGTTGTATAAATACATTATTGTTTCATTTTTACATTTCTATAATTTGCATATTTATACAAAAATCAACATTTTAAAAACATTTTATTTGTTTTGTTAATACCGAGTCCGTTTAAAAATTGATTTTAAAAATATATTTCTACAATCTTTATGTAATATTAAGGTTTGAAACATTTAAATCAGAATATGTATACACAAATTTACTCAGTTATGTTAAAATTTTAGTGCATAAATAATTCTTCATGTACTCTTTTTTTTAAAAATAAATCTTGTTTTATTATATGAATCAAAATTACTTCCACATCTACGTATTCAGTACATCACCTATGTTTTTATTCTACACTATGGCCATTTTTAAGGTCTATTCCCTGGCCCAATTTCTTTCACTTCAATTTATCTAATAAAGTGAAACAAATCAAACGATTTTTCCTCGATATGTTACTTTTTTTTGATAGCATACATTAGCTGATTTTTGCATACTGCAAACTGAAGTTATTATAAAAATTGACTTAAAACAATTATAGTTAATAGCAAAAAATTGAACTAATTATATTTTTTATATCACAAACTTTATAAGAAAAGTATTTATAGAAAGTCAGAATGAATTTCAACTAAAGGCTCCTTGATTGGAATCATCTATTTAATTGTGTTCAACCTGTGCAGGCTTGAATATATATATTCAATATACTTTTGCAATGTTGTGAGAATGCTTTGAATCCCTGAAGCTATCTTCAAAACTAATAATAAGTTAACTGAGAATTTAACTTTTGTTTTTAAGAATTAATATGTCTAATTCATTCATATTTAAAGCAAAAGATCATATCTCAGTGAATTTTTTTTTACCTGTATGAACAAGATTATGTTTCCGAAGACTAGAATGTTCAGTAAAACGACGACCACAGCCCTCTACTGGACAAAGAAAAGGTCGCGCACCTTTAAAAAAAAAAGAATCAAAAATTATTATAAATGTATATATATTTTATAAATGAAAGTTAAATATATTGTTCAATTTTTATAAAATAAAGTTAAATATAATGTAGGAATTATTAGCACTTATCAATCAATGTACTTTGCAATAAATTTTGTTAAGTATTAAATCACATATACATATAATGGTTACAAAACAAAAAAATTTTCTATCAAGTGAAAAAAGATCTTTTGCCCTCTGCAAAGTTTTTTTTTTTTTAAAAAAGGCAAATTATTATTATATATATTATAATAATAAATTAGCGATCAGGCTAATGCACATGCGCTTTACAGATCTTAAAGTATAAATGAATACTCTCATTCTCAGACACAAGATAAAGTCTTTATGAAAAGATAGAATGAATCCATCTGTCTTTTCAACCCAAACGTTTAAGTATGGGCCAATCTTAATAATATACATATTGCTTATAATAACTCCTCTCATATACACTTTAATGCAAACAAATTTTTTTTAAATAAAACTTCTTTATTTTCCTGACAGTTTTATTTAAAAGGTAGAGGAAATTGAGAATGCTCTGTCAGGAAAATAAAGAAGTTTTTTATTAAATTTTTTTTTTTTTTTTTGCATTAAAGTGTATATAAGATGAGTTATAAGCAATATATATATATGAATATATGAAGAAATGCAAAGAATGTAGACAAGAAGAATAAGAATACACACTTCAAATTACTAGTACCCACTCCATAAATTCTTGCTGCTGCAAGGGTTATTACTATTGTAATCATGTGGTACATTGCTATATTAAAAAATAACCAGAATAATTGGCAGCATATTTAGAGTTAATTAATTCAGCGGGAATTAATATTTAGCTTTCACATATGTTTTTTTATTTATAATGGGTAGTTCATTTCATTAAATGTTTTTCCTTCCCAAATGATAATATGAGAATTCTAAACAATTTTCGGTTTCAATATGAGAATTTTCAAACATTATTTTAAACTATAATGTGAATACTATTATAAGTTATAAAGGGTTGTAGAAAGAGAAAGGAAAATATAAAATAAACAATTTGTTCTCCCTCTCTTCATTAATTTACCTATTACTTTTGAATTTAATTATAAGGCTAAAAAGATTAAGTGAAAAAAAAGTTTTTTCTTTTCTAAGTATTCATAAATTTTAATTTTAACTTATAAAAAAGATAAATAAATATATATAAAAGAAAGAAAAAAAATAAATTTTAACATTTTTGTTAAATTTTTGTTTTAATTGATCAGAATTATTATTTTTTCTTTTCTATTTATCTCTCTTCAATACAACAAACAGTGGTTATCAAATCTGTGTAATTAACTGACTATATTGTTCTTCCTTTTGGTATGGGGGCGGGACTTTGATTAAAAAGTAATTTCAAAATTATGATAGTATTTTTTTTTTAAATTAAAAAGTGAAAACAAGCACAGGGGATTTTTTGTTTGTAATTAAAACAGGAGCAGAAAATAACTGAACAATTCTCTTTTGCAAAAATAGACCTAATTGGTCAGTATTTAATTGTTATGTAAAAAACAGGATTGTGATTGGTTTGAAGCAGGGTTGTTCCAAAATTAGAAGAGTGAGAAATCAGAAGACCCAAGTGCCTTGTAAGATGCAGCCCTGATTTAGCTGCTGAAAAAGACAGTAGGAAAAAAGTTCTAATCAAGCTGATAAAGCAGATGCAGAAAGTCAACTATTTAAAATCATTTTCTGCAATGAAAACCATGTACTAAATTTAGCGAAGCGCTAGAGATTATCTATTTTCATATAATTTGCTTTGCTGGAATAAAATGTTTCTAAAGTAATCTGCAACCATGTCACCAACCAAGAACATAAGTGTCTCAATGTGTTAACCCCACCTGGAAATTTTATTACAAAAAAAAATGGATACATTTTTGCTGTTTCTTAACCTGAAAATACTGCATGCCAAAAAATGACAAATTAACCATGTACATTGTGTAGAAGTCTTTGAAAAAAAAAACTTACCTAGGAAAACTGGAAATTATAAATGCAAAGGATTCCAAAGAAGTTTAAAACCATGGTTAAAGGTACTTTGCTTTATGTGCATGTATTTTTATTTTTAGTTAAAAATTTTTTTTTTTATAAAAGTAATTGTTGTAAATTTAAAATAATTCTAATAATTTAACATTATCCATCTGATTTCCCTCTTCAAAATTATAAAAAATAACTTTTTTTAAAGTAATTTAATTTTTTAAAATAACATTTAACACTTTTTTTTGATTTTCCCTTCAAAACTTCTAACCATTAATTAATCTAATTTAAAGATTGTTATCTTTGATTTTGAAAAGGTTGTTGTTCAACTTTTCTTATTTAAAGAAGTAACTTAATGAATAAAAAGTTAATTAATTTAATGAATAAAAATCAACTGGTTAATTATAATTTTTATGAATCTATACTTTTTTTTGATAAAATGAATGTTTAAATTTTCATATTAACATGTCATTTTTAAATTTTTTTGTTTATTACTAATCATTTAGTTTATTAAATAATTGTTTAAAAATGTTCTAGTGTTAATGTCTTTCTTTCTCCAGCTATATGTTACAAGAAATGACAGTGTGTATGATTTGATTTAATAGAACTTAAGAGTTTAAGGGATCCAAATTATCCGAATAAAGTTATTTTAAAATAAATTAGAAAAAGCAGTTATATTTATTTATCTATTGCTAATAGTAACACTTCATAGAGTTCTTGCTGGTAAGTTATATGGATGTAGTTTATGTTGGTGTTTGGACATCCAGATAACTCTGGATGGTGCAAATTTATCACTTTTAAAGTCCATGCACTACATTGTAATTTTTTTATTAGAAGTTTATATTTTGCCAGTACATTCATGGTACTATGTGGCCAGAATATTCATGATGATCAGAATGTTTCAGGATCTCTGAATTATTTGATTTTTTTATATTCTGATGGATTAGCATTTAAGTATGTGCATCCAGATAATAGTCTTCTGTTTTAAGTTTGGAAGTGGCTAAATAATTAGCCTGTCTATAGTGAACCCCTTTGAAATACGGTCACAAGCTGATGATTATAACTCTTCTGTAATGCTGTGAGCATTTATTGTTAGTTTTATTCTTTGCTGACTTCTTATGTTCATTCATTTATTTTATATGTGGTCAGTAGGGATGATGATGATGGTTTCCCATCTCCCCATGGTTGATTCCTAAATATTCCATACTATTACACTATATTATTATTCATATAGGAAACACAAACAGATTATCTACTTATTAACATGCATTAGTTAGCATTGTATATTTGCTGGCTTATACTTTTGAGTATAAAACCAAAAAAGATTATGGTCCTTTCTTCTCAGTGGTTAATAATTCTTAGCGAAACATCAATAGGATTTTTGAGGATGGGATGAATGCTTATAAATTACTCTCTCTTATATTTATAATTAAAATAGACAATAATAAATTGTGATGTCATATCCTGGAAACGGCAAAATCATCAGCCAAGGTAGGAATTAATGAGAGAAGATAGAAATGTGCTACAAATCATCAGGTTATAGCTAAAGTTGTCATTTGATGACTTTTGAGTGAGGGAAGACTTTGTGAATTGGAAGAACTCTAATATTAAATGAGATATAGTCAAATAGGTGAAATTATAAGAAAGGATGAAAAGATATCTGATATAAAAAGTAGATATGTACTTTATTGTAAAGAAATATTAATATAAGTGGAGTGCGGTTCATTGTAATTAAAAAATAGAAAAACAAAATTGTGCAGATTGATGACATATCAAAGAACAGCAAGATTTATTATTCAATTTAATGAATGATCCCAAATGCAGATTAATAATGGTTTAGACTTCATCCGGATCTCATTTTGCTGAAACAGTTGAGAACTTTTATATAAATATATCGAAAGCTTTTTATGAGAACAAAAATTTTAATGCTAGAATTGGAAATTGATTAAAAAATTAAAATACTATGAGAAAATGTTATTACGAACATTGAAATGACAGAAAATATATATTGGTGGGGTTTTCGGGGTGTGTGTGACAATAATATCTTATGAATTCCTCCTATTCTGAGAAAAATCAAAAGAGAAAGTAGACAAATTTGGATTAACACAGAATATGTATATCTAGATTGCAAAGTGCTTAATGGATTAAACACAGGAAAAAATCATTGATTTGTAAGATATAAAAAATGTGCTGACGCAAAACTAGAAAGACAAAAAGTATTAAGAAAGACAATAACAACAATTAATATTCTAATATCCTTAATTTTCAGAAACACTCCAATTAATTTAAGCTAAAAAGCTTACGAATTGTTCTAAAACATTAATAGAATTTGATGATGGTTCAGGCGCAAAGGAATTCAATAAAAAAACAATTGATACATGAAACAGCCAATCTATTTTTCAATTGAGATAAACAAGGCAATATATGAAAAAAGAATGAATATGAAAATATTAAAAAAAATAATCCACTTAGAAGAATCAAATACAATATCTATATTTCTATAAAATAATGCAAAAAAAAAAAAATGTAATTAATAACACGTGGAAATATAACTAAGAATTGGCAAGAAAAACTATAGAAGAGAACAAAACACAAGTATAAAGAGCACTTTCATATCTGAAGAAAAATTGTTTCGACAATAAAAATAAAGATGACACTATTATTAAAAAAAAAAGGGACAACATATGAAATATGTCGAAGAGTTCTACAAAGAACTATAAAGTAACGAAGAACAAGAAAACAGAGTCTTTACAATAGTAACATCCTTTGAAATATCAAATAATTTAATTGAAGAAGTGATACATGCAATCTGGAAATGAAAAGAAAAGTTTCAGGAAATAATGAAAATTATTTTATAATTTAAAAAAAAAGCAGTAAATAAAGAGAAAAATTATTAGCAAAGTTATATACTAAATGTCTAAATGATAATCTAGATATTTGAAAGAATGAAGTAGTGATATTAATATTTAAAAAAGATGAAAAATAAATTTTATAGATTTATGAATCTTTTATGAGTTGTATATACAGATCTTCACTAAGAACATTGTAACTACTCTAGGGAGAACACTGGACTCAAGTCAATAAAAAAAAACAAGTTACATTTAAGTGATTAAACATAGTAAATCGCATGCAAGTATTAAAAGAAATCCTAGAATAAATCAATGAGTTATGTATTGCCATTTTATATTGGACGTAAAATCATTTGACTCTACAACTGTACCTACGGTGATTAAAACATAGAGCTGGGCATAAATGGGGAATATTGTCAAATTCTAAAAATGTTTATCAGAATGCAAAAATAATGATTACAAGATAGCAAAAAATAAGATTGTTGATTAAGATGTAGGATAGAATATCTCCAAAGCTGTGTACATCACCTATAAGAAAAATATTTTGTGAATTAAAATAGAAAGCTAAGAGAACAAAAATAAAAAAGAGAATATTAAAACATCTAGATTTTTCTGATATTTGTGATTATTTTTAAAATAATGCTTCAGAGTTTTAGAAAATGCTACAAGAGTTATTAGATAAAAGCAAGAAAGCAGGACTAAAATAATGTTCAATGGCCCTTCAAAAATAGATACAGTAAAGACTGACAGCAATAAACTAGAAAAAGTTAATAAAATTATTAAATTGAAGTCAAACTCTGATAATGCACTGTTACTTTAAATATTATAAATCTCCGCGCATTTACCTGCCAGTAAGAGTTTGAATCACTTAAGTTTAGAGTGCATTTCTATATATATATATCAACATTCAATGCCCATGCCTAAATCAGGGCTTGAGTCTAGTTAACTTATCGCAGGAGAAAGACAGTGTTCATTTTTAATCGCCCACGATCAGATTAATACAACTTATAAATGTAAATCTTATTATTATAAAGCGCTAAAAATTTGAAATTATTAATTTGGAAGTCAAACTTCAATAATACGCTGTTACTTTAAATATTATAAATCTCTGTTCACTCGCCTAACAGTAACATTTATAATATTTAAAGTAACAGCGCATTACCGGAATTTGATTTCCGATTTAATAATTTCAAATTTTCAGTGCTTTAGAATAAGTAGTATTAGTCTAATCATGGGTGATTAAAAATGAAACACTGCCTTTCTCCTGCGAAAGGTTAACTAGATTTGTACAACTCAAAATTTGATTATAACATCAGGCAGACAATAGATACAAGCCCTGATTTAAGCATGGTCAGTGAAAGTTGGTGTATATATAGAAATGCACTCTAAACTTAAGTGATTCACTTAAGTTTTTCAAACTATTACTGGTGGGCAAATGCGCAGAGATTTATAATATCTAAAGTAACAGCACATTATTGGAGTTTGACTTCTGATTTAATAATTTCAAATTTTCAGCGCTTTACAATAATAAGAAAAAGTTAATAACTATAAATATAATACTATGGTTATACAAATGCAAATATAATGGATGAAATTAATTACAGCATTACTCTTTCATGAAACAATTTTGGTAAAAATAACTTAATATTAAATGGAAATATGTCTATGTGTTTGAAAAAGTTTTCAATAAGTGCACTTTACCAATGCTGTATGTATGGATCCGAGACTTTGATGCTTAATAAATATAAACTGCAGACTTCAGGTCACAAATATAGAGCAATTTAAGTTGACGGTAAATAGAAAAAAGTTAAAGTTTTCGCAGTAAAAAAAAAATATTAAAAATTTTTTATCGACTACATACAGACATATATAAATTTTCTAAAGAATTTATCAACATTTATTTGTGCACAAAAAAATCCCTTAAATTTTGACTTCTTTTGCTAACAAATTTCTTATTATATAGCAGTGACATTTATTGTTATTCAAATCTATATTTCAACGTTGATTACTATTTATCATATGGTATCTACTGAATACTAAATGCAACTACATAAAAATGGATGTTAATTCTACTTAATGCAAAAAACATAATTTGAGGAGCTATGTAATGTTTAATTTAGAGTAAACCATCCTTCTGCTAAGTTACAAAATAAATACTTTTCACATAATCTCAGATTTATAAATTTTAGTTAAATAAAAAGTTAACTGCATTCAAAATCTTAGGTGAATACATTTCCGGATCATTATCTTGGACAGTGTAACGAACAGCAATTCGTTGGCTATCGATTCCGCTTGAATGAAAGTCAACATTAATCAATGAAATGAAACAATATACCTTTTCTTCATTTAGAATTACATACAAAAAGATTTCACCTATATCATTTTTACATTGATAAAAAATCAAGTCATATGACCTAATTTTAATAAAGCTCCTATTTACAAATGTTATATATAGAGTAAGTTAAAAACAAACTCTTATGAAGCTTCAAAAATACCCTCAACCTCAGACCGCGGTTTCTGCCTCTAGCATCATCAGTGAGGTGCTAGGGAATAAAAATACTAGAACTAGTCCAGCATTTTATCAATGCCTAACTATTGAGAAGAAAATCTGAAACTTTCAGACATTTAAATGTCCAAAAATCCAGCTATCTAACTCAAATAGCCGTATGGGACTGAACTAAGTTCAGATACACCATATATTAATAGCTCTAGCAATATAAAATCGCCAAAGCATTAATAGAAAAAAACTAAAATTAAATTGATAAAAAATCAAGTCATATGACCTAATTTTAATAAAGCTCCTATTTACAAATGTTATATATAGAGTAAGTTAAAAACAAACTCTTATGAAGCTTCAAAAATACCCTCAACCTCAGACCGCAGTTTCTGCCTCTAGCGTCATCAGTGAGGTGCTAGGGAATAAAAATACTAGAACTAGTCCAGCATTTTATCAATGCCTAATTATTGAGAAGAAAATCTGAAACTTTCAGACATTTAAATGTCCAAAAATCCAGCTATCTAACTCAAATAGCCGTATGGGACTGAACTAAGTTCAGATACACCATATATTAATAGCTCTAGCAATATAAAATCGCCAAAGCATTAATAGCAAAAAACTAAAATTAAATTGATAAAAAATCAAGTCATATGACCTAATTTTAATAAAGCTCCTATTTACAAATGTTATATATAGAGTAAGTTAAAAACAAACTCTTATGAAGCTTCAAAAATACCCTCAACCTCAGACCGCGGTTTCTGCCTCTAGCATCATCAGTGAGGTGCTAGGGAATAAAAATACTAGAACTAGTCCAGCATTTTATCAATGCCTAACTATTGAGAAGATCTCAATAGTTAGGCATTGATGATAGTTAGGCATTGATAAAATGCTGGACTAGTTCTAGTATTTTTATTCCCTAGCACCTCACTGATGAGATCTTCTCAATAGTTAGGCATTGATAAAATGCTGGACTAGTTCTAGTATTTTTATTCCCTAGCACCTCACTGATGACGCTAGAGGCAGAAACCGTGGTCTGAGGTTGAGGGTATTTTTGAAGCTTCATAAGAGTTTGTTTTTAACTTACTCTATATATAACATTTTTACATATACATTCATATTATTTTTGGTTTTCATTATTATTGTTTTTTATTTCTATCTGATTTCTCGAAAGTCATTTCACTTTATATAATTTAATTTTCAATCATAATGATGATATTTAGATAGGAAGAACAATATGAATAGTCTTAATCCAATAACAAAAATATTTTAAAACTTTTCTTGTAGTGAACCTATTATATAAAGGGTACTAGTAAATTTTCAATAAAACCTAATACATATTATAAATATGCTAATCTTTGAATTTTTGCTCCAATCCTCTAAAACCCTTACAAATCAGCTCAGATATACACACTATTGTATCCCAGGGAAAAAAAGTTGGCTCTCTCAAGCTGTCTGCAGAATCATCTCTAAATCAATGCATGTTTTAGATAGCAATACAGTTTAGCTATTCACCACAAAATTTCAGGTAGTTACCACATCTGGATCATGAGTTAATGTGATAAGTCTTTCTTATACCTTCGTGGATCATCTTCAACACTCTCCTGCCATCATGAAATTTTGCAAACCATTTGAAAAAATTCTTATAATTCATGGCTACATTTCAAATATTTCACATTAGTCTGACCTAATTTTTAAAACAAACGTTGCTTCATTATTCCACCATGAGTTAAGATATGAAACACATTGTCACATTTCATGTCATATCTCATAAATCCAGACATGCTAATGCTTCAACATTTTACAGAGTAGAGCTAAACTACATTGCTTTCTAACACGTACCGATTCAGAAATAACACAGCAGACAGCTTGGAAAGAGAATCTGTGACTTTTTCATTGGGATACACTGAATACCCATTCTCCAGATCTAAAACAGTAATAAATACTGATAAGCAAATAAGATTATTATTGTCACTAAAATTTTAAGTAAATGTTCAAAATATTGCAATATCTGGAGATAATATTTACTAAGGCTGTAAACCTCAAGAATATGCGTGTGAAAATGCGAAGGTGGAGATCTCTATCTTCGCATTTTCACGCACATATTCTTGAGGTTTACAGCCTTAGTAAATATTACTTGCATAAAGATGAAATTAAATTTAATAACTGCAATCTGACTATTAAAACCGAATTTATAAAAACAAATCTTAATAAGACATTTTTTCTCTGATTAGCTGGTTATAGATTGAATACTAGTTTTCAAAACTTGTGATCAACAAATGCATTTTTCTCTCTTTTCTCCTTTCAGTTTCAAATTTGTTTGAAGACTCTAAATGAATCCTCAATTTAAGATAAGTCTTCTAACTCAACAAAACCTGGACAATGCTTGATAAGAAATATGCTATTTTTATTTTGTAGCATACATACCAACCACTAATAGAAATTGCAAACTTTGCAAAATGAAGCATAATTTATAAATATGAACTTTTTGTTTGCAATCAATCAAGTATATTCTAATTTGAAATTTTATAGTCATCTGACATAAACCATAGTTGTGATCTAATTGTTCTTAATTTTTTTTGAATTATAAAAATCCTGACTAATCTTGATAATACTTTCCAAATATAGTGAAATTCTTTCGGTCTATAACTAAAAAATACAATTCTTTAAAGTAATGTATAATTATAAATTTTCTGTATTAAATGTTGTCATACTTCCAGGACTTGAAATTAAATGTGGTCTGCCAAAACTGTTAGATAGCACAAAATGATGTCATATTTCCAGTATTTGAAATTAAATCTGTGATCTGCCAAAACTGTTAGATAGCACAAAATGGTGTCATATTTCTAGGACTTGAAATTAAATCAGTGGTCTGCCAAAACTGTTAGATTGCACAAAACGTTGTTATACTTCCAGTATTTGAAATTGAATCTGTGGTCTGGCAAAACTATTAGATAGCACAAAATGGTGTCATATTTCTAGGACTTGAAATTAAATCTGTGGTCTGCCAAAACTGTTAGATTGCACAAAACGTTGTTATACTTCCAGTATTTGAAATTGAATCTGTGGTCTGGCAAAACTTAGATTTCACAAAATGTGGTCATATTTCCAGAACTTGAAATTAAATCTGTGATCTGCCAAAACTGTTAGATTGCACAAAATATTGTCGTATTTCTAGTATTTGAAATTAAATCTGTGGTCTGTAAAAACTGTTAGATTGGACAAAATGTGGTCATATTTCCAGTATTTGAAATTAAATCTGCAATCTGTCAAAACTGTTAGATTGCACAAAATGTTGTCATATTTCCAGTACTTGATATTAAATCTGTGGTCTGCCAAAACTGTTAGATAGCACAAAATGGTGTCATATTTCTAGGACCTGAAATTAAATCTGTGGTCTGCCAAAACTGTTAGATTGCACAAAATGTTGTCATATTTCCAGTACTTAAAATTGAATCTGTGGTCTGCCAAAATTGTTAGATTGCACAAAACGTTGTTATACTTCCAGTATTTGAAATTGAATCTGCGGTCTGGCAAAACTATTAGATAGCACAAAATGGTGTCATATTTCTAGGACTTGAAATTAAATCTGTGGTCTGCCAAAACTGTTAGATTGCACAAAACGTTGTTATATTTCCAGTATTTGAAACTGAATCTGTGGTCTGGCAAAACTATTAGATAGCACAAAATGGTGTCATATTTCTAGGACTTGAAATTAAATCTGTGGTCTGCCAAAACTGTTAGATTGCACAAAACGTTGTTATACTTCCAGTATTTGAAATTGAATCTGTGGTCTGGCAAAACTATTAGATAGCACAAAATGGTGTCATATTTCTAGGACTTGAAATTAAATCTGTGGTCTGCCAAAACTGTTAGATTGCACAAAACGTTGTTATACTTCCAGTATTTGAAATTGAATCTGTGGTCTGACAAAACTATTAGATAGCATAAAATGGTGTCATATTTCTAGGACTTTGAAATTAAATATGTGATCTGCCAAAACTGTTAGATTGCACAAAACGTTGTTATACTTCCAGTATTTGAAATTGAATCTGTGGTCTATAAAAACTGTTAGATTGGACAAAATGTGGTCATATTTCCAGTATTTGAAATTAAATCTGCAATCTGTCAAAACTGTTAGATTGCATAAAATGTTGTCATATTTCCAGTACTTGATGTTAAATCTGTGGTCTGCCAAAACTGTTAGATTGCACAAAATATTATCGTATTTCTAGTATTTGAAATTAAATCTGCAATCTGTCAAAACTATGAGATTGGACAAAATGTTGTCATATTTCCAGTACTCGATATTAAATCTGTGGTCTGCCAAAACTGTTAGATTGCACAAAATGTTGTCATATTTCCAGTATTTGAAATTAAATCTGTGGTCTGCCAAAACTGTTAGATAGCACAAAATGGTGTCATATTTCTAGGACTTAAAATTAAATCTGTGGTCTGCCAAAACTGTTAGATTGCACAAAACGTTGTTATACTTCCAGTATTTGAAATTGAATCTGTGGTCTGGCAAAACTATTAGATAGCACAAAATGGCATCATATTTCTAGGACTTGAAATTAAATTTGTGGTCTGCCAAAACTGTTAGATTGCACAAAATGTTGTCATATTTCCAGTACTTAAAATTAAATCTGTGGTCTGCCAAAACTGTTAGATTGCACAAAATATTATCGTATTTCTAGTATTTGAAATTAAATCTGTGGTCTGTCAAAACTGTGAGATTGGATAAAATGTTGCCATATTTCCAGTACTTGAAATTAAATCTGTGGTCTGCCAAAACTGTTAGATTGCACAAAATGTTGTCATATTTCCAGTACTTGTAATTAAATCTGTGGTCTGCCAAAACTGTTAGATTCACAAAATGTAGTCATATTTCCAGTATTTGAAATTAAATCTGTGGTCTGCCAAAACTGTTAGATTTCACAAAATATTGTCGTATTTCTAGTATTTGAAATTAAATCTGTGGTCTGTAAAAACTGTTAGATTGGACAAAATGTGGTCATATTTCCAGTATTTGAAATTAAATCTGCAATCTGTCAAAACTGTGAGATTGGACAAAATGTTGTCATATTTCCAGTACTTGATATTAAATCTGGGGTCTGCCAAAACTGTTAGATTGCATAAAATGTTGTTATACTTCCAGTATTTGAAATTAAATCTGTGGTCTGCCAAAACTGTTAGATTTCACAAAATGTGGTCATATTTCCAGAACTTGAAATTAAATCTGTGATCTTCCAAAACTGTTAGATTGCACAAAATGTTGTCATATTTCCAGTACTTGAAATTAAATCTGTGGTCTGCCAAAACTGTTAGATTCACAAAATGTAGTCAAATTTCCAGTATTTGAAATTAAATCTGTGGTCTGCCAAAACTGTTAGATTTCACAAAATATTGTCGTATTTCTAGTATTTGAAATTAAATCTGTGGTCTGTAAAAACTGTTAGATTGGACAAAATGTGGTCATATTTCCAGTATTTGAAATTAAATCTGCAATCTGTCAAAACTGTGAGATTGGACAAAATGTTGTCATATTTCTAGTACTTGATATTAAATCTGTGGTCTGCCAAAACTGTTAGATTGCATAAAATGTTGTTATACTTCCAGTATTTGAAATTAAATGTGTGGTCTGCCAAAACTGTTAGATTTCACAAAATGTGGTCATATTTCCAGAACTTGAAATTAAATCTGTGATCTGCCAAATCTGTTAGATTGCACAAAATATTATCGTATTTCTAGTATTTGAAATTAAATCTGTAGTCTGTCAAAACTGTGAGATTGGACAAAATGTTGTCATATTTCCAGTACTTGAAATTAAATCTGTGGCCTGCCAAAACTGTTAGATTGCACAAAATGTTGTCATATTTCTAGTACTTAAAATTAAATCTGTGGTCTGCCAAAACTGTTAGATTGCACAAACGTTGTTATACTTCCAGTATTTAAAATTAAATCTGTGATCTGCCAAAACTGTTAGATTGCACAAAATATTATCGTATTTCTAGTATTTGAAATTAAATCCGTGGTCTGTCAAAACTGTGAGATTGGATAAAATGTTGCCATATTTCCAGTACTTGAAATTAAATCTGTGGTCTGCCAAAACTGTTAGATTGCACAAAATGTTGTCATATTTCCAGTACTTGTAATTAAATCTGTGGTCTGCCAAAACTGTTAGATTCACAAAATGTAGTCATATTTCCAGTATTTGAAATTAAATCTGTGGTCTGCCAAAACTGTTAGATTTCACAAAATGTTGTCATATTTCCAGTACTTGAAATTAAATCTGTGGTCTGTCAAAACTGTTAGATTGGGCAAAATATTGTCATATTTCCAGTATTTGAAATTAAAGCTGTGGTGTGCCAAAACTGTGAGGTTGGGCAATTCTGATATATTGCATTGTCACCTATACCAAACTTGTGCACAAATTTGAAGAAAATTCATTTGGTAGAAATAAGTTAAAAATTGGCTACAAGTTTTGATTCAAACAACGGAAGTCTTAAGTTAAATAAATGTGTTCAAAAGCAAAAGACAACATCATATTATTATTTACTAATACATTAATAATTTCCTATTTTAATTTTTTAGTAACGATACTGTGGGTGTGATCACATATGAAAGATTTTAATCAAATCAATAGCTGTAATGCTTCAAATTTTTCAAAGAAACATCATGATCTGTTTTAACAATTTCTTTAGAAAATGTTGTAGCAACATGATTTTTAAATTTCATATTTTATAATTAGTTATGAGGAATATTTCATTCATTTAAAGTGTTTAGACATGCAATCAGATTGATTTTCTAATCAATGCCTTAAAATATATTTACAGATTTTGAGATAAAAAAAAACTGTTTCCTTTTTTGACATCAAGATTAGACGAATATAAACATATCTAACTTTTATTCTTGAAGACAGATGTATTGCCTCAAAAATTATTTTTAGCAATAAGATATATCAAATTATAATACTTCATTACAACAATAGCAATTAACCATTGCTGGCTGCCACTCATATACACAAATATGCACATATATACATTCTTGTTCACTCATTCAAGTACCTGTATGTAATCGTATATGATTTTTCAAATTTCCAGCAGTCGTGAATGCTTTTTTACATCCTGTTTCAGAACAAATAAATGGTCTTTCTCCAGTATGAGTACGCATATGTACAGCTAACCTTTGAAGAGTATAAAAACTAGACTCACATGCTTCAAAAGTGCATTTATATAATCTCTCACCCCTAAAAGAAATAAAAAATATACAAGTAATTTATAAAATAATCTTAAAATGTGACGAGAGTAGGAAAAATTCATAAAATATTAAACACTAATACTATTTTGCCAAGTGCTTTTGGTACCGAATAGATAATATTCCAGTGCACGCTGGAAATATTAACCATTCAGTTCCAATATATCGCCATGCTTCTGGTACTCGGTACCAAAAGCGCTTGGCAAAATAGTATTAGTGTTTAATATTTTGAATTTTTTCTACACTGGGTATCATATTTTTATACGTGTACAACAATTTACATTATTTGACAGAGTTATTGTGTTCTTTATTTAAAATAATCATAAATAAATTTGTCATTGGTTATTCATTTTTAAAGTAATTGTTAACTATATTGTATGTTAATACCAATGAATATGAAAATATTTTCATTTTTTTAAAAATATATATATATATGATTTAAGAAATGTTAGCGAAAGATATTTGATTGCTAAAAACATAAATTAAAAAAAATAAGCTATTTTTTGAGGTAAAAATAATTTTGAAAATTCTAATAATTTATTTATTTTAGTTAAAAAAAAAAGTAAATTATAGAAAAGATAAAACAAATAGATAAATAAATTCAAAATGCAGCATAGAAGGTATGCAGGATACAAATAAACTAAGTTCTAATAAACGTTACATTAGAAATAGTATAATTAAGTATTTATTTATACAGCGCTATGCTGATAAATTGTAAATATAAATTAGCGATAGTAATGCATTCTATTTATTCTACTAGATGGCAGGGGTACACTCATGTCGCCAGGCTAGCTTTTGGCTATTGAGTTTTTGCATTATTCAAGCTAATAACTGAAGAGGAAAAACACTCTTAAGTTTTGAATCCAAGCTAATTCTTTGTACAGTTATAGAGGATAACTGTTGATAAGCATCATATATTTTTAATGACTTCCGTTCAATGCTGTGAGCACTGAGAGTCTTTGGTAAGGAAGGTATATATTAAACAACACATAACTTATTCGGCTTGATTTCACCATCTGCATAAGGACCAATTCATTCTATTTATTTTATTCCGGAGCCATCTAGTGTGAATTTGAATAAACAATGAATACTAATTGACAATGCCATACTCACACCCTCAGACTAGTTTCTACCTATTGTCTCTCTTCAGTGAGAAGCAATGGATTTGTATTCATCCAACAACTTCCTTTACATCTTTTAGACTATCCGTAGAATATTATTTAGCAATTTCATTATGCATCACCAGATATCGTAATATGACGGCATTCATAGTTTTGACGTTCAAGGAAATGCAACGATTTCATTAGCAATTACTTTTCAATTTGTCTCGTAAATTGTTAATAAGGCCAACAACGATATGCTTAAAATTAGTATATTTTTGGAATTAAGAATATCCATAAAATTCAATAAAAAGTGACATTTTAAAATTATAGAATTTGATTTATGATACATTTATGATATTATACCTGTTTTTTTTTTTTAAAAAAAGCAAATAAAATTTATTCATGTATATTGATGATTTAGCTAAGTATGACATGAAATTCGATTATATCAACTTAATATACTGCAACACACCTTCATACATTCCTTATTATTTTTTTAAAAGCATATAATATTCAATTTTATTTACTAGCACAGAGATCGTATGTAATTTAAACAGAAGGGATTTACACTCTAAGCGTATGCACTGCAATGTTGTTATAATAGCTCAACGATGTCTTGTTGAGTACTGAGAATACTCTCAAACCAAAGCACAAGGCAAAGACTTTTAAAAAGATAGGAGTGGCCATCTTATCTTTTATACCTAAATTATTTTTTCAAAAGTCTCTATCTTGTACTTTGGTTTCATTGAGCTATTATAACAACATTATAGTGTATGTGCTTAGAGTATAAATCCCTTCTGGTTAAATTAAAAAGCATATAGTAAATTAATTGTGTTTACACTAGTTTTACAATAGCCTGTGGTGACCACTACAATTACTCATAATACAGAATTGAAAACAACGTACATAGATTTATATTTTAAAGATAATTATAAACAAAAGTTGACGCAAGCTCTTAAAATACTAATGATACATGTTAGGTCACATGATCACCATTTCTTGTGCTGGCTCATAACTGTTATTAAAATTAGGCAGTGCTCTCAGATCGAAGGTTCCTCACTGATGAAGGCCAAAAGCCAGAAACTGGTTTGGGGATATTGGATGAGTAGGCACTAGATAGGGATTTTATGCACAAGCCTTCTGGCATCCATTGATTACTCTGGCTTGCACTGAGTGGCACTACTGTACGGAGAGTTTTGCCTGTTTTAATAATGATACATATGATTAAAAATGGATGGATACATTTAAAACAAACAGCGAATTTGAAAAAAAAAATACTTTAACAGATTTACATAAAATTCTAATTAAGTAATTTAATGTTAAATAGCAGGGGTGAACATAATTTTTAGTATAAACATATTATATACAATATTTGTAGATCCAGCGGCAATATGTTCTAACATAAAACCTTTTACCTGTGCCATAATAGTTTTTTTAATAATATCTTCTCATGCCATAATATTTTTTAAAAGCAACATCAAAAAATAGTTTTTTTTAAAAAAAGGGCAGTCATATATGACCATCCATACAAAAACAACAACTTTATTTGACAGCATGAACTATTAACAAAATATAATAAAGGAATTTGCAAAGATTCCAACTAAGAAAAAAATTCTCTTTACTTTATAACCTTTCTATTCTGCCACTGCATCCATAGATTTGACAGCCATTAATTATATAGTTCATAGTCGCGTATTCGCATAAATCAGTGGCTGATAAATTCCATTTATGAAGCAAATAAGGACAATGGCTATGGGTTGTCCAGAAACTGTTGATGAGACTCCAGTTGCATCTAGAAAGATCAAATCCAGTAATTTTATTGTTGGATCAACAAAAAAAAATTTTTTTTGTTTGAAATGTCATAAAATTTCAATTTTTTTTTTTGCCAAAATTCTTCAAGGGTAAATTCTTGTTTGAACAACCAAAAAAAATAGTGATCAAGATTTGAGATGAGTCTTAGATGGTGAATCTATACCTTGAGTTATTGACATTTCCAACCTGCTTAACAGCTTTTTATACACTTTCTATGAAGCAATTTATCTTCTGATATCTTGTAGAGTATGTCAAAGTATAGGAAGTCACTGCAAAGAAGTGGACCTGATTATGCTAATATGTCTCATGGTATATATTTGAGTATCCAGAAATTTAGAGTAAGAACTTTTTTTCTAAATAAGATCCACAGTATTCATCAAAAAATATGCTAGGGTAGTACGATGGTATTAAACATGTTTGAAATATGACAGCCATATTTGTCTGGTGATAATTATTCTAACTTTGTGTTCTTGTAAAATATAGTGAACTTTTTTTTTTGGGTCAACTACAGTTATAACTTTATAGATCCACAAACTGATGTCCACACATAGAATATCGAAAGACTTTGGGATTCAGCCAAATTGCGGAATAAAAAATGAAGATCCATGCATCAGCATTGGCCGAATTTATGTGGATAATGCACACACACACACACACACATACACAAACCTCACAGACTCTTTCATTTCCATTTCAGAGGACATCAAAAAGTTCAGTCCATCCCAATAGTTATTATTTTGATTTTGGGATAAAGATATTGATCAATTAAATTTATCTGAAGATCTTGTGCAGGTGTTATTTTACGAAATCACAAAGTTAGATATTTCACAGCCGGTCTAAGAGCAAAGTATCACTAGAGCTAAGGAAGCTAGCTGTAAAGTATTTTAAAATAAATTTTGTTTTAAAACCATTAAAACATTATATGATCACCTTTCCTTATCGAGCATTAGATTCAGAGATACAAGTGTACTGTACCCAGATCCAAGGCTCTTTACTGATGAAAAGCCATAAGTTAAAACTAGTGTGGGGATATTGGATGTGAAAGCAGTGGACAGTGATTATGAAGCATATGGCACTACTGTGTGAAAAAATTTTTGCTGTTTTATTTTTAATTATTTAAAGAATACACAGTAACTATTTTACATATATAAATATTGTATTGGTCTGATTTTGCCTTTTCTATAACTTTCATATTAAAAATAATTTGTGGACCAGAAAAGAAACTAATCACAAGTAGAAAGTGCAATATTGAATCATTATAGATCTATAAATGTTTGAAATTATAGTATAACAAAGTGTTGTTTTGTTTTTTTTTTAAAAAAAATGTCAGCAACGTCAATTAGAGAATTTTCTACTATTTATTGGCTATTAGTAGTCATGAAAAGTCAATAGATTATTAAATTATCAGTTAATATATTAAATAAAATGATAGCTAGAAAATAATAAAAATAAAATATTTGAAGTAACATGTATATATTTTTCTCTTTTCTATTATATATATTTTTATATATAAGATTATGTTTACATAAAATAAATATAGAGGGAGGAGTAAGACTAGCAGTTTTTAAATATAGGACAGGCATATAATTTATGTTATCTCTCAGTTAATGATAGATATAATAATAATATTTAAAAGCAAGGTTTTAAAACAATAATAATGTTTAATATAATAATATATATATTTTAAATATAAAAATGTAGGATGTACGTAAAGAATTTAAAGATGATTATTTAAAATTAATTACATTTAAAATTAAATATTTAGTCACATTTAAATTAACATAAACGTACAAACATCACTTTGAATTACAAAGTTTTAATATGTACAATTATTTTTTTTTGTATTATTACACGTAATTTATTATAATAATCTTTACAAATGTATTGTGCATATTACAGATTTTAGGAAAACTGTCAAATAATCAAAACTGTAAGTTATTTTACAAGTAAGAAAAATAAATTGTTACATTGTAATAAAAATTAAGCACATAAGGTGCATAACCTTAGTAACTAAGGTTATAGCTGTTATAGTCCTCCCTTTTTTCAGAAGTGGACTATTCCAGATGCCTCCCTATCTGATCAGATTAAGCATTGTTTGCCACAGGCCAATAGGCTGATGTATAGATAAAACATAGCCAATGATTATTACAGGCCAATAAGCAACGATGCTTGCTGAATCCGAAGGTTTTCAATAAAGTCAGGGATCTGGCTATAAATAGTCAGCCTTTTGCGAGAATCAGGGTAGAACGTCTGTTTAACCTGAAAAGACTTCGCATTCTCCCAGGGAAGCTCTGCTAACCTGAACAGCAGCAAGTATTCCCATTGATAGCACTATGCTATTTAGTCTACGCAGCTAGGCAAGTCCCACAGAGACCGGACGCTGCTAAGACTACTGATGGCTCAAGGCAAGCTGTCTTGTACAGCTGGAAGAGCCATACACACTACCCGTGAGGCAAGCTATCAGGTGTAGCTGGAAGCGATAGGCAGAACCCAGAGTTTACGTTAAGCTACAATATTCAACATTGTAAATATTCTCTAGTATATATATATACTGTATATTGTATTATATATATTTGTAGATATAATAAATAAATTAATTGTAATACTTGTCTTAGTATTATTTTCTGTAGGTTGGCTCTGTAATCCAGACCAAGCATAATAATAGCCTTATATAAATATTACGTGTTGACATTGGGCTTAACAAGTATTAATACTTACATTGTATGCAGTAAAATAAGGGAAGTGATTTTAATGGCCTTCCCCTGCATGAAAAAAATCTGAGTGTTATAATTATACAAGTTACAACAAATTGTTTATATCTTCTTGTTGTGACTACAGTAGAATTGTTCTTATATCTTCTCCTTTACTTTTTTTGCATTCTTCATATATATTACTTTTTATAAATCCCCACATATACACTCCAATGCAATTTTTTATATATATATATAAAATTCCTTTAATTTTCTAACAGTTTCAACTGTCTTGCAGTCTTCATCAGAGCATTTGTATAACCTACAGTAGAATCATATCACCAGTAATAATTTACAACCAGTTTTTTTTTTTGCTTTGAAATGTATGGACAATTAGTTAAATCAGCCATAAGAAGACATTTATTAGTTGCAAATTTAAGAACAGCTTGTATAACTAAGCTGGATATATACATAATACTTGTGATTTATTTACATTAACATACTCATTAGAAACAAGTTACTTTGTTTAATGTATAACTATAATAAATGATCCGTTAATCAACAAGTTTTATGATCCTAAAAAGTTTCTTGGTAAAGCAATGATTAAGCAAAAACCACATCTTAGTCGCACTTAAAAACAAAATGTAATGCTATAATCAGATTTCCCAAAATCTAAAAAAAAAAAAAAAAAAAATTACATGAAAAGGATAATTTTTTAGTTTTAACTACTTCAACAATTTTACTAAACCTAAAGGGATTATGTTTTCAGAACTTTTAAGCTTGGATTTTTTTGACTTGAATACTATTTAGTAATTTGTGCCATATCTATATTTGTAGCAAGTTTACTGTGACTACTATGTCTCCTTGTATTGCTAAACAAAGACACACAGTCTTATTTCAAGCTTTTCTGTTCTTGAAATTCTTAAAATGGAATTAGCATGATGCTTTCAAAGTATAAATGTATTTATAATTGGTTGTTTTCTCTTAGCGTGTTGAAACCGCTTGAGGGTGTAATTTCTATGTAAACAAACAGAATTATAATGTCACCGGCCGTTGTTCTTTTTTTTTTTTTCAATTTTAAAGTGCTTTTTTTGATTTACAATAAAATCATAAATAATGAAATTTATCTAAAATAAATAAAAAATAAATTGGATAAACCTTTTTTTTTTAATTTTTATTTTTCTAAAATGAAATTTGTAATTTTAACAAGAATAAAAACAAATAAAAATAATATCATGGCGACGCAAATCAAATTTTAACATGAACCCCAAAACAAAAACATCGTGGCCACGCAAATAAAATTGTTAATTTTAACAAGAATAAAAAGAAATAATTTCCCAAAAACAACATCATGGCCACGCAAATATAATTTGTAATTTTAATAAGAATAAAAAGAAAGAATTTATTCAAAACAACATCGTGGCCAAAAATAAGCCGGTATTTTCGAATGGTCTCGTGATTTATCTCACGCAAATTTGAATTTTAGCGTGATTTCGTAAAAATCATGCTTACACCTCCCCTTTGACAATTGATTAAAGTGTCACCCTTGTCTAGAGAAGCAGGGAAAGTTTCCACAATTTTTATTACCTCATATTACATCATTGGATTTGGAAAATAATGACTTGGCCATGCGAATTTGAAGACTTTTGACAGTCTCAATTACAGACACCCTCACAAAATACCATAGCCAAATTTAAAATGGGATTGTTCGTAGAAACTGCGTAACACAAAGTTCACCATAAGCGGCAGAAAAACATCCTACTTCTGTGCTGTACAATACCTGTATCATTAATAATTGGATTGTTCGTATAAATCTGCAGCAGAATAATAGATAAATTTAAAATGGGATTGTTTGTATAAATTGCGTAACACAAAGAAATTATGCCCTCAAGCAGTTTCAACAAGCTAAAAGAAAACAACCTAATAATTTCACAAGATAATAGCCAAATTGTGCAATATATATATATATATAAGTTAATATATCATGTGGTAACAAATTTTAAATGAATTTTTTAACTGAATTCTGATTACAATTAAAGTTTATTTGCACAGAATTCTCTACTAAGAAAGATAGATGTTTGGAATTTTCCAAATTTAGATCTATAAAGCAATGAATAGTTTGTCACTTGGAGATCATGTGACATTCAAGCATGGGAGGCAACAGAGCCGAGTGGCAGTGCTACTCTACCAGTGCACTAAGTTGGACATTTAAA
The DNA here is from genome assembly GCA_028023455.1 of Epiperipatus broadwayi. Classification (NCBI taxonomy): domain Eukaryota; kingdom Metazoa; phylum Onychophora; class Udeonychophora; order Euonychophora; family Peripatidae; genus Epiperipatus; species Epiperipatus broadwayi. Next base: position 25,733 of record JAQFVV010013042.1, on the reverse strand, counting down.
TACATAATAGCAAATGATTGCTATAATGGAATCCCAAATTGCAGGCTCTCACCCAAAAATCACAGGATTTTGGGATTGACATTTTATAATGAAATTCCATCACTATTTTAATATATAAATTCGGACATTTTATCTTGGCCATACACAGAGAATGATGTCAAAATCAATGCCTCATGCCATCTCAAACATGTTCTGCTAAAAATGTTCAACACTTCTAAATTTCTTTTCATATTCTTATAAAAAATATCTACATAAATGTTACAAACATTTATTCAGAAAAGGTATTATACTTTATAATTTCTTTATTATTTACTAAGCATGCTTTCGGCAACTTTTGCCATATTCACAATCACAAAATTCCATTCATTGATTGAAATCTTTTGGCTTAATTTAGGTAATAGTTGAAATTTACATAAACTTCCATTTATGAGCCTTAAAAATATGACTGATGCTATTTATTTTGATGAATAATCAGCAAATTAAAATTTCAGAAAAGACAAGCATGAATAGTCGTTATTTTTGACATTATTTGGAAATTCAATCACGTATACATTTCATTCCTTTAAATTTATATAATACTGTTTTAGCCTCTCTTTCACCTTAATTTTCTCTAAATACGATTACTTGAATTCATTTTTCCCTGTTCACATGGATAAAAGTATACAAAGTACATTAACTCAAAAATGCTGGCTTACAGGGCACCTTGAATAAATAGCTACATATCTTTATTTGTAAATGTATAAAAATTAAAGAGACATTAAATAACAGTTAGCAAAATACGGATTTCTCTAGTATTCCTCTATAAAGGAACATAAATGAGAAGACAATGGAGACTTTAAAGTTTTCATCTCCATTTTATCTTTTAGTAAGAAAATTAGACACTCATTCGCTAACAGAACTAGAATGGTTTTCTGATTTCATTATAAGATGCTACATAAAAACAAATCCAAGTTTTAATAAGCCTGGAGTCAAATCTCTGGACATGGAAATGATAAATGAATGTACTTTATCAAGAGCCTCTACTAATTCATAGATAACATATGATAACAAAACTGTATTATATCACCATGTAACAAAAATAAAAAAGATTTATGATAGGATTCAATTTCTAAAACATATATATATCACTTTGATCTTCTTTTGATCACTGAGGCACCACTAGGCCACTGTCAACCTAAAAGTAATGTGGTATGCAAAAGATTTGGATAAAGAATTTATAACAGTATATTTGTACAACAGATGAGATGATTGTTTTAGGAGGATTGTTGAGTGTTATAGTGGTAAGGAATGGGATAAAAGAATAGATTTATTAATAAAGAATAGGGAATTAGAGAGACGGAGAACTAGTATGGAGAGTAAAAAGAGTAAATATATATAGAAGTAAACAGAGTATTAGGTGCGAGTTAATATATAATAACAGTAAGGAAAGTAGTTTATTGTTTAAGGCTCAAATGGGATCTTTAGCAACAAGAGAATATACATGTAAATGAAAAAATATGGTTGATTTAGTCTGTAAATTATGTAAGGAAGGAATAGAAAATATTAGGCATCTGTTAATTGAATGTAAATGCTTGAAAACAGAAAGGGCACATATAATGAAGTTATGGAAGAATAAATATGAAAAAAGTGATTATACAGAAAGTGGATTATTGATTTTTATATTGGGTTTGGGAAAAGATAAGGGGGATTTAGATATAAAGGTCATAGAGGTGACAAAGATTACATTGTGGAAATGGGATAACTTAGAATGGGAAATGGAAAATTACGTGGCTAACAGGTTTCTCTGGGCATAATTGCTGAGAGATTCTTGACTTCGTTTAAGGAGAAGCCACAGTACATCACATCACATAGAAAATTTAATTTACAGTGATCAAAACGTTGATGATGATAAATGCTACAAGCTAGACCCAGGGAGAGAAAGAGATCTTTAACATTGTTCAGACAACTGAAAAAAGAACACAGACAAACATCAGCCAAAAATAATTATAAATAATTTTAAAATGTATTAAATCTAAAATATTTGTCAAACAAAATATTGAAAGTTTGACCTAAATTCCTCCACCTGGTTTATTGGAGAGTGAACAAGAGTATTGTAACATTAAACACCTTGACAGATAAGTTTGTTTTCTCATCTAAGAATTAAAAGGGACTTAAAATATCTTCCTGCTAGCAATTTATATATCCAAATTCCAGTTCCCTTTAAAGATTTTAAAAAAAAAAAAGAACAATCATATATGGAATACAATGAACAGTACAGAGCGATCTTTCCCTAAAATCTGGCAGAACATCAGGACATAATAGGATTGTCATTTGCCTAAAAACACTAATGAAATGCCACATTTAAGACCCTCAAGGACGATTCTGACAAGAGAAAAAGAAACGATTACGGTATTATGTAATCTGAAATATAGGAAAATTAAAATCTCTACTAACTAAGAAAACAAAACAATACACGTGATAAATAGCTAGCCAAAAGACTTACAGTGTGCAGGAAATGCAAACCAAGATTGTCTGAATTAATTACAACAAAAGAATAAGGAACAGGTGAGTTAAAAAAGAAAACCAATAGTATTTGACCAAACATTTATCAAGGGTTAGTCATATAAAAAGAGAAATAAACTCGCAATACACTCTCGGACAAATAAATTCAAAATATGAAATCTTAAAATTAAGATTCCAGTATATATAATAAATAAAACCCACAATAAAATAATTAGTGATATTTAAATGAGTATGTGTAACTTATTATAGAGACAACATTCTTTTTAGATTAAGCAGAGACTTTAACATAGAGATTTAAACAAGAGATTTAAGCTCCGGTTTTGATATGAAAATGTGAATTTACCTTCAAGGTATAATGTTTGATCTGGCTGATTTCTTTCAGTGGGATACACAAAGTTCGGGTCTGCATAGGGTTCACTTCGAAAATTTTGATTTTCATTTATCTGTTCGGAAGTCTGAAGGCAATCTTTGGGATCAGTTCTGGATTAGACTTTTAGGTCATGTTCTCGAAGGCACAATTGTGGAGTTCTGATTTAGCATTGCATATTATTATTAACATTCTTTATAGTGAGTATTTTCTACATCCTGGAGGGGCAGCATGATTTCCAAGGTTTAAGCATATTTATGTCATTTATTAGAAAATAGCTAAGCAATTCTTTCTAAACATAGCAAATAGAAAATACTATCAGCAATCAGAAAAAATTACAATTTGGCATTCCGCATTGATCAATTAGCAAATATAAATGTTTAGAATAGCAATTACCAAATATAAATGTTTAGAACAGCAATTCGAATAAGAATCCCAATAAGAATAAAAATAATAACTCAGTCAAAAACCTGGAGCTATTTATGTGAATTGTTATCTCCCGCCTTACTTTAATTAAAGTTTTGCTCAGGGTTAATCTCTATCTCCCCTTAATTTTAATTGAAAAAAAAAAATCTGACCAGGGCTCTTCTTTATTTCAAAATTAATTAAGGTGCTTGTCTTATAGCTAAAGATGTCATTGGATGGCGCCGTTTTCACACTAAAACTATAAAATATGAACATTCACAGGCCGTTGATTTTAATAATTTTTCTGTGCTTTTTTGTAATGCGAAAATAAAAACAAAACAAAATCGTCTTTTTTAAATATTATTTTTTATTAACGTATACAATTTAAATGATAATAATAAATGTAAAATAAAATCAACAAATTACAATTTGTTTCGTGTTTTTTATATCGTATACTTTTTAAATTGTGTTACGGCTTTTTTTTATCAATTTTCTATCGGATATTTTTTTACTTGTGTTACGGCTTTTTTTTTTATCAATTTTCTATCGGACATTTTTTTTTCCTGTGTTATGACTTTTTTTGTTGTTGTTTAACTAAAAAATAATAATCATAATAAAAGTAAAAGTTGTTACGGTTAGATTTAGGGTTAGTGTTCTGTTTGTAATGCTAAAATAAAAAAAGTCAAAATCGTAACCGTACTCGGACAAAAGAAAGAAACTCAAACTTTTTAAACAACAATAAACACATACAAATGTCTTCTTTACTTATTAAACATGTTTATAATATTTGCTTTTTATGAAATTTACAAAAAAACCTGTATATTTGGACTTTTCTTACTGGATATTTTTTTCGTACCACTCTCTTTTACTTCAAAAATATACAGACGGTAGAATCTTCTTTGTCTTGTGGAATGTTACTAACAGTATGTTACTTGACACGTTACCTAATTGCAAATCAATAAGAACATAGATATTTAACATTTTCCCAAATAAAAGTTCAATACAGTACGTTGTAAAAAGTCTTATAATTATTGCTTTAAAAAATCTGAACATTTCAATAGTTTAAAATAAAAAAAAATCCAATGAAAACAACATTTCAATACAATTCAAATACAAACTCTCTCATTAAGTCGTAATTATTTTATAAATTGTGCGAATTCGGAAAATGTATTTGCTGCTATGCGACATACATGCTGTACTGCGATGCAACATAGCAGCCTGCATTCTGTAGCACAACAAAAAAGTTGTATTATAGAAAACGCGGGTTCGAACGTGTCAGCTGCGGAAACAGCATTTTTATGTGTTTTGGCGCGAAAACCGCACCATAGAGCGGCATCTTTAGCTAAAAGACGAGTACCTTAATTAAAAAAAAAGTCTGTTTTTAAAAGAAGTTACAATCAACAAAATAAAAAAAAATGATTACAACCAAAACTTATTTTAAATTAAAAATGCTTTTACATTTTCCCTCTTTTATTGAGTATGTGTATTATGGTATGTACACTTAATAAATAAAAAAATAAAGTACAAAAATTTTTAAATTCAATTTTCTTTTAAAATCTTTAAAATTGTATTCTAATTTTGACTTTTCCAATAGTGCTTTTGAAGTGGATAAAGCATCCGGTTCAATATATATATAATTTTATATAAGGTAAAGGAATACAGACATTGATTAATATTATATATATTAAGTCAAAAATACTGTTCAACTTTCAAATTTCTAGTCAAATCAAATTCACGTTAATCAATACTCGTTTTAAATTATACTTCATTTATTGCATGATAAACGCTTGATTTCCCCCCAAATAAGACTAGTTCTTATATTAATTTTTGCTCCAAAAGATATGGTAGGCTTATTTTCAAAGAATGTCTTATTTTTTCATGTACAAAAATCTACACTTGTTGAAGTATAAAAATGTATATTCATTCAAGTGCTTATTCTCTTTACAGAAACCTGTAAGATTCTTACCCCAGGAGTCACCCCACAATTCCTTTCTTGTACTCACCAAAATAGCTTTCTCTTTGCACGCTTCTTATCTGGTGATCAGAATATTATTCCTTTAAATTTACCATTAAATTAAGTGTTAATTGAGGAGTGGTAACAAAAATGATTACAGTTAAGAATGGTTTGTCCACATAAAAGCATCAAAAACGTAAGCACAAAAATTCAGAACATGTTTCTGTATTTCACGTGGCCATAAAATATATACATTATAATATATAGCTTATTGAATTATGATGATTCATCTAATAGCACAACTAAATCCATCCATTATCAAGTATGCACATTGTAAACACTTTCCAAATTACTTGTAATAACCCTGCTTGGGTATTCTTTTTATAAACTTTCCTTTAGGAGAGAGATTGATGATTTAATTTAAGCTAACTTTGATAATTAAAATCACTTCTGTTATTTTAATAAAATCTTATAGGGAAAAAATATTTAAGATATCAAACTAATTTTTCTTTTATCTTGAATATTTAAAAGCTACCATGATGAAACTCTAAAACTAAATCGAGCATTCTAAATCTAAGTATTAAATAAAATAAGTACTTAATATATATATATGTGTAATAATATTATGATTCGAAGTCTGTATTTTTAAAGCAATATACGTAATTATATAACTGAATATTTGTAAATACAGTAACTAAATAATTAAAAATTTTATCCACTCTGGAGCGCTTTCGATTATCCCAGTAATCCGTGTCAACTAAAGCTTTATATATATATAATTATAAATTGTCTGATATATTGAATGGTGGTAAATAAATTGTGTCTCTATACAGGTAATTATGTTTATCGAAAATTGTTGATGGGAAATGTACAAAAGAATCATACAATTTATATTACCATTTATTTAAAGCATTCATAGTTAGTGCCTGCTCAGACTATTTACATAAGCTTTCTGTACGCTCTATAAATTAATTACTACTCTTAAAGCATTCATGTAAATAATATTGTTTATTTATACATTCATTACTTTATAATTCAATACATTTTATTGACCATCTATGTAACTGATGATCTTAACTAGGGCTTATGTTATATTATAAGCATGCTGAAAGATCATGCTAGGGCTTATATTCAGAGAGTTATCTTATCTAATGTTAAGTGCATTAACACACACACACACACATATATATATATATAAACATTAAATTAAACACAGCTCAATGTATATGTATATATGTGTGTGTAATCAAAGGGAGTTAATCACCTATTTCAGGCTATGAATTAAAAGCATTCTAAATGTGGAACAAAGAATCAAGAACAGAATGAATTCACCTATTCTTGGAGCTCTGACATCTAAATTACCACGGTTGACAAAAGGATGCGTATAAACATCAGAATTCCAGAAAGATAAATTAATTCTATTCTTGGTCCTTTGTTCAACATTTGGACTGCTATTAATTCATAGCCTGAGGAAGGGTGATTTACTTCACTTGTTTACATATATATATTGAGACAGATGGTGATCTATTTCATTCTATAATTTCTTTTTTTTTTTTTAAAAAAATAGCATTTGGCAAATGTGAATCAAATTCAAGTTTCATTAAAGTTTTTTATATATAAAATGTGTATTATCTAAGCATGCACACATTGATAAAAGTCTGTCTTTAAAAACCAATTAAGTCTATTTTAGTTTAGTTTTAAAAAGATAAAAACATGAATTTATATTACAGGAAAAGAATTCAATAAAATACTAATCTATAAAACTTTTTTTTTCAAGTGTCATAGCATCGGCCAGGACGCGAACCCGCAACTGCTTGTAAGGCAGTCGCGCTTACCTCTCGACCACCAATGCAAGACAAATTAAAATTCTAGAAAAAACAATTTCTTTTTAAGCTTTGTTTCTGATTTTAAAATGTTAAATTTTAATTAATAATATTTTAAGAATTGTCTAAACATGTGGGATTAATTAAAGAATTTTGGTAAACAGGGATAATTAACGTAATTACTAGTTTGTTTAATTAACAACTTTTGTAAACAAGTGGGTTTGCTAATTAAAGAAAAAAGTGTTTACAAAATAAATCATATAAAAAGACCAGTTCAGAAAATAATTATAATTTTTTGGTTTTTGTTTGTGCCTGCTTAACATGATGCATAGTGAACCTCTGCCAGTAGCTGAATAGATGTTGCTAACCACCACACAAACTTCATCCAGCATGTATCTCATAACCATTAGGATATCCATATCTGCTTACTGAATCCAACACAGTGCCAACTATCTTCACATATGTATGTTAAACAGACACTTCTTGATAGTAAAGAAAACTATGACAACTCTTTCTAAGAATCTAACTAATTGTGACCAAAATTCAGAACCAGTAAATGGAAAGACTTCTCATAAATCATTAGTGTGTTATTTCACTAACATATATATGTATATATAGAATTCTACTTTTCAAGAAAAGTAATATCTACTCAGTTATATTTTCCCCTGGACTTAAAAGTAATCTTTTTATTTATGAACTACTTGATAAACTTTAAAGCTTGGCTAACAGGCTAGTGATATTTATAATTTTAATAATTTTTATATTAACTCATTTTAGTATTTAGATATAGTATAACTTGATTTAGTATCTATATTGTGGTGGGCTTTAAATATTTTTTTTTGCAATTACTATAATAATTTATTACATTCGAATATCGGCCTTTCAAGCCAATTGTGCAAATGCTTTGCGAGTGTTAAATAATAAATGAATACCCTCTGACCAATACAAGATATAGAATTTTTATTCCTGCATAAATTCTATATCTTGTATTGGTCAGAGGGTATTCATTTATTATTTAACACTCGCAAAGCGTTTGCACAATTGGCTTGAAAGACCGATATTCGAATGTAATTACAATTGTATACAGACGCTATAAAAATAAATGCTTATTTATAATAATTTATATTTTGTCTTTTAAATATATGAGAAAAAATAAATTAGTTTGGTTTTCTAAATTTTTTCCTCTTTCTCCTCGTAAAGTTTTTAAAAATACTTCTGCAATTGTTAATAATCAGAATTTACTTTAAAATCATCCACATTTCAACTTTTTTTTTTTAAAAAAAAAGTTCAGATTTGATTATCTTTTTTATAGTTTAAATGTTCATTGAAATAAAAATTTAGTGTTTCTCTGAAGATATTCAAAAACATTAATGTAACTTAATATGTGTGTTTGTCTAATGTGATGTGCACATAATTATATAAATCATTTGATAAGCTGATTTTATTGTTCATAAATTAATTAGTAGTTTGCCTGTTTACTTTGTTTCACACATATCTGAAATTAAAAGAATTGATACATATATATGTATATTTTATATAGTAATCCTCTAGATATTTATTAACCCCAAGTGAATTTAGTATGTTTACTTGACTCCCCATGATCAATTTTACTACTGCTTGATGTACACGCAGATGATTCTATTTTGCTTTAGATTCAGATATTTCTCCTCATGAATTATATTTTTGCTTTGTCCTCCAGATACAATGCTGTTTATTGTTTTGCTTTCAAAGTGATGTGGGATCAGATGGACAATGTATAGCCTTAATTTTGTAATGGATTGCATGATGTGAACATTTATAGAAATTTAGGCTGCTTTGCTACTGACTGCTTTTATGTACAAATGAAATATATATATGTATACACATCTTAAGTTAAGACATAATAAATAAAATTATATAAATAATAGTCTTTAGTAGTCTACAGACATGACACAGAATTATAAAGTTTCATGAAAATTAATAATCAAAACTACCAGATATCAATGCACTCTATGCTAATGTGCAAGCGGGGCAATTACCATTCACATGCATTTGTATTTCAACCATTAAATAAATCTTGTTTGGTTTATTGTTAGATCTCTTTTAATATTTGTTTACAGTTGTCTGCTCTTGAAATTGATATTTCCAAAAGAATTTCTGTTCTCCATAATCTAGAAGCAATTTAAATATCTATAAATGATGATAGAATTGTGGAAGCATTTATATTTAGTATCCACATTAGTAACCTCTCATATTCTAAGCTACAAAACTAGTGGAACCCATTGGTGTTAGTGGGTCTGCTGATCATTACAATATATATATGATCACTAGATGGAGCTTACCAATAGCTCTAAACAAGCTTTATTTTTATAAGTGCCGAAAGAAAAAGAATTCAAAATCTCTATTGTTAAATCCCTACCTCCAAACCAATTGGTTTCGAGCTCATGGCTCACCTCAATGGAGAGCTGGAACTCTAGAACCTAGATCTAAAATACTAACTCAAAAGTCAGCACTTATAAAACATGTTTCTATCAATTTGAAAGTCTGAACTTTTCAGACACGTAAATGTCTTCAAACTCAGTTTTTCAAACCAGATAGCTATATAGGTCTGAATTCAGCTCAGTTTCACCTTATACTAAAAGCCTCTGCAATATAGCATCACAAAAGCCTTCAAAAGTACACTTATAATAATTAATAAAACAAGTCATCAATTTTGTAACTTGCTTTTAAGCTTGCATTTAAATGATCACTAGATGGAGCTTACCAATAGCTCTAAACAAGCTTTATTTTTATAAGTGCCGAAAGAGAAAGAATTCAAAATCTCTATCGTTAAGTCCCTATCTCCATCCAGACCAATTGGTTCCGAGTTTATATATATATAAATTTTGTAGGTTTTAGAAGAGAAGTAAATTTTAATAGTAGTGTAAGTCTACTCTACATAGACTATTACTATATTTTGAAAATATTAAAACTAGAAACAGACAAATGAAGAATTAAAATCAGACGTCTTTTAAAACTTAAGAAGGTTTTTGATTTCTTGATTACTTACTTGGAAAAGTAATGAAATCAGTTATTGTTTCATTATTTTATTTTATTTTGTTTTAGTTTTGATTAATTATAATATTTTCAAATCTTTTTTTTTTAAGGATAAACATTAATTAAAATTAGATCTTGGGAAAACAACCAGAATCCAGTATCATTAAAACATTGTAAGTAGTAGGAAGAGAGAGGAAAAAAGCAAAAATATTTGGACAGAAGCAGATGGAAGATTAACCAGTTCATTAAGAATATATGTAAGCTGCGTAACAGTATAATTTTGAAGATTAAAAAAAACATAATGAATATCAATAAATATAAGATATCAAACAGATAGCTCTGGATTATGATTTCATATAAATGAATTGAAACTGCTTTAGTTTTTTTGACTAATCATAAAAATATGAAGAAAACTGCTTAAAACTTCAAAATCAAGGAAAGATTATCAAAATCAAGGAAAGATTATATATTTTCTTCTTTAGATATAAACATTATCTGTTAAAAAAAAACTTGGCATGTAAAAAAAAATGGAGTACCGTATTTGATAGCGTATAGGGCACATCCCCCCCCTCAAAATACACCCAAAATATGGGGTGCATCTTATGTAGCAGTAATGAAAATCATATGTTGAAATTTCAGTCTAAAATTTCTGGTTTATATTAATATACATACATAAAGATGCATTTGTGCATGTTCATCCTAAGGGCTGGATGGATGAAGGGAAGATGAAGTTATTGATAGACAATAGGTGATTTAAGCATCCTAGTGGACTGTTAAAAAAATCTGCCTTGCTACTATGGGATCGGTTTCAAGTGTCATAGAGCAGAAGATGTGCAAAATAAACTCAACCAATTGAAAAACACAATTAGTTATAATTCTACGTGATTTAATGAAGCCAGTTTCAACCTTTAGATGTCTGCATTAATAAGCTATATAAAGGAATCATAAAGAAGAAATAGAATAGTTGGATGCAATCTACAGATATTGAAGTTACACCACCAGGAAGAAAGAAGAGGCTGGTATTTGGGTCAAAATTTCATGCTGTTTAAACATGAGACAGTTGTAAAGTTATTTAAAAAAAATGTGGACTTTGTAACTCACTTGATCATCCAGAGAATGACTTATGATATAAAAAGTCAGTTTCTGAGCTTCAATTGATTCTTCATTCAGGTCTGGAGATGAATTTCTGGGGTTTAAGGATGAAAATTAAAAGGTATCCAAATACAGTGTTCTCTGATTACATTTTTGGTAGATATTAATAATTATAAAATTAGTGCAGCAAATCATTATGAAAATTCATGAAAAAATGTAGAAAATAATTTTTTTCCGTAAATATATATATATATAAAGGGTGTCTTATATATCGTTGCACTCTATATGCCGGTAAATACGATATATAAATTAAAATTCTCTACAGTAAATTTTTACTACAATATGTGCATTTGGTCTATATAATAAGGTACATTAGTACAATATTTTATTAATACTGTGAAAGTTTTTTTTATGCATTTATATTTTACCCAAACACATGTAATATAGATTTTTTTCAATAATTCATCTGTTACTAATAAAAACATATTATTTCAAACACATGATTTTTTAAAAAATATAAGAATGAACAATCAATTATAAATTAAATCAAATAGCATGAATAAAAGTGATAAAAGAATTTTTAAAAAATAGATGATCGAAAAAACAATGGATATATATCTAATTTTTTTTTAAAAAAAGTTAAATAAAATAATTTCCAAGCTACTAAAAATGATTGATAATCATTTATTTCTTAACAGGATATTGTGTAAATAAATGCTTGCTAAAAATATGACATTTTTAATGAATATTATCTAATGTTTATCAATAAATTAGAGAAACTATTTATACCATTTAGAGTACTGAAGATTTGGAGCAAATGAAAATTCCTGTTTGGTTGAATGTTTGAAATATAAAAATAAACTATTATTTATCAATAATACATATCACATATAAATGAGGGTATGGATTTTTTGGTACAACTTTTCAATTATTAAGATATCATAAAGGAACCTGTAAAGATTTCAACCATTCGGCAGCCATTGATTATGTGGTTCATAGTTTGTGTTTGTTGCCATTTACATAGATCAGTGTCTATTAAATTCTACTGACGAAGCAGATAAGGACAATGACTATGGATAGATGAGACTCTAGTTACATCTAAGATCAAATAGAAATGTTTTTAAGGTTGAATCTGGACAAAAAAATCAAGAACCTCATAAGAATTCCATTATTTCGGTCATAATTCTTTAATAGTAGATTCTTAACTGTATATCCCAAAAAGGGATCTTGATTTGAATGAAACTATATTCTGAGTTATGACAAGTCTGACCTGCTTAATAGTTTTTTATACATTTTCAATGAGGCAACTTCTGATACCGGGATAACAGGAAACTACTGCAAAGGAGTAGACTTGGATATGACAGTTATATTCCTCATAGTAATAATTTAAGTATCTAGAAGCTTAGTGAGAGAATTTTTTCTACTTGTATCAGAACACCAAGCAGTACCACCCAATTTTATATGGAAGTTATTCCTAGATATTAATTTTAATCTAACATTAAAAGTGAGGTAAATAAGTTATGTTACAATCCAAGGTTACTCATAAATAATATAAAATAGAATTATTTTTTGATCCATTATTGCAAAAATATACATGCAGATTATGAGATGATTCCTTGTTGTTTAAATGAAAATTTGAATATAATGACTTCATTGGATTAGGAATAAGACCACAGCCTTTGAAAAAGATTACCATCTTTTCATATCCTTATTAAGAGGTAATTCTATTTCAGGAAAGGATTCCCATTTGTGAAGTCAAAGCAATATTGTCAACATAGATAAATATCTTGAATTCTGAATCTGGAGTCATTGATGTTATATTAAATGAACATCACATAATCACCATTTCTTATGCTTGCTCATAACTGTTATTAAAATAAGCAAAACTCTCCATACAATAGTGCCTGTTATTAAAACAAGCAAAACTCTCCATACAGTAGTGCCACTCAGTGCAAGCCAGAGTAATCAATGGATGCCAGAAGGCTTATGCATAAAATCCCTATCTAGTGCCTACTCATCCAATATCCACAGACTAGTTTCTAGCTTGTGGCTTATAAAATAAAATCTTGATTAGAGCTATTAATAAGTTCTATCTAGTGATCATAAAATGCAAGCTTAAACGCAAGTTACGAAATTTATGACTTGTTTTAATTATTATATATTATATACATGTAATGCTTATGATTGGAAAATGTTTGTTTTCAATAATATACTATATTTATAAAATAAAAAATTATGAAAGTATATTTTTTGTAATACAAGTTTTTTGTTTTTTTAATATGGGTTTGTGAGGATTAATATTTAATAATTTTTCTATTAGTGATAGTAGAAAGATTAAGATATTATCTAAATACATATATATTTAAGGCTATAACCTTAATACTATGCACTTTGAGCGTTAAATTTGCCACTAGAGGGACCTCTGCAAATCTTCAACACAAGATTATGACTTTATAAAGATAAGAGTACGAAGCTGTTGAACTCCTTCACTAATTAAGTCCACAATTTTTATTAAACACTAATGTTCGCAAAATCTTCCGAAATATGAGTTAATGTTGAGATCTTGTAGTTAGAAATATTTTGAAACAAGGTAAAGTTGTAAATATTAATTTATTAAGCGCATAGTCAGCACATAAGTACATATATATTTAAGGCTATAACATTAATACTATGCGCATGGAGTGTTAAATTTGCCAGTAGAGGATAGAAACTATAAGATGACAAATTTATTTTCTTAAAAGATGTACAGAATTCAATGTTTTGCCAAAGATTTGTATGCTTAATCTTAGAAGGAAAAAAACATTACCTAAGAATAATTTTAAATTTACCAAAATTTATTTTAAATACTTTTATGAAAAATAATTTTATTAGTTTATATAAATTTATTTGTAACTATAAAAGAAATAGAAGTAATTTAGATAGGAAATAAGATTTTGATTATTCAATTTTGATTTATTTTATGAATCAATTTAGAAAGAATACATCAAAATTTTATTGTAGGAAATATGAATAAAAATTAAAATGGTTGTTTGAAAAAAGTTAATCAGATTAATTTTTTAAAAAAAAAAGAATATAATACTAGCAATAAAGTTGTCAATCATGCTGGAATCGATTTAACTGCAAGACAGTTAGAAATCCTTAGCAAAAGACACTTTTCCCCTTTTTATGATAAAAATAGTTTTTGATACAATTTCATCTGTTGAATCCATAAATTAAATGATGCACAAAATAAATAAATAAATAAATATTCAATTAGCTTTAAATGAAAGTTTAAAAATAGTGAAAATATTTAAATTATTCCTGTTGAGGCTAGATGTTTTAAGAATAAGTTGATGACAGATGATGGAATTATTTCTCATGAAGCCAAAATCGGCTGCTTTATTATTATGAAACAAAATGCATTTGGAAAGGTTGATAAAGAAAGCATTGAATTATAGGAAATATATTTGGATAAAAAAGTTTGGTAAAAGAAATAGAAGAAAGTCTGTGCAGAATTTAAAAATGTTTAACAATGGAATATTTAAAATGTTATCCAAACAATTTTAAATCAGCTAAAATGTTAATAAATATTAATACAAAGGTTTTCATCTAAGATTTATTTTTGATTTTACTATCTAATCGAAGAGATTTATAAGTTCCTAAATATTTGTTTAAAAGAATGCTAATTTTAGTAACTACATTGTTTCGTCTTCTTTTAAAACTTTAATTAATAATTTTAAAAAGGAAAATAATTGAACATACAGTAGTTTTGATATAAACAATATGAATCAATCTGTTAATAGACTAAGCAATATTGAAGTTCTAAGTTAATTAATGATGGATCTTTGTCTAGAAATAAATTTAAAATTTCTTTTTGTTGTTGGAGAATTCTATGTGTTTTACTAATAATGATTAAGTTATATAGGATTAAAGAAGAGTGGAGAAAAGATTTAATTCTTTCTCCTATAATTTGTTAGGTTTACATTAATTATTTGGAAGAAATTTTTTTTTATTATGACTGTGTACACTTAAATTGTTTATTGATATGTTGATAATTGTTTGTAGTGGAAAAGAATAAATTAAAGGAATGATCCTTCTTATTAAATACATTTTAGGAAAGGTGTTAAATTATCTTCAATTAAAATTTTTAAATTTATTAACAATAAGAGATTTAAAAAATAAATGTAAAAAGTAAGATTCAAGACCAATTATTAGACCCGAGAGTACCAACCTGTTTTACATAATGTAGTTACTTTATGAAATATTTGTTATAAAAATGAGAAATTAAGTAGTCCTAAAAATACAGCTTTGTTTCAAAAAAGGATAATTTTGTAAAGATTATCTTAGTATTGGATATTCTGAAAAATTAATTAATGATATTTTGTTTAATAGAAATTATAATAATTTTCAAAGATGCTAAGATAAAGAAAAAAATTGATTTTATTTTTCCCTTTTAAATTCTCTTCTTATAAGATTTTAAAAAAGAATTATATATTTGGGAATAGAAACATATCATTAAAAAGGGTATTACTTTAAATATTGTACTGAAAATAATACAAAAGAGAAAGTTGACAGAAATGTTTTTCCTGGAATGGTTCCTATTCTTCCTTGTTTTTGTAAGATATTTATACAGGTCAAAGTAGTTTGACTTAAATGAAAGTATTGAAGCATATAAAATGGAATAAAAAATAAATATCTTAGTTCTGTATTATATATCCATGAATGAAATACATGACATAAAATTATGTTTGAGCAAGTTAAGGATGTCTTCTATAAGAGAAAGATGAAAGAATCTCTGTTACTGAAAATTTATGATGAATTTTTAGCTTTAATTTTGGCTAGTTTTATAATTAAGGACAGTGATTGGGTGGATTGATTCCAGTCATTTGATTATTTATTTTATATTCGTACTATATTGAATACATTGGTTTTTGACCAATTACTGATGTTAATCAATTTTAGGCTCAATTAATACTTGTATAGGTGACAACCTGGAAATCCAGAGTGTTATAGGTCAACTTTTTTTTTCGCTTTTCTTTTCAGAGATTTTATTTAAAGATATCATGTTTGGAATGGATCAAAAGGATGAAAATAACCATGATTGTTGTGGATAGATAATATTATGGAATGGACAGGATTGACAATTTTGGAGCATATAGGAGAACAGAGAAGAGAATGATCTAGAGACAGTTCATCCATTGTCAAATCAATAAATAAGGAAGATTATGAGCATTATTAATTCTGAATTTGATGTAATTTTTCCATTTTATCAGCTTTTAGTTTTGGATAATTTATGTTTTGTAATGTAATATATAGTATTTTTTATTTAAAAAAAAAAATTACACTTTTGATTTTTAATTTTTATATTTTTAAATTAAGTTTAAAAATAAATTTTAAAATGATTGTTAAAATTAGACAATTCTCCAAAAGTGTCCTACAGTATAATAAAAAGTGGGCGCCGTGCGCACACACACAAAAGAATCAGATTTGTTGTTTTTTTTTTTAAAAAAATACAAAACTAAATTTAATATATTAATAGAATTTATCTTATTTTGGGTTTTTTCTTCCTTATAAATTTAATGCTAAAAATTTATTTCAAAACAAAAAAAAAAGGAGGGGGGGGGGCATTCTTAATTATATACAATAAAAATATAGTTATGGATTTAATCAATGAGTTGAAATAAAAAACAGCAGCAAACAATTTATTTTGTGAGTCCAACTTTCATAACAGCATGTAAGGCTTTCATATTTATGAATGATATAAAAACACAGAATATTTTGTTTGTCCATATTTAAACCATTACTTAATGTTATTTTTCATGTGTCAAATGCATTGACCGGAAAGCGAACCCAGGCCAGCTGCTTGGAAGTCAGCTATGCTAACTATTAAACCACCATGTTGGAATCAAAAATTCCAGAATTGTAAAATTCTGTATCAGATCGTAATCAAAATGATAACTCGGTCCTATAGGACCATAGGACCTCTTCCGAAGATTCAAAAGATTAACTTCAAAGGATATGGAGCATACTTATTTTCTTGGGAATTTTACTTGTTTATTGGTTTTATAGCTAGTTCCACTTACAACTCATTCATTCAAACTTGCTATATACCGCAATATATATAACAAAAACCAATATGGCAGAGCATAAGGAAAAGATCATTCATCACTAAAATTATTCATCTTATAATATTACACACATACATTACTACTTTTTTTATACAAACAAAAACTACTGCATTATAATAAAGAAATATGCACAAGTAATAATGAATAGATATTAAAAATAAAAATTATCCAAGAAGAAAAATTAATGTTAAAATGGCTTCCAATGATTTGAATTTAACTCAAAATTTCTCTCCTAAATAAGCCCAGACAATGCATAAGCATTAAAAAAATCTTAAAAGAAAATAATTAATTAAGACGAATAGCTACAGAAGATGCAGCAAACTTTTATCAATTTATATAACAATAAATGACACCTATTTAGATCAATCGATCCTTTTAATGGTGCATTCTCAGACCTAATCCGGCTGGGAAGTTTTTGGTTTCTCTTTCAATCACATTTCTAATGGACTTCAGAAAGCTTTAGCAGACTGTCTTTAAAATAGCACATTTAACCAAGAGGACAAATTCTGTGAGCTGGAAATCCTAGCAGATCATTTCGAGTGAATAAGGATCATAGTTCCATAATCCATTCATCTTGCAATTCAGCTGAACCATTATGGATTTCATTCTTACAAAATCCAAACTCATTGTAAAAAATTCTTTATTTCTCACTTTATTTGTAACATTTATCTTTTCCTCACTGAGAAGTGCAGATTATTAATATCCAAAGATCAATTTATTATTTCTCTCCATTTTCTTTTTAAACATGTCAAATTTTATCAATAGAATACAAAAAAAAAAGAAAAAGATTCAGTCACTTTTGAAATTAGACCTCAAAATCTGTTTTGGCCAATTACATGATCATCATTTTCTGCCATCACAAAACTAAAAATATATTCTCTTGTGATAGAGCAAACATTAGATAAAGCAAGATAGAATATAAATGATGAAGTAATTCTTTCTCATATAAGCCATTAAATGCCAAATAGTACTACTACTTCGAGTACGTTTTCTCACAATTATTCGGGAATGCATAAGTTAAGAATTTCGCGTCCTTAAAATATGGCCACCATCAAATCATACTGTAGTGATAGGTCAATTATGCTCACTTGAGGAATACTGTCGCAAGACAATGGGTGTAGTATTTCGTTACATAATCATAGAATACATCGCCATCAGATGGTCTGTTACGGCTACAACACTGCTGTAGTGTTAGCCATATGTTAGGCTGCTAAAACAGTATATTGATGTACATTGGGCGAAAAGCAGTGCCATCAAGCAGTGGGATGCAGTATATATACTATTACTGTCCCATTAATACTCCATTAAAATTGTATACCGTATCTAGTATATTATAATTGCAAATCTATAGAAGGGCAAATAAAAGGCATTTGACCCAATATAAGTAAAATCCAAGAACAGACACAAAGAGATGAACCAGACAAAAACAATAATTATGAGAAAAACTTTTCATTAAAATCATAATTAAGTGTCGTATTTAGTGGTCTATTATATATGTATTTCTAGAGAATTAACAAATAAACAAAAATACAGAAAATTTAAAATACATTCAACATAAATTGGCATACTTAAAAATTAGCATACATTTAAAAAATATATATATAACATGTATTACATTGAAGAATCTTGTGATACAACTGTAATACATCCACTTATTTAGTCTATGATTTGGATTTGAATTGGGGCTATGTGAAACAACTTCAAATTTTTTCTCAGGTAGCAGACCTGTAGTTAATCTGGCTAACCGTACAATATTGGTTTGTAAATAGGTATCAAACTATTCTCAGCTAGAGGATAAAACCAAGAATAGAAAATCATACAAACACTCACCAATTACCAAGTGGCACACTTGGAGAATACTGACTTATCCTTTACTGGCGTTGGAGAGGTCTTTGCCCTGAAGTCAGCTATTTAAAGATCATTTTACTGGCCGATAAAAGATTCAGCAAATATTCACAGACTCTAACAGAGATTCTCCAGCATATTTAAAAATTTACATAAATAAATTCAATAAACTTAAAAAAATAATTGAATTTTATTATTTATCTTTTCTTTTGAGATACAACCAGAATAATCACTTCTTTAAAATGACCATTAAATCCATTATATTCACAATGCCTATTCTTTCAAGTTATTGAGTCTTATCATTTTGAATGATTTCTACTTCTTAGGTAACTATTGCTACTAACTGATCCAAAATACATAATAATTCTATTTCAAATGACCAGACTGATATTTTATTTGGATTAATTCCTGCTTAAGGCAGAAAAAGCTTCAGTTTAGCGATCTGAAATGGAACTGCCAAGCTAATGATACATATAAGATAACCAATATTAAAATCCAATCATCCAACAGAAAGAAAATTTCTAAAGCCATAGTAATGGGCAAAGTATAATTATAAACAGAAAAAAAAAAAACAAGTGTCTTTAATAACATTATAAATGATGCAAAAATCAGAATAAAAAATATTGACAAGTCTTCAAGATTACATCTCGTCAATCAGTCCAGATGATCAACCAATCTTCAAATAGCTCAGTATTTATCTATTATTTTGATAAATAATTAAAAAATGAATTTATGCATAATTATTTACATTCATTTTAAAAATGAAAAAAAATCTACGTACGTATGTGTTAATAAATGATATTTGAAATGCGCAGGCCATATAAACATCCGTCCACATCCTTTATAAGTGCACTTTAGATCTTTCTCTCCCAAATGAACTGCTTTATGATATTTTATGTAGCCCAGATTATGAAATGTGCGACCACAACCTTCCATATCACAGACATAAATTTTTTCATCTAAAATAAAATAAATAATATATTCACATATTGTTTAAAAATAATGACATTTACATGTTAAACATTTAACAAATAAAGGTTTTGTGATGGTTAATTATTATAAATTTAAATGTACAAAGTAAACAAAAAAAAAATTAATATTATTTCTAAATATTAGTCAATACAAAATAACTATTTGGGCACCATCAATACCCAACTATTCACGCAATTTGTAAAGAAAACAACATACATAAGAATGTGAATGGAAATATTTAAGGTGTGGAGTTATTCTCCTTTTGAATGCAATCAGCCTGACAGTTTTAATTTAACTCTTGGGGAAGTTGGCTTTCATTAGCTACTGTTCTAGGTAAAATGCTTTCTAATTAAGTAATTACAAAGGATAACTCCACACATTAAATATTTCCATCTAAATCATCCATTAAAATATTATAAAAATATAAATGTAATTTCATTCGGCCATAAAACCACCTATTTCCTTGAGATAAAAAAACATTTCCAGAAATTTGGTGCTACCAAACTTTCAATGATGCTGGAAGTCTAGTTCAACTAGTAAATACATACATGTAAATAGAGGGAAGTTGACTCAGACTTTCAAGCATCCTTCAACATTCAGACTATCTCATACCACTGATACACATGACCACATACATGTAATATTGGCATCAGCATGGGATTTGGACTTTCCATCATCAGATTTTCAATGGTAAGGATGGCTGAAGAGTTGGAGGTTTGGAGTGGATTAAAGCCTGTCCGTTAAAATATGAAGATTTGCTATCTTAATATAAATTGAGCACTGATTATATATATATATGGGAGATGATAATCTGGATCAACTGATGAGTGCTGGTTTAGCATGAAATATGTATATTGGTGATTATTTATCTTTTCTACAAGTATGTGGTCATGTGTATCAGTGGTATGAGATAATATAGATGTTTGAAAGTCTGAGTTCAAATCCCCTGTATTTACAATTAGGCTCCAGGTATGTGAAGAGTGCCTGTATTTCAAATATTTACATGTAAATAGATAAAACAGTTGAAAATTGGCATTTTTCTTGATTTATACTTCGTCACACATATGCTTAATAGCTAGCATTTCATAATAAATAATTGTTTTTATTATTATCAACTTTATTCAGTATTTTTATTTAATAAATGGATTTATATTTTTAAGGTGGCTTAACTTTTAACAAAATATATAAAGAAACTTGAAGAAATAAATTCACTAATGATGTTATTAAGTCCTTCAATTCTGATACTGTAATCATAGATTATTAAGTAGATGTTTCACGGTTTGTATATATCCACATTCATATAAATTAAAGTTTAACTGATAAAAGCATACATAAACAAATACATAATATAATGGATAATATATAATACAATTATATATATATGGATTCCAAGAGATTGTTGAAGACCCAGAAAGAGACCATATGTAAGGTGGATGGATGAAATGAAAAAGTGTGCAGGGGTGATGTGGAGAAGAGAGGCTAGAGATCAGAGCAGATGGATTGAACTTGGAGAGACTTTCATCCTGTAGTGAACTGATAGTAAGTTGACACTGATGATGATATAGTACAAATGACACATTAAACAAAATGTCAAAATTTTTTTTTTACATGATTTGTACATGAATATCAAATTATTTTTCCTTAAATTTGAAAACTTTTTTAATTAGGTGCTAAATGTTATTATAGATATGTTGAAAATGTGTTTATTATTGGATTATCAGTTAAACATGTGGTTAAATTAAACAAAATTGAGGCTTGAAATAGATAGACTTCTATTTTTATATTATAAAATATCTTAATCTAAATTTATGGAGAGAAAATAATAGGATCTATTAAAATATGTTCATGAAATCCTTATTAATTCGAGATTTGAATTCAGAATATTTTTATTTAGAAATAAAATGCTGGATTTGGGTAGGTATTTTTAGTCCTAGTGTCTGAACCTACCCTGGCACCTCTCTGAGGAGTACCAAAGCAAGAAATCATGGTCAGGGGTTTGGGGGGGGGTCCTGACAGAGATATTTTAAATGCTCTCTCTGGCTAAGCATTTAACACAAAACTTGTTGAGGAATTGTCAATTCTCACTGTTTATAACTTACAAGCTTAAGAGAATAGGGTCATGTGATCTATGACTCTTATTTTGACTATTTATAGAATATACCAAAATCACACTTTTCTTTGTTTGCCGTAATATCCTATAAATACAATTTATCCAAACCACTTCAAAGACTTTTTAGCAAAACTCTTTATTTGTACATACACATACAAGATAAACTTGCTCTGAAGAAGACTGCAGGTCAGTCGAAACGTAAGGTGTTGGTGTATGTACAAATAAAGAGTTTTGCTAAAGCGGTTTGGATAAATTGTATTTATTTATAGAATATATAAGATTATTAGACAAAGAAAGAAAAGTATTCAAGAGAAAAAATGAAGTATGTCAGATATTTTTTCCGCATTTAATATAGCATCAAATAATGAAAGGTTAATTTTTATGGAATGGATACTGTGATAAAAAGCACAAATGTAATATTATAAACATAAAGTAGTGGGAAAGTGTGGGTCAATTTATATTTATGAGTCACAATGTAAGTTTAAAAAAGAGAATTCATGAACATGATCTATTGTATAAAAATGATGTTATTCTATGGACTGATTTAAACATTTGCGGAATATTCACTTATATGCAATGGAAGTTTTTGGTTTAGTAATTTGAGGAAAAATCAAAGAGACATGCTTTATAAATATGATGGATAGTTTATTAAAACAAGCAATAAGCAAATAGTTTATACTTTCTGGCTAATTATGAATCAAAATATATAAAATGCGCTAACACACATAAGCACACAAAGCTAAAAACAAATAAAGCAAATATATATTATTTTAATATCTATTCATTAAATGGCTAAGCGCTTTCAAGTATATATCTAGAGATGGCAATGCCATCAATAGAAAAGACTTGCTACAAAATATCCAAGAAATGGAATGCATAATTATTTCATTTGCATAAATTTGCATCACTCCAAGTCAATTTATTATATTTTGTAATACGGCTATGATTATGAGGGCTTGAACCTTGAAAGCACTTAGCCATTTAATGAATAGATATTAAAATAATATATATTTGCTTTATTTGTTTTTAGTTTTGTGAGCTTGTGCGTGTTAGCGCATTTTATATATTTTAAAACAAGCAATATAACTGAAAATATATACACAAATTATGGATAATTGGCTATTCATATTTTAACATTAATACTTTATGATGTTAAACTACTAACCATCACATGATCACTACTTCTTATGCTAGCACATTACTGTTCTTAAAACAGGTTAAACTCTCCATACAGTAGTGCCACTCAGTGCCAACCAGAGTAATCAATGGATGCCAGAAGGCTTGGGTATAAAATCCTATCTAGTGCCTATTCATTCAATATCCCCAGACTAGTTTCTGGCCTGTGATCTTTATCAGTGAGGAGCTTTGGGTCTGAGAGCATTGCACCTAGGTCTTAGGATTTAATGCAGCCCTCCAGCAGCCACCTTTTATCTCTACTTAACTGCAAAACTATGAGAATAAAATTTTAAAACAATAATATTTTCAATCTAAGCTCAATAACTTATATAGTCATATGGGTCTGAACCCAGTTCAGTACACATACATTTTGGTGGCTTTGGTCCTTTAATAACCATAGCCACCACTATCCTATTAGGCAGGATTGGTGTTAAACCATTAAACATCACATGATACTACTAAACATCACATAGTTTTGGCTGTTTTAATAACAGTAATGTGCTAGCATAAGAAATAGAGATCATGTGATATTTAGTGGTTTAACACCAATCCTGCCTAATGGGATAGTGGTGGTTATGGTTGTTAAAGAGCCAAAGACACATATGGGTACTGAACTGGGTTCAGACCCATATGACTATATAAACTATTGAGCTTAGATTAAAAATATTATTGTGTTTTCAATTTTATTCTCATAGTTTGGTAGTTAAGTAGAGATAAAAGATGGATGCTGGAGGGTTGCATTAAATCCTAAGATGTAGGTGCAGCACTTTCAGATCCAAAACTCCTCACTGACAAAGGCCACCAGCCAGAAACTAGTCTGGAGATATTGGATGAGTAGACACTAGATAGGGATTTTATGCACAAGTCTTCTGGCATCCATTGATTACTCTGGTTGACACTGAGTGGCATTACTGTATGGAGAGTTTTGCCTGTCTCTATGATTTTAATTATTTTGACTATAAATGCTACTGGAAATGGCAGTCATGCCATAAATTAGTTGCAACTATTGTTTATTTATTTATATATTGATATACTGAAAATTGTAAATCACAAAGTTTGGTTTTAAATATAGGGGATTTGAACTCAGACTTTCAAGCTCACTTTAACTATCCATACTATCTCATACCACTGATACATATGACCACACACATGTAGAAAAGATAAATAATCACCAATAACCATATTTTGTGCTAGGCCAGCACTCATCAGTTGGTCCAGATTATCATCTCCCACACATGTATATTATCAGTGCTCAGTTTATATTAAAATAGCAAATCTTCATACTTTAATAGACAGGCTTCAATCCACTCCAACCTCCAAATCTTCAGCCATCCATACCATTGAAAATCTGATGATGGTTTTAATATATATACATTGAAGCAGTATGATTTTAATTATTTTGGCTATAAATACTACTGGAAATGGCAGTCATGCTATAAATTAGTTGCAACTATTGTTTATTTATTTATATATTGATATACTGAAAATTGTAAATTACAAAGTTTGGTTTTAATATACATATATATCATCATCATCATCATCATCAACCATTATCAATCCACTGCAGGATGAAGGTCTCTCCAAGTTTAATCCATCTTCTCTAATCTTTAGCTTCTCTTCTCCACACTACCCCTGCACACTTTCTTATTTCATCCATCCATCTCACATGCGGTCTCTTTCTGGGTCTTTTACAATCTCTTGGAATCCAGTTTAAAATTCCAATTGTCCATCTATTATCATCTCTTCTAGTAATATGTACAGGCCAACTCCACTTCAATCATTAATTTTTTCAATGAGGTCAGTAATACCTGTTTGTTCTCTTACCCATACATTGCGTTTTCGATCTCTTCTTGTTACTCCCAACATATATCTCTCCAGACTTCTTTGAGTGGTCTGAAGTCTCTGTATTGCTCTTCTATGGTTGGAGTGCTTTTGGTAGAAATAACTTGATACTAAAAGGAAATATGCCTATGTGTTTGAAAAGGAAGGTTTTTAATAAATGTGTTTTACCCGTTCTTACTTATGGATCTGAGACTTGGACACTTAATATGTATATATATATATATTGAAGCAGATATCTCTAACTAACACTTTAAATGAGATAAAAAATAATATTAAAAAAATACAGTAAAGCCACAAGCTATGCTATATCAAAATATATAACTTCAATCATATGCTATTCAAATGTATATATAAACAAATCAATAAAACATCAAAATTTCTAATTTTAATACATTTTACGATATTCAAGCAGTCATTTTTCCATCTCTTAGCTCCATATGCAATCATATTAGATAAAAAAATTATATTTGTAAATAAATTTTACAGTAAGCCATCAGCCGTTTTTCCTTCTCAGAGTATGATT
>JAQFVV010013041.1:127976-299698 GCA_028023455.1 Epiperipatus broadwayi | reverse complement strand
CTTTCTATTTCATTCCTCTTAAAGAAGACAACCTTAGCTTCATCAAAATTAATAGTGTGATGTGTATCTTTTTTAATTTTGATGAAGCTAGGGTTGTCTTTTTTGAGAGAAATGAAATAAAAATTAAAGAATCTTTATTATTAAAAATTTATGATTCTGAAGCAATTAACTTGTTTAAAAGTTCTTTTAATGTTGAGGGTGTATGGGAGGTAAGTAGAATTGTAATGTTTAGTATAAATATGTTATTTTGTAGTTCTTTACATTTGACAAGTGTGCTTGTAATAGTGAAACCAGCGGTAGTGTTTTAGAGTTTTTCTTTTTTTTTGGCTTGTCTGGTTGAGTTCTGAATTTGGGATAATTTTGATTATATATAAATCACTTGATGGTATTTCTTATAACATCTGTTATAATTATAACATCTTAACAAGGTTCAATTTAGAACAAAAATAGATTATATGAAAATAAATTTATCATTTAAATATATAGTTGTCTATTAAATTGATTATATTTCATATTCAGTTCAGAAGAAAATATATATTTATTGTAATCTTATAACTGCTTCTGTAAATGGGCTATTATATTTAAAGAACTGTAAAAATTTTGGGTACTTGTCTATTAGCAATTATATATCACTTGATGATGCTGTTTCTCTTCAAAAACATATTAATATAACTTTTCCGGACCTGTCTTGGTTTTTTAACTTTTGAAAATTTACGTTATCGTTAGCATTCTAAATTTAAAAAACATTTATTGCGGGGTTTTTTTTTTAAAATTTGTTAAAATGTTTAATTTACTAGTACAAAAATAAAGTTATTCTTATAATACTAAATTAAACATTTAATCAAAAGTAAAAAAAAAACCCAAAAATTGTATTTTTATTTCCAAATTTAGTTATTCTTCTAATAATAAATTAAACATTTCAACCAAAATTTTTAAAAAAACCCAAAACACTTCATTATAAAAGAAATCAAACCCCAAAAAACAGTTTTCTTATTATTTCCAAATTTATGATATTCTTTTAATAGTCAATTAAAACGTTGAAACAAAATTAAAAAAAAAAAAAAAACCAAAACACTCTATGAAAAAAGTCATCCAACCCAAAACATAACAGTTTTCTTTTAGATTTCCAAATTGACGTTATTCTTGTAATAGGAAATTAAATGTTTAAACAAAAATTCCAAAAAACAACCCAAACACTTTGTTAAAAAAAGAATCAAACCCAAAAAACACCTAGTTTTCTTTGGATTGCCAAATTTATGTTTTTCTTCAAATATTAATATTCAATGTTTAAACCAAATTCAAAAATAACCCAAAACACTTCATGAAAACAGTAATCAGCTGACTTTGTTTTTTACATTGTCGCCGATAAAAATGAAAAAAATAAACCCAAATACTTTTCTTTTTTATTTCCAAATTGACGTTATTCTTGTAATAGTAAATTAAACATTTAGACAAAATTAAAATATCAACCCAAATCAAAACAATTCATTAACTGATATTTTTGTATTTTATCAGCTGATTTGGTTTTTAAATCTGTATTAAAAGTGCCAAAAAAGACCTCTTTGGATTGATTGGGTTTCAAAGAAATCACAACAACAAGCATCAATTCCATCAATGACAACAGTATTTTTATTTTCAAACAACAACAAAAAAATCTTACTTATAAGTGGAACCAAATACAAAAAAATAATAACACTGCATAAGACCAAAATGTCTTTTGAAACAACCAGTTGTGTACAACCATCTCATTGAGAACATGATATTTGGTATGAATCTGCCACATCACACTCTGAAAAAAACCTTTCCAAATTTCTAGCAGCTTTCAAGATACATAGGGAAGCATGCTAACAGGGTGATAATTATTACTACATAATACTACAACAGTTGGTGTGTGAGACAATGATTTTGAAAAAAGATTTCAACACTTGTGTGAAATTGAACAACAGACACCCTCATATTAAATAGTAGTGAACTCTCATTAGTGAACATACACATAACGCATGGCCACACATAACTAGGCATATGATTTCTGTGCTTTTGCAGAACAACACCATCACATGGTCCAAAATGGCTATTACAAAGGTAGTGTTGTAGTAGCTGTAGTTTCGGCCACGTAAACAGCATATTTCCATGTTTTGCACAGAAACAGTGCCATCACATGATGCACGGCTGCTAATAGACAAGTACCAAATTTTGTTGACTTTATTTTTATTGTTAAGCAAATATATTCATCATTGTCACTGATTATCTAGCATAGAATATAATCAATATTATCTTTAAAAGTCTCACATAGTAATGCTTAAGAGAAAATATAATTTTACAAAGCATTTTTTTTTTAAAAAGGCGTCCAAAGTACATTTTGTAATCAACACTTATATTAAAATATTTCTTCTTATATTTTTGACATTATTCTTATTAAGAAATAAGGCTATCAAATTGTATAAATAAACAGAGG
This sequence comes from Epiperipatus broadwayi, assembly GCA_028023455.1. Lineage (NCBI taxonomy): Eukaryota > Metazoa > Onychophora > Udeonychophora > Euonychophora > Peripatidae > Epiperipatus > Epiperipatus broadwayi. The sequence continues at coordinate 297,243 of JAQFVV010013041.1, read as the reverse complement.
TGATTTAGTTGTATTTATATATTGGACTATCTAAGTATTGAATGTCTTTAGAAAAATTTAACTGTAAATATTACAAATAGATTCAACTGTTGATAAGAGCACACAGATTAGTATATGCACAGCATTTCAAGAGATATTATTCTCCCCTCTTCTTTAGGTGCTGCTGATCTCACCAGTGGCAGTACCATCATTGGAATCGAACCTGTATCCTCAGATTCTTGAGTATTGAATTTTAGGGTAACACTCTATCCAACTAAGCCATCCTGCCAGTTGGTTAGAGCATTACCTTGATTAGAGCCTTACCTTAAAATTCAATATTCAATAATCTGAGGGTCCATGTTTGAATCCCATGCTAGTACTGTCACTGGTCATGCTAGCAACACCTGAAAAAAAGTGGAGAATAATACCTCTTGAAATGTTGTGCATATATTAACCTGTGTGCTATTATTAATCATTGAATGTATTTGGAATATTTAAATAAAGTTAAAGTTTTATAACTCTTTACATATATATGTTTAATTGTGGTACTCCCAAACATGAGGCACCTAAAATGTAGTTCGTAAAAATATGGAGACCATTATTTGACACTACCACTATTTTGCAGATATGTGTAAATGATTTTAATAACTACTCCATCACATAAATTGGTACTCCAACTTGAAAGATTGTAATCAAATAATTCAGTTATGTTTCATTTATATCATCATCATTGTAATATGTATTAAGTATTAACCATAAATATGATGAATGTGTATTGAAAGTATACTTGGTTTACTTAATTTCATTTAATATATTTAGCTTAAACTTGTTTGGAGTGTTTTTGGTAGAAATAACTTGATACCAAAAGGAAATATGCCTATGTGTTTGAAAAAAAAAAGGTTTTTAATAAATGTGTTTTACCAGTTCTTACTTGTGAATCTGAGACTTGGTCACTTAATAGAAGAGGAATACAGAGACTTCAGACCACTCAAAGAAATATGGAGAGATGCATGTTGGGAGTAACAAGAAGAGATTGAAAATACAATATATGGGTAAGAGAACGAACAAGTGTTACTGACCTCATTGAAAAAAATAAATAGTGGAGTTGGGCTGGATATATTTCTAGAAGAGATGACAATAGATGGACAATTAAAATCTTAAACTGGATTCGAAGAGATTGTAAAAGACCCAGAAAGAGACCACATATGAGATGGATGGATGAAATAAAAAAGTATGCAGGGGTGATGTGAAGAGAGAAGCTAAAGATCAGAGAATATGGATTGAACTTGGAGAGATCTCTATCCTGCAGTGGATTAATAATGATTGATGATGATGACAGTACTTTCATATTATTAATAATGACAGAGAACCTAAATATTATATATATAGAAAGAAAGGATAGAGAAGAAAATTAAAAAAATAAAAAGTTTATGCTAAAGATATTCTGGTTATTAATATAAGAAAAAATTAATTTAAAAATCTTGATTAATAGTTTATTTTATTTTTATATTTATTTTCAATAATAGAAGAAAACTGAAATTCAAAAAGCATTATGGGAAATTAATGAAGCAGTTATAATAAGTTAAAGTTGCCTATAAATTGAACAAAAGGCTAAAATTTGATATATATATATTGCAAATGACATTTTTGTATATTTTGTCATTTATTAATAACAATTATAATTGATATGTAAGTGGCCATATATCTGACCTTTTATATAATTCGAAGTTTGTTATTTATGAATATTACAATATCAAATCTTGATGTATTAGACGTACTTTATTAAAAAAAGTGAAAGCTATTAAATTTTATGCATAAAATAAAAGAATTACTGCTGCTTGTAAAATTTATCAGTGATTGTCTTAATCCAATAATTAATGTTAAACAGCTTTTGGAAAAATTACACAACTTATGAACAAAATAACAACCAGAGTATTGCAGAATGTATGATTGATGATCATAATAATGATTATGAATGCTACAAAAATTTCTTAAAGAGAAATCTGAATAAGAGGGCATTTTCTATTTCTCCAACCAACAAAGAATTGAAATAGTTTGAATTCTAGAAAAAATATATTTCACAGGGGAAAAGCAGTATTTCAACGTCAAAAGCTCATTTAACAATCATCAAGTGGATTTATTTATAAACAGTATATGCTATGTCTCTATCATAATACTGTGTTTAATAGACAGCAAATCTATTTTTAGAACAGACCACTACACCTTATGAAAAAGGAATATACATGCTAAAAAAATTTTTAGTGATGAAACTGCTACATTCTGTGAATGATCTATTTCAACATTATTGAAAAATAATATACTTTTATATCTTACTTATGCTGCTTTATAAATAAAATAGTATTAGTGTGAGAACTTATTTTCTTGTTTTCCAGAAAAATTAAAGTTATTGATTATAATGAAATTGCTAATTAATATATTATTTCAATTCCTTTAACATGAAAAAGAACAAGTTATTCTAAATCTAAAGCAATACGTATGATTCTTTTTAAAGCTAGAAAAATTGTCATTTTACTTTTCTCATCCCTCACAAATTATTTCCTCATCTTCTGCTGCTTTATATTTACTGATTTTTATATCTATATGCTTTCTTGCATTGTTGTTACCACTGATTTACTTGTTGATAGATTTAATACATTATTTTTCCTGATTCTTTCCCAACTGAAGCTGATAATAGTTTTGATGATGTTTTTACAGTCACTCAGGAGCATCTGCTTAATAAATGTAAAGTAAAATAAAGTGATAATGATGATTCTAATAAGGTTCCACCTCCTTATGATATTTATCAGATCCAGCAGCCAAAGAAGCATAAGGTGTTGCAGCTTCAAATAAATATTTTACATATTTCTTGTCATTTTCCAAATAAAAGTACATCTATTGGAAGTTCAGTCAGTTTACAACTAGATAATTGTAAAATAAAACCATCTATATCTTCCACATAAAAATAAATACCTTATCAACAATCTTCTTCACAGAGTAGCAGTAAAAGTGAAACTACTACTCTTCAAGCTTACCAAGGTGTTAAGTGTTTTTAGATCATTTTTTATCTTTATATATATATGAAAAACAAAAACAAGTTTTAATCACGTTAAAACCTGCTGTCGCTTATATATATGATCAATAGATGGCTTTGACTATGTGGAGAAATTGAACTGAGATCACACCCATATAGATATCTAGCTTGTTTGGCTGAATTTGAAGACTTTATCAGTCTGAAAAATTTCATGCTTGCAAGCTGATAGAAACTTTGTGCATAAACACTTGGAGTCAGTGTTTAGATCTAGTTTCTTTGCTCTGTCCTTCACTGATGATAGCAAATCAGCTTGAAATCAGCTGATCTGAAGGTGGGCTAAAATGAAAGAGATAGTTAATTCTGACTCTTTGATCATTTATGTAAACAAACGCTTGGTCGGTGTTTTTGGTAAAACGCCATCTATTGATAATATATATATATATAACAACTAAATACCCATGTATTAATTAATACTGGACAGCTAAACTGAATTGGATACCTGGTCAAAAACTTCAAATTTTAATACAAACATGAAAACAATTTCATAGTAAAGTCTGTTTACTTTTTTAAACTTTGTTTTGCTAAACAGCAAGGTTGTTCAACCTTAGGCAATATGAAGGCCACATAAAAAAAGATTTATCCATAGAATGCATCAATTTCTTCATTCATTTGGAAATAATGTTACTTCTTGATTCTACAAAATACATCACAAATTTTTTACCGTGTAGTGTAGTATAATATTATTTCACATTATATTCTTAAGGACTGACAAAATTTCTATGCAAGAAAGACATTGAACTTTCTTATAATTGTTTAACATCAAATAGTCTGATTTCCATCTTCTTTGGCACATTCATTTTTTACCTTGATTTCTCTTTTCTTGTGAGATAAGATTCTTGGATGATAAATAGTAATAAAATGTATTAAGTAGCAATAGATTACTAAAAATAACACAAGACAAATCTTAATGTGTATTTAATAATTTGGTGAGCAGCAACAATACCATCTCAATACCTGAATTAAAGAACAATGTTAATCATAGAATAATATATTGTACAAATGGTGGTCATGAGGTAAATGTCCCAAGCACATATTGCCGGTATGTTAATAGAAAATTATATAAAACAAAATAAACAATTAAAAAAAATGTTTTCAAAGAAAACAATTTTTAAATTAGTATTTTAAATTTATTTTTATAGAATAATAATTACAAATGAATGATATTAAGTAATAAATAATAAATTTATGCTTTGCGCTTATCAAAATTATAATAATAATAAAGTTGGGCTAACACACATATATAATGTAAAGCTGTATAAATTAACAAATTAATTGTAGTCAACAAATTAAAATGGCTAAGCGCTTTCGAGAAAGTATTGCTCATAATTATAGCCTGTTATGACTCACTCATTGGAATCATTATATATGTACAATATGCAAACTTTATGCATGATATATTTACATGAATTTGCGATTACATTATAAATGGTAGTCCATTCATTCAATCATTATATAGTTACGATTGATAACTGGACACTATTTTAAAATAAACTATTTTAAAACTTACTTTCTAAATTTATTTTTGTAAATCAAACAAGTACAAAACAACAATGAATGATAAATATACTTTTTTATAGTAGCGTTAATTTGAATATTATATTTTTCCAACCAATTTTTTTTTTGACTGTGTCCATTTTCTTTATGCAACACATTGAAATAATACTTATTAGTGTGCCATTAGCTTTTAACATGTTATAAATTTACATAACTCATTTGGATTATTTCTGTTTTTTATTAGTTTATGTTATGCAATAAAATTTTTAATTACATTCACTATTTTTGCATCAATATTTATTTTATTTCATTTTATTGATTAACTTCTTCAGGCTAGATGACTCTCTCATGGAGAAATGGTATGTAAATCATTACATTCACTTTTTTGCATCAATACTTATTTTATTTAATTTTATCAATTAACATCTTCAGGCTAGATGACTCTCTTGCATGGAGAAATGGTATGTAAATCATTACATTCATTTTTTTTGCATCAATAATTACTTTATTTTATCGGTTAATATCTTCAGACTAGATGACTCTTTCTCATGGAGAAATGGTATGTAAATCATTACATTTGCTTTTTTGCATCAATATTTATTTTATTTAATATTATCGATTAACACCTTCAGGTTAAATGATATTATCTCTCTCATGGAGAAAAGATATGTAAATCACATCTGCAATGAAAAACCATAATACTAACAAATCATTAAACATGCTAGTTTTAACTTCAGTCCTATTCGTTTATTTTTTAGCATGACTAAAATTTTATTTCACTCAAAAAACTAGTTTGCATATTCCAAATAGTTGTGAACCAGCTTTATTGGGACACAGAAATGCAATAATAACGTACAAGAACTGCAGAAAATTTTCAGACTTATGACAGATTTATTTTGAAATATGAGTACTTATGTATTAGACCTGCCATAAAATATCACATGTAAACAGTTGAAACCACATTAATCACACACAAAAAAAGATTTAACATTAAATGTCAATATTTAATTTTTAAAAAAAAAAAAAAAATTCTTTACATAAAAAAAGACTTTGTATTACAAGCAATATATAATAAAAATACAGATGTTTATTGATACTATTAATGAAATGTATTTGCTTGTGATGTCATGGCATTTATAATGTGTAAGTATCAAAATATGTATTGTTTCTGTTTGCTTCATCTAATATTTGAATGATAGTTAAATAAATAGTGTTATTAAAATCACCAAATAAAATTATTATCATTGGCTTATGAATGAATGATAAATTTAAAATAATTGAAATAAATCAGCAATATAATGTAATATAAAATATCTTTATATAACAGCAATAATAATAATCATACATAAAAAGGCTATTTTCAGCAAATATTAATTTTTGCCCTTTCCAATGTGCTTTACCTAATTTACAATTATGATTTACATAGCACACATCGTGACATACTTTTATTAAAATTGACTAACCTATTTAAATCATACAATATTTTTAAGGGATACAGAAAAACTTGTGTAAATATATATTACATCACCTTCCATTCATTTATCATTAGTCAATTATTAGTCAAATTAATTGATGTTTTATATATGTTATAGAATTATTTTTGTTATAATTAATATAATTGGTTTCATATATCTTCTTCTATTAGTTTCTTTAATATAATTTAAAGGACTTATATTTTTAACCCAATCTATACATTGGATTTAGATTACTTTTGTCACATCAAAAATAAATTCATAGGCAGGCCTTGCAAAATTATGCTGTGGGCTACTTATATCCTGGAGACCATAGTTTCGATAGCCTCGCTGCACAGTATTTAATATCTTTATTTTTCTGCTTGCTATATAGATTTCATATATATCCATACACATTATATAGTTAACCATAAGTAAACTTGACTATTGGAAACACTCTCTTGCCTAATCTGTTGAAAAAATGAGATATGCCAATACAGGATTCTGGCAAACTAATTATACTTAGAATAAATAATTAGATGCTGATTAACATTTGAAGGTTTTTGAGATACAGAGTCCATGAGGCTTTCCATTTGCAATTTTTAAAAATTTACATACAATAAAAATTTTAATTTATTTTTAAGAAAAATTACATTTTTTTTTACCAAGCTAAATGTAGTTGAAATGCAAATGTTTACTTTGCATAATTTTTAAACAAATTTTGCTAAGTCACTAGATTATAAGATTTTTAAAATATTATTTTTAAGTCTGTATTAAAAGTCAATCACAAGAATTCATATATCAACAAATTAAAAATCCTTCTCCTTTTTCTTTTCAAAAACTTTATTTTCTAATATCAATATTGAACATATATATATAAAATACAAAACTCCAATGTTTCAACTGTTTTTATCTTCATACAGTCATTTTCAAGGATCCGCAACAACAATATGAAATACATATTTATAAATAAACCTCAATTACATAAATACCTTCATCTTACATTAAAAGGTATTAATGTAAGATGAAGGTATTTATGTAATTGAGATTTATTTATAATTATGTATTTCATATTGTTGTTGCGGATCCTTGAAAATGATTGTATGAAGATAAAAACAGTTGAAACATTGGAGTTTTGTATTATATATTGTAACGGGATAGCGTTACATGGGGTTTAAATCTAGGAAAATATATGTATCATCACGAGACTAGCCGATGTAAACAAACACACACACATTCAAGCAATACAAAAGATTCTTAGCGTTACATTTGTAACCTTTAATAGTTTTCTTCCCATTTTAAACTACATTTATAAAATACAGATAATTATTGTCTAATTAAATAGTTAAGGCTTTCACATAAAATTATTAATATAACATTCTCTAAAAATATAATAAAAGAAAATATAATATCTCTAATAAAAATTCAAAGATAATTTCCACTCGTATACGCCACGGGATATTTAAAATGTTTATTTTTAAATTATAGTTTTACAAAGGTAAAACTCATAGAAAAGATTTGAGAAAAGATTAAATGCTCGACTTCTAAAATTAATTAGATTGTATTTTCTTTAAAAACACGCACACCATCACTCAAAGTGTGAATGAATAAGTTTTTAACTGAGATTCAACATGAGATTGCGAGACCAAAATTTGCCTTAACAAAAAGGATTGAGTGAACATTACCAAACACACCTGAACGACAACTCTTAAAAATATGAACTCTGGGGGAGATTGATCCCAAGATAAGGATCACCGCTTATAAATATCAAACAAAATCTATTCAATGGCTTGTTCTGGCTTTTTCAAGTTTGTTCTTGCTTTTTTTTGCTGGCTTGCTTGTTTGACTTAACCTAACTTAACGGTATTGATATTTTCGTCTGTGCTTATTTAATATAGCGTGACTAGAATAATATTCTTTCAGTTTGCCGTATCCAAATCCAAGATGATCGTTATGAAATTAATACTTGACACGATTGTCAGAGGGGCTAGAAAACCCTCAGTGATTGATCGACCCCCACCGATATCTCCGAACTATGAAAATTCAATAACACTCCACGGAAATAATGCTCCATCCTAATAATTATGTTCCGGAAATACCAACAGTCCAGACCGCTACTCACTTTAAAACACTCCTAGAACCACTCCCACTCAAACCTCTCCCAACCGGAACAAAACAAAACCTAGGTAAATAATTATTTTATATTATTTTCATCCTCAATGTAACTCTTAAAACAACTATGTAACTAACATACACTTGCGTAAATAAATCATAAATTTGCTGTAATATCTAGTCTATTATTGTAATCTATCTTAATCTAGACTTTTCAAACAGAACTTTGAACTTAGATATCTAATAAACCATAACCGTACCTCAAAAGAAAAGACTATTTATCATTCATACTTTATTATTTAATAGCTGAATGTGTTATGTGATGCGAATAAAATCAAATTAATATTTTATAGCAATAAAGTTATTACCGATTTCCAAGCTTTTCATACAATTAAGCTATCTCGTCACTCTTGACATAATAAATTTATCTTAAATTATACTATTTGATTTGATTTATTTTCTTTCTTTTAAATGTAACCACAGGCCGTAACCGGTTTATTTATTTTTCCTTGTTAAGATAGACTTAGAATTGGGCGGGTCTATAATAAAATGTAACAAAGTCAAACAATTATATTGAGTATAGCAGATAGGGGGGATGACTTAAAGCCTATTGTTGGGGCAACCGATTGGTATGAACAACCAACCAGGCTAGGACAACAGTCAAACAACTCTCCCTGGACGGTCTTTTCCGTGGAGTGCTTTGAAAACATATAAAGGCCTGAGAACCTATTGGTCCAGCGGGAGTTTGAGCTGGTGGGGGGTAGCTTAAGTTTGGGCGTGGGGGATAACCACTAAAAAACGGGCCCCCTTGTGTGGTGGAAACACGAAAAGAAAAAAACTCGCAGTTTTTCCCCACCGTTGGAAAGAGGGCGAAGAAAAAGCGGGCAATATATATGTGTGTGTGTGTGTGTGTTCAGTATTTATATTAGAAAATAAAGTTTTTGAAAAGAAAAAGGAGAAGGATTTTTAATTTGTTGATAGTTTTGTAGAACATATATATTTTAAAAGAAAAAGTGACTGTACATTTGCTGTGTTATAATATATGAAGAATTCATATAATGGCACTATAACAGTCAATGCCAATATTACCATACATATGACTTTAGAGACAACACTTTTCAGGAAAATAATGGATCTGCTATTCATTTTACAAAATGTGTATGACACTATGTCCATGGTATAATATATATATGTACATTGCAGTGATTCTTTTTGAAGTAATATGTTTGTTTCAAAATATACTATACATTAATTGAACTTTTTAAAATGGAACATTTTATGCAAATTTTCATTTAATCTTTGGAAAATCTGCAGTAGTAAAACCCACTGGATTACAGTTTTTAAAATCATGACTTAATCTGGCAATATAGGTTTGTATTCTTAAGTCTGATTTTAAAAAAAATCTTCAAAGTAACAATTTAAACTAATTGTAAGTAAAATGTTAAGAAAACATTCAGAGAAAAAGCAAACACTACTAATTTATAAATATTACTAAAATAATTTAAATAAAATTCCAATTTTCTAAGTAGTTGATTACAACAGAAATAAAGAAACCATGGAACTGCTTTTCAAACAATCATGGCAGTCACCTGGAATCTGATGATAATGAAACAAACTAATATATTAAATAAAACAATATCCATTCCATCTTACACAACTGACATACATGATCACATAAACGTAAAAAAGATAAAGGATTTCCAATATACATATTATGTGCTGAACCAACACTCGTCAGATGGTCCAGATTATCTCCTACACCTATTTATATAATCAGTGGTTGGTTTGTATTAAGATAGCAAATCTTCAAACTTTAATGGACAGGCTTCAATCTTCTCTTTCCAACTATTTAACCATCTATATCATTGAAAATCTGATGATGGCATGTTCAAAGCTCTTGTTTGACAATTTTGTTATCATACCGATGCTGATTATAAGTCATTCTGATGTCCCATATACATAATCTTAAGTCCAATTAAATATAAAGAAAAGAGATGGGTACTTAAATGTGTTTAAGGTCCTGAATATGAGGAGTTAGAATGACTTATGGCCAGCATGGGTATGACATAGAATTGACAAACGGCTTTGAACTTTCCATCATCAGATTTCTAATGATATGGATGACTGAAGAGTTGGAGAATGGAGAAGATTGAAACTTGTCCATTAAAGTATGAAGATTTTGGTATCTTAATATAAAATGAGTACTGCTTATGTGTGTGTGGTAGATGATGATCTGGACCAACTGATGAGTGCTGGTTCAGCACAAAATACATATACTAGAGATCATTTAACTTTTTTACATGTATGTGGTCATATAAGATGGAGTGGATGATTTAGCTTGAAAGTCTGAATTCAGATCCCCTCAAATTACATCTAGCTTAAAAGTATATATAATATACTTGTATTTAAATATTAGATAAAATAATATGTAAAGAAGGTTTTTTAAATAATACTTTTATGTAAACACTACTACTCAACTTAAAAGTAAAATAAAAAACGAATTTCAGTTAATTTGCCATTCTCGGAAAATATCAGAGATCTTAAAAATCCAGACTTTATATAAAACAATTGGAAATTGCAAAAATATTGTCACTTTACAAAGATATTTAGGGCTCAACTAAACAATAAAAATCAAAACAACCTTAAATGCTTTTACGAAACAACAATATTCCTGCAATTTTCAATTGTTTTATAACAAATCTACTTTGTCATTTTTTAAAAATGGCAAAATAACCAAGATTCAGTTTTTTCCTACTTTTTAGTTTTTTTTTTTTTCATATGTCATAGCATCAGCCGGGAGGTGAACCCCCAACCGTCTGCAACCAACTACTTGCTTGCACAGCGGCTGCGATGACCTCTCGGCTAACAACGCTTGACTCCTACTTTTTAGTTAGTTAGTATTGTTTACATAAAAGCATTATTTAAAAAAACTTTTTTTTTTTTACATATTATTTTATTTTTTTACTTTTTAATTATAAACTAAAAAAAATATGTCAAAACTTATGATTTAATAATAAAATGTGAAAAAGATTGAGACAACAATATAGATGTGTCAAGCATTGGTGGTCGAGATGTCAGCACAGCTGCTTAACAAGCAGTTGTCCCGGGTTAGCGGGTTCGCTTCCCGGCCGATGCTATGACACATGAGAAAAAAAAAACAATATAGATGTGATGCATAAACTAAAAAAAGCATTTAATTTAATTACTTTGACGTACTAATATTTTATCCAATAAAATTAAATTATGGTTATAAAACTTTTATATTATCAGAAAAATGTAACTGACAAACTGTTCTCAGACTAATTACTATCAAACCATGTAAAAAAGACTGATTAAGACAAGAACATGGATGTGACGCAGAAACTCCTGAATAAAAAAAGAAACTTTTATTTATTAAATATTTCATCTTATAAAACTTGTTCCATTAAAAACAAAAAATAGTTAAAACTAAAAAAAAAATTTCAGCTAGAACAAAATTCAAAAATGTCGTCTTATAGATAAAAACATATACAGAAAATGTGTACGTACAGACAGAAACATGCAAAGATAGGGCAAGTTAATATAAAAGTATATAAAATAAGTTACAAACAACAGTCATTAACTTAAAAGATGATGTTATTATTATCTATTGACCAAATTATTTCTCTATGGCCAATAAATACATAACTTCTATAGGGATATAATTTGTTAAAATAATAATCTCATAATCCTCTACCCTGAGTACAGTAATAACAAATATTTTATGTAAAAATATTTTTTAAAATGGTATTTATTAATGATTCATATTTTTGTTAAGTAGAGTGAAACCACATTATTCACTATATTTTGTTCCAATCTCTATTAGCATATATCATATATAATGCACAATACATATTGATTACTGGGCTATAGATTGGTATAGTACTTTTCAACACATATATATGCAGCTACTGGTTTTAGATTCTCTTATAAATTCTAAGCTCCCTAATATAAAAAATATTTTTTTATGTTTTTTTTAATCACTACTAAATTTCACAAAGCTTCTATTTTTATGCATAGAAGATATTTTATTAGACTAAATACTGTACTATATCAAACTTTTAGAAGAAAATTAAAGAAAAAATGTTTGTGCTTTCAATACACACAGACATAATTAATAAACAAGATCATGTAATTTTAAATTGTAATATGGGCAAAAAAAAATATTTAGTAAATGAGTTCCTAGATAAATAAAAATGATTGCTGCTATATTATAAGTAATACAGATATATAAAAGTGATTAAATTTACAAATTTTAAAATGTGAATTTTTTCTACAGTAGAGGCCTTTTCATACCTGCACTCCAATATGTAATATATAGGGGGTTTGAACTCAGACTTTCGTATGACCCTCAACTGTCCATGATATCTCATTCTGCTAACACACTTGATCACACACATGTTGAAAAGATAAATAATCATCAATATTTCATGCTAAACCAGCACTCATCAGTTGGTCCAGACTATCATCTCCACACATATATACAATCAATGCTCACCTTATATTAAGATAGCCAATCTTCATATTTTAATGGACAGACTTCAATCCACTCCACCCCACAACTCTTCAGCGATCCATTTCATTAAAAATCTGATGATGGAATGCTCAAAGCTCGTATTGGTGCCAACCTTCTCATCCTACCCATGTTCACCATAATACATTTTTTACATATTTATATTTTATTGATATTATATAATTGAAGTAATGTATATTGATGTAGAAAATATAATGACTTTACTGGATTTTATTTATTTCATTCAATATTTCTTCTGTTTTGTTCAGTATAAATAACAAATGTTTATTTTAAAAATTCAAATTGATCAGTATTATTTATTCAATAAAAAATATTATTGTTCAATATTTTATAACATGAAATAAAAATATTATAAAATTATTTATTTTATAAAATATTTTTCAATAAACAAATATTCAATGAAATTTTTAAAAAAAAATCTACATTATGATTCATATTAAAACAGAAAAAATCTACTAAAAGTAATTTGTATTATTGAAAACTTATTAATCAAAATAATAGTAAAAATATTTCAATTATATTATTACAAAATTAAAAGTAATAATAGCGATTACTTTGCAGTAAAAATTTTCAAATATTTTGTCAAAAGTATTTAAAAAAATTTATAACCAAAATATATTAGTACTTCTCTTCACTTGAAAAATAATTGTAGAGTTTAATCACCTATACAATTTTCTAATTTAACAGGTCTCTGTTATTCTCTCATTCGTCTCAGAGAGAATTATGATATACAGGTGAATTCAGTAGACTTGAACTTGTAGATTCTTTTTTTTCTAACTTCCTTCAGTTTTAAGTCAATAAAAATCACATGACCACCACCTCTTCAGTTTCAGTAGATGCTTTTATACTGATATTTTCATTATGCATTATATGATCCTCTAAAGCAATGGTTTTCAACCTGTGGGTCATGACCCCTATGAGGGTCGAACAACCCTTTTACAGGGTTCACCTATACCATTGAAAAACATTTTTGATTCATAAGAGTAGCAAAATTAAAGGTTGGGGGTCACCACAACATAAGGAACTGTATTAAAGGGTCATGGCCTTAGGAAGGTTGAGAGCCACTGCTCTAAGGTGTGGTAGATAAATTATTATTTCTTGGCTTAGCTTTAAGGGATCACTTAAATGGATTCATCTGGCCTTCTTATCTCTCTGACATCTTTCAGTTCAATCACACATAATTGCTTAGATAACCATTTAGTTATAATATTTTTCACTATAACTTGAATTCTTATCATTCCTCCTGCAATTTCTCACTTCTATCATATTTTCTCTAAGTTTATCTGATATAAATCCAGAGATTTGTTTGAAAATGTTTATCAGTGTTTTGAGTTTTTTTATTTTTATTTCTAGAACTCAATGTGAAATACTGATAAAATATTTCTGTAATTAAGACCTCATTAATTAATATCAGCAGAACCCATTATTTTTAAAGAACATTTCAGTTATTTAACAGCTGTTTCTGATAGGCTGTTTGGCTCAGGGTGGTAAAGTGGTGCTAATAAATGATGTAGTTTCTTCTTAGCTACAATATCCTTCAACTGTATTGGTCCTGAATTCATCACCAATATCCATGACTAATAATTCATGATAATTCTCTGCATTAGCATTTTTTCACTATCGTGTATTCCATCCATTTAGATTACATGTCAATGATAACAATAAATATACATTCATAGAACAGTCCTACATGATCTAATTGAATCTTTTGCCATGAATTAGTAACTTCTGGCAGAGGTCAAAACTACTTCATTGATTGTCTCACCATTGTTTGACAGGTTTGACATATCTTGACATTTGGATTAGGATACCAGATGTATGATTGGGATAATTATTTTATAAAAACAGTTCTAGTGTGCCTTTTTAGTAGGAATTCTAATACATTTTCTAGCCTGAGTTGAAATTAAAACTTGGTCAATTATAAGAGTACACTCGTTACTTATAGATAAGCTCTCTTGGGCATTCTGAATTTGCTGAACTACATTTTTTGGCCATTTATTCAGCCAGCCTTGCTTTATCCATTTCTTTACTAACTGGTATATAGTATCCTTTTCATACAATCTACTATAACTTTTCTGTTTACTATATTTGGTTTCATAGTATTTTATATAATTTATTTGAGACATACGGGCTCATGCATGTTTTTATCTGAAGTTTTAGAAAGAGCATATGTATGCTTTATCTGCTTTTTTGGTTTATTTAACTCAAAATGATAAGAAGCTAAGAAATTAATACATTTTAGGCTACATTGCCTAGCATAATCTGAAGTCACTTTATTCTTTCCTAATAGCCCTAATAGAGATTTATGGTCTAGCCCTAATAGAGGTTTATGGTCTATAAAGATTTTAAAGGAATGTTCAGATACATATTGGTGGAACTTTTCTGCCATGAATGTAAGTACTAAGGCCTCTTAATTTAGTTGGATATTGTTTTCTCAGCAATAGACAATGTCCTGAAAGCATCTGTTATAGGGTACTCACACACCCCTACATCCTATGAGTGATTATATCACTTACTCCAAAGTCAAGCATTCATCGTAAAAATAACTTCTGATAATCACAATAACGGATTAACAGTTTAAGCCAGCTAATCTTTAATCTTTTTAAAAGTAACATCCTGTTGAAATCTTCCTCTCTGTTTCTACTTTAATAATTGGTAGAGATATGCTGTATGGGATTTTTCCTTTTAAAAAATTGAACATATCTAAAAAGGTTTGCAATTCTCTGATATTTTTTGACTTTGGTACATTCTTAGTTGCTTTGACCTGTACCAAGTTGGGATATTTGCCTTAGCTATAATATTTTCTAGAAAGATACTTTGTCTGGTTGACCATATACATTCAGAACATTTAATTTAGCTCCAATTCTATTAAGTTTTTTGCACACAATGTTTACCCATATTCTTAACTCCTGTTTAATTTCAATGATTATGAAATTATAATCAAGATAGGCTATATCTTCTTTTGTGCATCTTAAAAGCCTTTTTATTTTGGCTGGGAGAACATTAGATATTATAGTTGTATGATAAGGCAATTTATTGAACTTAAACAGAGTATATGATTGTTTATGATAACTAGACTGTTCTAGCAATAACCAAGATTTAATAAAAATGCTAATCACAAATCCACCTTGGAAAAGACTTACTGTAGAGAAGCTAATATTTCTCTAATGCTTGGTCTGGATAAGTTCTTTTGTTAATGTTTTTATTTAATGATACTCAATATACAAATGATCTTTCAGTCTGCCTTTATAACATTTCACATTTCATTTTTATTATGTTTTTTAGTGCCATAGCAGTATAAAATGGCCGCTTTTGTGATTTTATTGGTCATCTGTGTTTTTGTCTTCTTTATCAATGTAATTGGTTGATAGCATCTGCTGTATTTTTTAATTCTATCATGTTCCAGAACTCTTATATTTTATTCCTTTTTCAATAACCCCATTGTATTTAAGCATAGTCTCATTTAATAATATTTGTTTAAGCTTTACATCTTTCATACTGAATAGCAGATACTCTAACAAATTGTCATCCAGCTAAACTTTGAACTGGAATTTCTTTGTTTGTTAACAGTCATATATCACACTTCCAAATTATTTCACTTGATGATTTCAATCTATTTCAAAAATGTGGTCACACTATATATTTCGAAGTCATTGATTTATAGTATAATCTTAATTTCTGTAACTCTTTGTACAGGCATCTTGAGTCACACATTAAAGTATTAACTTTCTGTGTATTATCTAAAATATTGTTTATTATCATGTACCTCTTGACATGGGCCACATTGTTAACATCAAAAGACATTATACCATTCTGCATTGCCATAGTGTTTGTTCACATTATTACTAAGTATGCAAATGCATAGGAAACTCAACAGCTAATTCCCATGACATTTTCACCCATTCTTATCCAACTATGGCCTTACACAGGATCTTACATTGTCAATTGTGCCAAATAATGTATACATCAGCTAGATCACCTAAGCCAGCAGTAAACTCATTAATTTGTTCTTAGAAAATAAATGCACAATAAAATTAAACTTACAAAAAATACTATTACTCTGAATAAAAATATAATATTAGTAAAGCATTAATAACTACAACCAGCAGTTTTCTGGTTACCTTCACAAATAAATTTACAGCTATAAATAGAAAATCCTCTCACCTTCTCCACCAATTATGCTAACTGACACTATGCCCAATATAACTCTATGCAAGCACTGTATTTCATAGTGTTAACTACAATGTTGAATTCTATTTTATTGCACATTTTACACTGTATTGATTCTTCACTATTAACTCTTTTGCATATTGGATTGTGTGCATGCTTAGCAGCTCATTTTATTCTGTGACCTTGTTCACTGCTTATGCATGACACTGATCTGCACATACACATATCTAGTACATCAGTTTTTCATTTATTTTTTCTAATTTGTATAATTAATTACATTATTATTTCTCTGCAAATTAACATATCAATTTACATTTTTTTGTTTTGCATAATTTTAAGTATCATGTATAATAACTTTCTAGAGTAGGGTTAATATCCTTTTATTTCTGACTAATTACATCTGCACACACACTCATACTTATTTATCTTTATACATCGTAGGTGTATACCTTTTTTTTTTTTTATTGTCAAAACATAACACTTCCAATAATAGTTTCTTTCTCTCTTTTTCAGAACTGTCTATTCTAAAATTGAGTAATCAATGAAAAATGTTTAGCGTCTTTATTAAAAAATCTTTATTAAATGTTTTTATCTATTTTATATACGTGTATGTATTTAAAAAATAACATAATAATAAATATCATATATCTCCTATAACCTTGAGTATTCGTAATTATTATTACTGCATGATTTGAAATAATTTTTGAATGCATTTAAAAACAAATACACAATATTATTTAAGTAGTAAAATGATTTTTAAATTTTATTTCATTTATTACCTATTTTTATTTGTATATGAATATTATTTTATAACCAATAGCATAATGTATTTAAATTGAGTGTGCTTTTACTATATAGAAAGAAAAAAAAAGAAATACGTTTCTATTCTAGTTTTAATTATTTTAATATTATTTGTATGTAAAAACCAAATGTTGGGCACTTTTTATTTTCCAATATTTTCATTATCTCTGTTATTTATGCATGCGTGTGTGTGCAAATATTTAAATCCAATTATTTAATGTGTTATTATTTTTGTTTCCAATGAAAATTCTTAAATGCATTTTTTAAGAAAACGTTGAAACAATTATAAAATGAACTAGTTTACCTGAAAATTTTTCAGTTGTTCTAAAAAAAACAGTTGCACTATAAATTTGAAATTCTTCCGAATGTGTAAGAAGAATACTATTTTTTATTACTGATTATTTGTGTAAATAATGTAATGTCAATTTTCAGGTAATATATATATATGTCTATACTGTATAATTTAATGGATTTAAGAGCTATAATTAGCTATCATATTGATGAATCAAAGGTACACGATGGTGATCAGTGATGATAAGTAGGTAGATTGGATAGCTAACTTATATCCCCAGAATGAAATTCAAAATACAAAACACAATATAAGTTAAAAATATATATACAGTGGGCCGATTGTCCTTGATTGATGGTAATGTACATCATTATCAATAGACATAACACACATGAAATTATACCACCAGAAAATTTAATGCTATTTTATTTTATTTCTCTAGCTAATACATTGTGATTTATTTTGCCATCTTTCAGTTTTTCAAAGGGAACTTAATGCCTTATTTTCTTCGCATTTTTATAATTCTGAATTTGAACACGGTTTCAGAATAGGACTTAGCAGTAGGATATTTACCTAAATTAATTAAGGGTATTCTCTCAGTAGGATATTTACATAAATTAATTAAGGGTATTCTATTAAAAAAATTATAATAATATAAATATTTTGAATGGGTTTGATAAAAAAGAATAAACTGATTTTATTTATTTATCCTTGCCTTTTAAATTGTTCTCTTTTAAGTTTCAAATAAGAATGCAAGTATAATTAGTGGTAAAATAATAGCACAGAGGGAAAAAGCAATTTTAAATGATTTATTAAATACTACTAGAGAAAAAAATGATATATTTCTCAAAACATTTATTAAACTAAATAATATGGATGATATATTACAAATATGGAGATGAGTTATGGAACTAACATTATTGAGTTAAACAGGGTTAGGTATTTAGTGGTTAAGTTCTTTGTTAACTTAATTAGAGAGTCTGATATAGCTTCCATGTCTCTTGAAAAATGAATGTTGTGGCAAGAGTTTTGTCTCTTTGTTTAATTTTCTCTATGCTCTGAATAAATAATGAGTTTTCATCTGGCTTGGGATGTTGGTATTGTGCCTTGCACCTTACAATCCAAATGGCATAGGTGATGAAAATTGACAGCCTGATTGTAGGAATATCTCTTCCACGAATGCATTCTTTTATATTAAGTATTTTGTAGTAGTCTATCTTTGAATTGTTAAATATTATTGTTTTAATATTACCTAGACCCATGCATGTTTTAATTATGTGGTCAAATGTTTCCTCATCCCTGCCACAGCTGTGGCAAATTGATTGGACTTTGGTGATAGATCTTTTATATCTGAGGAACCAGTTGACCGGCATGGCATCCAGATTAATTTTAAGTAAGTAATCTAAGTATTTTGGTTCTAGAGCCCAATACTTGAATAGGGTAATCAGCTTGTGATTAGTTATTCCTAATCTTGTAGTAGAGATTTGATTATTTTGTTTTAGGATGCGATGGGCATCCCATAGCTTGATCTTGCTTTGATAGTTGTTATGGGCATTTGTATTTTGTTGCATTGTTGACAGGATTAGATGGTCAAGCCAGCTTAATTTTTTGGGGGGTGGTGTGTCAGTAGGAATTATGGATTCAGTGATCTGGTCATGGCCATATTTTTGGACTAGATTATATATCAGAGTGTGTGATTTCTGATAGTTAATTGAAGTGATGGAATGTAGTGACATTCCATTTAATCTTTTGTTTTCCTGCATGTTTCTCATGCTGATGGAAACAGTTTGTCCTTTCCATAGTAATCTTGAGCAATATTGCTCAATTTTCTTGATGAATGTTTTATTTGCATTCATCATTGGCAGGTAGTATGCAATTTTGCTGTAAATCTTTATATTTAGCAGTGAAACCTTACCATAGAGCGAAAGGTATACCTTTGAGAGGGTCTTAGTGATCTGGTCTGTGGACTGGAGGATTTTTGCCTGAAGTTCTTTAGACATTGCTGATTGCGATTTTGAAATATTAAATCCCAGAAATTTCTGTGGTTCAGCTTGGAAGCGCGATTTGATTTTTTTTCCAGATAGGATAGACCAAGCTGTGGATTTTCCTGTATTTATTTTTAGGTCTGATAGATTTGTATATTTGTCCAATATTTCATATAGTGTGTTTAGATATTTCTGAGTTGGCAGAATGATCAAGACATCATCCATGTAAGTGATTGCTTTGATCGCTCTTTTGAGTCTGGGTATATATACTCCAGGTAGGTTATCTTCAATGTCTTTAAGAAGTGGATTGATGTAGCAGGCAAACAGGAGAACACTGAGTGGAGATCCTTGTAAAACTGTTTGTATATACTCCATTGAGTGATATGTGAATTTCCCTATTGTGTAGTAAATTGTTCAATATCTGAATTATCTGGGAGGGAACACCAAGGCCCTCCAAAATATTCAGCAGTGTGCTGATATTGACTGAGTCAAATGCCTCGGATATGTCAAGTTGTATGGAAATGGGCTTGGATTTTCTGTTGGTTCTGATGTAATCCAAGAGTATTTTGGTTTCACCAATCGCCGTGAGTGCTGAGGAGCATTTTTTGGCATACTGAGAGGGCATGATATGACTCAGGATTTTATGTTGTATCTTATCTTTAATGACACCCTCTATAATCTTTATTAAGAGTGGAGACATGGATATGGGTCTTATGTTGTTTATATCAGTAGGGTCTTTGCTCTTTTTCATAAATGGCACCAATGCAACTGGATATAAATTTTTAATGAATCTTTGCTTTTGCGCAAGATGGTCAATCATTAACATGATGATTGGGACAGTAAAATTGCTTAAGTGGGAGAGAAGAAATTTAGGTATCCAATGCATTCCAGGATGGATGCTGTCTGGAAGGGAGCATAGTTTGTTTTTAATATCTTGGACTGTGATCAAATGATCATCACTGGATGAATGACTTGTCCAATCACGATCTACTGATGAGTTTTGTTTTTTTAATTTTTTTTCAAAGTGTAGTTCAATTTTTTTCAAGCACGTGGTATCCAGTCATGCTGGTGCCCTGATGTTTAATTAGTATTGGAGTATTTTTTTCTGTGGCCCCAGGGCCCACCTGAGATATCCTCTAGTCCAACAATATTGAGGAGCCAGATATATCTTGGATCTTTTTAGAGACACATATTCAGCAAGGGCTTTTTGCTTTGCTTTATATTCATTCTTAAGTGAGATGATGTCATCTATTGAGTTGCTTTCAGTAGAGAACTGTTTAAGTTGAGCATTAATGTTCTGTAGGTCCTTTAATAATGAGGTTGGGCACTTTGACCTGCAGGAGTACTGGACTATTAGAGTTTGGAGAACTCCCACTAGTGCAAACCAAGCCTCTTCAGGTGGTCTTGAAAGTATATCTATTTTCCTAAATAGAATATATGCCTCTGATGGGATGGCTTCAGTTATGTTGGCCTTTGTTAGCATTCTAATCATTTTGTTGTGATTCAGTTGTGTGAGGTTATCAATTTGCATTGAGATGACCACTGCAAGGTGGTCAGAGAATGCTACAGGCTGAAGCACTGCCTCCATAATGTAGTGGAATTCGGGTGTGTAAAAGACCAGATCTATCAAAGATTTGTGTCTTCTGGTATAGAATGAAAAAGCACTATCTGGAAAAAAACCTTCCCCACTAAGAAAGCTTCTATTCAGAAGATGAAGGTATTTATTGACAAATTCTCCATAGGAAGTGTTAAAATCCCCAACAATCACTGTTGGCCAGTAACTATGTTAATATATGAACTGTCATTGTTAGGAGTGTATATGTATATAGCATTAAAGGTGGTAGTTCCATATGTGAGTTTGATAGATATTATATTTTTGTCCGTGTAAGTAATTTTAAAACTATCTGGAGCATTTTTACTATTTATAATTATGCCTACTCCTCCAGCTGCTACATTACTAGTGCTAAACTGAGTGTAACCCAGTTTGGATAGTTCTTCCATGATAATACTGCTGGAGTTTATGTGATATTTAGTTTCTCCCATGAATAGTATATGTGGTAGGTTGTTTTGAAACCTGTGTTTTATGTCATATACACGGGCAGTGGAGTTGATACCTCTTATATTCAACCCCACAATCTTACAATTAATAGTCTGCACTATGTTGGTAACCACTATAGATAACCGCAAGTGGGTTTATAGATGGTGAATTGGTCTTTGGTCTTATATTTGGTCGGAGGACTTGAGAATCTTCTGAAAAGGTTGGTGTAAAAAGATTGACAGATTCACATGTGTCTTCTCTATCTATTCCATTTGATGGGTTTGGAATTATAGGGTTACTTGTCTTTCTTATCTTCTTGATACTGCTTGCTGTGCTAGATTTAATAGTATTTGCTGGAGCTATGGAACTACAACCCTCATCTTCTGAGTCTATCTTTTGGTTTGTGAAATATTTTCTTTTATTGTTTATAATTATGGATTGTGTAAGCTCCATTTCAGTTTCATCATTAGGTTTATACTCAGATTCAATGTGTGTTTTGTTTTTACAAGATGACTTCTTAATTATTTTGTTTTGAGTCTTGCCTCTATTGAGATCTGGTATATGGTTTTGCGAAGGTAGCATTTTATCCTGATTGTTGGTGTGTATCAGATTGTATGGCTGTTTTTGATTGTGTGTAGCTGTGTTCAAATCTTTTGGTTTTATCTTTGTTGGTATAGGTACATTGTTACTTGAGAACTTTTGTGTGTTTTGTTTGTTTGTGGTATGTGGTAAGTTTAATGAAGTTTTAAAACTTAGTAATTTGTTATCTCTTTGAAGTGAATTGGTTGTGTTAATATTTTGGTCTATTGAGAAACACTGCTCATCACATTGGTTTGTTTTGCGTAAGGGTTGCACATTTTGGTCTATTTCCAAACATTTATGGTTTTGGTTGTTTCTTTCTCCACAGTGGGAGCAATTCCTTGTCATGCACTCTCTGATCAAGGGTGTTATTTGACCACAAGCAAAGCATTGGGATCTTACTCCCAGAAATGTAAGAATCATAGGAGCTCCCTTGAAACTGATGGTAGTGGGTATATCTGTAGGTTTAATTCCTTGTTTCAGATGCAATTCAAACACAGCAGTGTTAGATAATATTGCATCACCAGCCCTATCTTCTGGTAAATATACAAATTTGTATATCTTTCCAAATGGGCTGAGGGTGCTTTGAAGCTGATCTTCTTCAAAACCAGAAATGCAGTTTTTTATCCTGCCAAATAATGCTGATGTTCTATTGAAGTCAACATAGCAAATAAAATGGTTATTGATGGTCCTATTGTTGACTTTGAAATTATTCCTTTCGGCCCAAGTTTTGAACTCGACCGCTATATAGCGGTTGTTGGGATGTGTTAGTATTCTGTGAATGCCCGCACCCATAGACCCTTTTTTGATCATTGCACAGAATGAGTCTATGGGGAATTTGATAAGTGAGCAATTAGGGTCTGTGATGGCCATGACGAGACTCTTGTCACTATTATAATTCAGCAGTGATTTAAGCAAAAGATTAGGGATGGTTCTATTAAATCGAAATGATAGATGATTATATTGGTCTTCTTCATAGTTGTCTGTTGTGAATATGTATTTGTCTGTGGATATATTAGCGGGTTGTTGTTTGTTAAAATTATCTCATGGAAAATGATATATTTCTATAACTACCAAACGACAAATTTTCAAATTCTAATTAAACAAATATATATATAGTTCATTAAAACTTAGGAAAATTCCAATTTTGACTGAATAGGGACAAATATTAGAGTCATCATAGTTTTAGAAAAAGTCGAAGGATTTAATTTCAAAAGAGACAAAATTCTTTTGAATATTAAATATTATTATAGTAATTATATTATTTCGTTAACTTACATTATACGTTGCTTTTATTATACATATATATTGAGCCAGACGCTTTGCTATGTCTCAAATATATATGAAGACAAATAGATCGGTTTAGCTAAAATTCTACTTTTAAATTAATTTAGAAAATTCTGTTTTATTTTTATCAAACGTGTGTTATCAAAGTGAAATCATATGTTTATAAACGCACACACACAAATATGTATTTTTTTTCATTTACTATTAAAACAAAATAACTATATAATTAATTATCCTGTATGTATTTATCTATGCATTTATAGTATATGTATTTAATTTTTATTTATTAAATTTATTAAACTTTTAAACTTCAATTTTGTTCATAATATTTTTATAAGCAAACACGAAGTATATATATATGCATATATATATAGCTTCAATATAGATAATCAGTGCTGAGTTTATATAAATATAGCATGTCCACCTTCCAACTCTTTAGCCATTCATATCATTGAAAATCTGATGATGGAACACTGAAAGCCCTTGTTGATGCCAATATTTATTTACTGTCATACCCATGTTGACCTTGGGGTCACTCTGACTCCTCACGTATAGGATCATAATATGACCATTTAAATACTTAGAAGAGGGATGATCAGAAAACAGGCTGAACATATAATATTTAAATATAATATTTAAATATTACTGAATTTAATATAATTAAAAGTAATTTGAATTTAGACTTTCAGGGCTCCCTATATCTATTCAGTTCATCTTATACAACTGATATACATGACCACATAATGTGAAAAATGATCTTCAATATATGTATTTTGTGTTGAACCAGCACTTGTCAGTTCAAATCCCTGTTAATTACATCAAGTTCAGTATAGACAATATACTTGTATTTAAATATTACATATGCAGCTTGATTTTCTGCCCATCCCTCTTTTGTATTTAAATGGACATATTAAGGTCCTATACATGAAGGGTCAGTGGGTATGACAATAATATTATCAATAACAAAGGCTTTGAGCATTCCATCATTAGATTTTCAATGATATGTATGACTAAAGAGTCGGAGAGTAGAGAAGACTGAAATCTGTTCATTAAAGTTTTAGGATTTGGTTCTTAATATAAGCTGAGCACTGATTATATATATGTGTGTGTGTACATTGGAGATGATAATTTGGACCAATATTGGAGATCATATATCTTCTTCACATATATGTGGTCATGTTTATTGGTTGTATAAGATACAGTGGATAGATGTAGGGAGATTGAAAGTCTGAGTTCAAATCCTTTCTATATATATATATGTAATATAATTTAATTAAAAATCAATTTAAAACAAAATTGAAATTTGATCATTTAAAGTATGTAATAAGGTAAATCATATTGTGAATATATATATGAAAATAATAAATATATGAAATAACTCAAGGAAATGTAAAAATACTAATAAAACACACACACATATAGCTGCTTTAAAATTTCAACTAGCAGACTGGTTTTCATCAGAAAGCATAGCAAAGTGAACATTTTGCTCTGCTTTTTAATAAAAATCAGTCTCCTCATTTTGTTGTGCTTTCTGATGAAAATCAGTCTGCTGGTTGAAATATTAAAGCAGCATTATAGAGTAGTAATTGTGTATGTTTTTATTACTATATATATATAACATTAAACACAATAGTTATTTATTTCTCTAGTGCTGTGTTTATTTCTAACAGTCACACTCCTACACGTGTTGTATAAATTTATATTACCCAAAAGATACTCACACTTACTAAACATAAGATAAAATCTTTGGAAAAAATAAGATGAATTCATCCTATCTTTTTATGTACAGGTATATGTATAGGCAAATCGTAAGCACCTTTAATTCCAGTCATTATATATAATACATGACATTTATGAAATTTTTACAATTTACTTTATGTCAGTATCAGATGTAATATTAAGTATATATAACAAGTCATTTTTTTTTATCTTGCGCATTACCAATTCAACTTACATAACTTCTCTGCATTAATAATATCAATATATTAAAAAGTAAATGTTATTTCAAAAATACCTATTTAATTTCAATTTGGTTACTTTTTATATTTTTAATTTCATTGTGTATATTTAAGCTATCCAAAACACAGCACCAAAAACCACATGTGGGCCACAGTGATGGTACATTTGATACTGCTATTGACAAATACAAAAATACAAGTAGTTTAGTAAGAAGCCAAACTATCGTAAAGTTGTCACTAAAATGATATATTATAACCAATTATCATATCTTGTCTACTTTTTTATAAGAACTTTTATGAACCTGTATAACTTTTATTTTTTATATTTTTAAAAATGCCTCTTGAGCCTAATGGAATGGCAAACTTTCTAATAATTTAAAATAAGTACAGTATTAATTATGTTGGCTATGGCCATGGGACAAATATTTTTAATGCAGTTTTTAAATTACACGATTGAATAGATTGATATACATTATCTCCATCTATTAGTATTAATCATGACTGTCTCATTTAATTTACTCATATTCTTCTAAGAGACAATTATTTTTAACTTTATTGTTTACTCAGCCTTAAATAGATGGATTTGGAGTAGTATAAAAATAATTGCATACATTAAGACAAATTATTGCTACTACTGTAGCCAAGGATTAGCCAAGGATTATAATATATGCATTAAAAAAACAATTATATTATCCAGCAATATTGAACCACCACATGTATAGTTGAAAAATAAATGAATACAAAAAAAAATTGTTTGTATTTATTTTTCATACTACACATGTGCATAAAATGTATACTTTCTGATACTATAAATGTGGCTGCAGATAGAAGTTTGCTGTTAATTGAAAGGAGTCCCTTTGATTTCTCTTGGAGGCCTAAAGGGATCTGAGCAGGGAAAATTTCTAATGTCCACTTCATATGTTCTTGTCATTGCAGGTATTATGAATTTGTGATTAGCCAGCATGTTGAGTTTATTGGCTTTTTATTTCTGACTTTTAAGATCAAAAAACACCAAGGACTTTCTTGTCAGTTGCCCAATAGGGCAGAATAAATGTGTGCATAAATGAAAAAAAAAAATCTAATATATATATAATCATGGCAGACAAAAAGAAACCATGGTCTTATTACCAGAAGACTGTAAAGTCACCAGCCAAGGCAGCAGTTGATGGCTGATGACAGAAAGTGCTAAGAATCCTCTTCTTGTGAACCTAGACTGCCATTTGATGATGATTTTTTATTTAGGTACTGATAATTCCAGATTATTTTCAAGTGAAGGAAGATTACAAGAAGTGGAAGAAGAACTCTATTACAATGTCACAAATATTGGAAGTACAAGTGGAATAGGAGTCATTATAAATAAAAGTGGAAGAACAACATTGTGGTGATTGACGATGTATCAGACAGAATGACAAAATTAGTTATTCAACTTATTAGCAGATTCCAAATGCAGATAATTAAGGTTTATGCCCCAACAAGTTCTCGTAATGATGAAGTAGTAGATTTTTATATAGATGTACAAAAGGCTTTTGATCAGACTAAACAACATTTTAAAATTGTTATTGGAGGCTTTAATGTTAGAATTAGGGAACAAATGAAAGTGAAAGTACTGTAGGTAAATTTGGTTAATGTAATAGAAATGAGAGAGGACATAGATTTGTAGAGCTTACAGAAAAAGAAAAATTTTATGTTATGAATATTTTTTTTTTTGAAAAAAATGTTAAAAGGAAATGGACATTGAAGCATCCTAATGAAGATACAGCAGAATTGGATTATATTTTTTTTCTCATGTGTCATAGCATCAGCCAGGAAGCGAACCCGCTAACCCGTGACAACTGCTTATAAAACAGCTGTTGCTGACCTCTCGACCACCAATGCTTGACAAATGGATTATATTTTGACTAACAAAAGTTACATATTTCAAGATTAAAGATCAGCCTTTTCAAGCTATTATGCATGCACTTTTTATGAGTGTTAATAATAAATGAATATTTTCATTCCCAACACAAGATATAGTATTTATGAAAGAATAAAATGAGTCCACTTATTCTTTCCAACCCAAATGCTTATATATGGGCAAATCTTAAGTACTGGAAATGAAAGCATGAGGATAGACCACTCACTTTAAATTACCATTTACGATGTCTGAATGAATGACGTCGACAAAATTATCTAGAATTTACTAAACGTCACTCTCAAATGAAACTTAAACATATGTAAATAAGCATTTATTTTTATAGCACTATGTTTTTATAAATTGCAATACATTAAAGATCAGCCTTTTGAAGCTATTGTGCATGTGCTCATAGCTTGAAAAGGCTGATCTTTAATGTATTACAATTTATAAAAACATAGCGCTATAAAAATGCTTATTTATATTTCAAGATTATAATATCCTTAATAAATTCAACACAGAAAGTGATCATCGATTACTAAGATGTAAGATACATGTTTATGCAAAACTAGAGAGACAACAATTATTAAGAAAAACAATATTTACAGTTGATATTCCTAATCTTTAAAAACATTCTAATGAATTTAAATTAGAACTTACAAATCAGTTTCAAGTATTAGTAGATTTTGAACATGATTCAGATTTGAATGAAATTAATATGAAAATAACTGATACACTTTTAAAAACTGCATCAAAGATAGCTGGTAGGAAAAAAGCAATTGACCAATAAAATTTCTACTGAGACTAGAGAATTTATGAAGAAAAGAAGGAATATGAAGATATATAAAAATGATGCATTAAGAACGATTGAATATCTCAAATTTTGTAAAGTGGTGCAGAAAGAGTTGATAAGATATAAGAAAGTATAATTACAAACTAGCAAAGAAATCTATGGAACAGAATAAAATCTTCGTGTAAAACAACATTTTGATATTGGTAGGAAACTTATATCTGCAATAAAAAAAAGATTGAATTATTTCTAAAAAGAAAGATGATATCATGAAATGGGTAGAAGAGTTCTATCAAGAATTATATAGTAATAAAGAACAAGTATCTCCTACATTTATTATATATTCTGAATTGCCTGGGATTTTAAATGAAGAAGAGAGACATACAATTAAATTTATGAAAAAGAAAAAAACTCCAGGTAAGAATTATAATCAATATATTGTAATGGTCATGTTTGTACATTTTCTTAACAGACTGAGAGTCCAAGCCAGAGAACCAAAAGCTGACCAAGTCGGGATAGTAATATCCTACATCTGATCATACCTCAACTCTCTTACTCATGCTTCCAAGTCAACCCATTGCGAATGACATGCCTGAGGTTACACTCAATATCTCTTGATTCACGTTCCAGCAATAGCAAAGCAGTAAAACATGAGACATACCCCCCCTCATTACATATTATATAAGTTAACTAGTGATTCATAAGGTAATGAGCAAGAATTGAGACTGAGATAAAATTTATATTTCATAAATTTAAGGTAACAATAAGTTATAAAGCAAAATAAATTGGGTATAGTTGGCTCATACACAGGTGAGTAATTACTCAGGGTTACATAAAATATAATACAGTAATTTATATACAGCTCACACACAGGTGAGTGAATGCTCAGGGTTACAAATGGTGTAATAAAGCAAATTATAGTGCTCATACACAGGTGAGTGAATACTCAGGGTTACAAATGATTTAATAGGTCTATGACTTTAATATGCCTATACCATCTGTGTTATAACTCATGCTATGTTCTATATAGTGGAAATAAGTAATAGTTAGAGGGGTCAATTTATTAGTAACTGACAGAGAGATATTATTTTTACTACGTTTAAACTCAACTATAAAGATATTTGCATGATATATAATTGCTACACAGATAAACGCATTAACTCAGATTCTGAATCGGATCAACGCCGAAGTTACTTTCTAGGGAAACTGAACTGAGGTGTGGCAGTCAAATGTCAGATTCTAGTCCATTATAAACTATAGTATCAGAATAAGTGTGCCTCGAATGTATTCTTAATTGAGGTTTATTACCTAGTAAACGGTTCCTCAGACCGGTCTACTTGCTATAATACAAAGAGGCCCTTTTATTCCAGTGAGAAGAACAGTGGCTTATGAGCCCTTTGGAATGCTTTGGTTTCTTTAAATACAAATAAATGTCACATTTTCCTAAACTTTCAAGGCGTGACTTGATGTGGAAACAATCCTGATGTAGGCATTATAGGTATAGCAAGGAGATATGCATATTTATGCTAACTAGCAACACATTCGCAATGCTAATTTAATATTTTCATAAATTAATTACACCAAAATCTTAGCTTCTTTCAGTGCTACTACCACCGGAAAGTTCATAAATGAGATTATTAAGTCACGTGATAAAGGCGATAACAAGAATCTGATTTAAGGGTCTCTGCATAGCTTCTTAATCTTTAATTAAATGGAGTTATAGCAAAAATTTAAAGATTTACTAGAACTGGAAACATTAATTATATGTTGTATAATTTTCATCTAACATCAAATGAACTGACTTTTAAATAATCTACATCAAATATGATTCTTACATAGCTCACGCAAAATATTTATTCATAAATAAATTACTCAAATATTAATTTTAACTAACTCGTAAAATATCCATTTCAAATAACTTATGCAAAATATGAGTTTTAAATAACATACGTAAAATACACCTTTTAAATAACTCTTGTAAAACATACATTTTAAATAACTCGTGTAAAATATACCTTTTTTAACTAACTTGCAAAATATATATTTTAAATAACTTGTATAAAATATACTTTTAAATAACTTATTTTGTGCATTATAAGTAACTGATTCACTCTAGCATAAATAATAGTTTGATTTTAGAAAGAAGTTTCGCCTATATTCTTTATATTCCAATAATCTGATATAATAAAAGGTGCTTAATCATGCCTCCGATGATTATTAACCTACAAAACTCCATTCTGGCGAACATAGCATAAATTAATAACATGAAATCAAAACTAATGATAGATGGCATAAGAAGAAATTGCATAAAACGTTAAAGTTATAATTTAGAAATGAAAAATGTGTTTGAATGGTTTTATAGAAACTAAATATTTATACTTACTTAAAATATTAATGATCAGGAAAGAATTTTGGGAGTGTTCTAAGCTTTAAATAAATTTAATATAAACAGTTTAGTGTAACATTTAAATGATATAATTAATTACGAGATTGATTAGTTAGCTAGCTTTTAATTTAGAATGGGTTTAGTAATGGCATTAAGTATTCTGCAGAATGATTTACTGGTAAAGTCTTTTAAGGTATTCTTTAATGTGCTTCTCTCTATCAAATCAGGCTGGGGCTTTTCTAAGTTTGAGTCTGGATGCAGCTTTGTAAATTTACTTGGTGGCCGCTTTCCTCCATCACTTCGTTCGAGGAACTCTGGCATTTCAGGTGTTTCTCCATCACGAGCTAGGCTTGGCCGAGGTTGATGTTTTCTCTCACCCGGTAGTAGCAGTCTGGGAAGAGTAAATGGCTGTCTATTGTCTTCTAGCCAACGGTCTTCATTCTGACAGCTTGGGTGATGGCTTAGTAGAATTCAGCTTGCTAAAGTATGGAAGAAACAGCTTTTAAGGATTTTGTCAGCACTGGTCTTTCAGAAATATTTTCAGCAGCAACTATAACTTTTTTTTCACAGCAACAACCAAGAAGATTTTCAAACAGCAACTACCAAAAAGATTTTCAAACAGCAACAACCAAGAAGATCTTTTTTATATTCTACTTTTGACAGTAGGTCCCTCCTCCTTTTACTTCTGCCACATCACTTGTTTACTGGTTCGAACTGTGCCTTTAACTAAATATCCATTTAGTAAAATATTTGCTATAGTTAAATCTGGACTTAAAAGCTCTATTATTCCAATTTGCGTCATAGCTACCTCTAGAGTTAAAGATATATTCCCAAGAGTTTTCCAATTTGAGTCCTAGCTACCTCCAGGGCCAAAATATATTCCCTAGAGTTTTGCAAAGCATTTAGTGTGGATTTATGCCTGACTGAATTTTATAATTTGTCTTAGTTATAATTTTAAATGGGTCAAGTTTTAGCTAAAGGTTATTTTTAGACGAAATGTTAAAACTCGTAAACAAATTACCAGCTTGTGTAATTTTAAACAAACAATAGAACTGAAAATTATTCAAAATGAATATTAAAACATAAATAAGTAATTTTATAAATTTGAACTTATTATTCTGTTATATATATAAATTCTAACTACACACCATTATGTTTACTTCAGTTTTAACAAACGTAAATGAATATGCGCATATATAAATATTTAAGACTGTATTTTCATATTATAATTAACAAGACAATTATACACGCACATACTCGGCAATATTATAAGCACACTCAAAGTTTTAAATTAAAAAAACACGCGCAATCTGAGTGAAATGAAATACACTATTATAGAATATAATAGGTGAAACAGATCTAACTGTTTCCATATTAAAAGAACAGACTAAACTCTCCATACAGTAGTGTCATTCAGAGCAAGCCAGAGTAATCAAGAAGTTGATGAAATTTTTTTAAAAACAATTAGCAGTTATATACCAAATGTCTAAATGATAAAGATGTACCAGGTGATTGTAAGAATACAGTATTAATATTTTAAAAAGGTGATAAGTAAGATACTATAAATTAGAGACCTATCAGCCTTTTACAATATTTTTACTAAGATAATTACAACTCATCTACAGAGAACATTGGATTTCAATCAACCAAAAGAACAAGCTGGATTTAAAAGTGGTTTTAGTACAGTAGATTATATCCAAGTATTGAGAGAAGTTATAGAAAAAAACCAATGAATATGAGTTGCCCTTATGCTTTGGATTTATAAATTATGAAAAGACAGTTGATTGTATAAGCATTTCTTCAGTGATTAAAGCATTGGATTATCAAGTCATAAACCCAGGATATTGTCATATTCTGAAGAATATTTATAAAAATGTAATAGCAACAATTAGATTACATAATGATATGAGAAAGATTAATATTGAAAAGGGTGTGTAATACAGGGTGACTCCATATCTCCAAAACTTTTTGCAGTAGTGTTATAAGAAGTATTTTGTGAATTAAAATGGAAAGCTAAAAGAGTAAATGTGAATGGAGATTATTTAAGTCATTTATATTTTGCATATTATGTGGTTGTTTTTACAAATAATGCTTCAGAACTTTAGAAAATGTTGCGAGAGTTATCAGATCAAAGTAAGAATGTAGGACTAAAGGTAAATGTTAAAAAGACTAAAGTAATGTTCAATGGATTTTCTCAAAAGATGAAAATAAAGATTAATTATGATTAGTTAGAAGAAGTTAACAACTATAAATATCTTGGTCAGATTATTATTGCAGATGGAAACATAAATTAATCAAAGAATTAAACTTGGGTAGAGTGCTTTTGGTAGACATAACTTAATATTAAAAGGAAATATGCCTATGTGTTTGAAATAGAAGGTTTTAAATAAATATGTTTTACTACTTCTTACTTATGGATCTGAGACTTGGACACTTAATCTAAAAGTAATACAGAGACTTCAGATCACTCAAAGAAGTATGGAGAGATGCATGCTAGGAGTAACAAGAACAGATCAAAAATGCAATACATGGGTAAGAGAACAAACAGATGTTACTAACATCATTGAAAGAATTAAAAGACTGTAGTGGAGGTGAGCTGTACATATTGCTAGAAGAGATAATAATATTAGATGAACAATTGAAGTCTTAAACCGGATGCCAAGAGATTATAAAACATCCAGAAAGAGATCACATATGAGATGGAAGGATAAAATAAGAAAAGTGTGCAAGGATGATGTGGAGAAGAGAGGCTAGAGATCAGAGAAGATGGATTGAACTTGGAGAGACCTTCATCCTGCAGTGGATTGATAATGGTTGATGATAATAATGATGACTATGAATGTAGTATTTATCAATTGTAATATTTATAGTAATAATAATAACAAGTCACATTTTTTTAATTCACCCAAAAACTGCTTTCTACTTTAGTGCCATCTATTGTGAGCTTGAGTTAATAGTGACAATATTAAAATACTGTACATGGTTATGGTCTAAAATCAGTCTATGTAACTGTTTAAGTAGATTGGTTTCATATAAATATAATTTATCCAAACTTCAAACATAAAGAAAAGTATGATTTTGGTAATAGATTGGTTTCAATTTAAAATGTAAGATCACTTTTAATTTTAGACTTTTAAGTTTGAATAATAAAATAGTGTCAAAAATGTTTGCTAGATATTGTGCTATCTATGCATTTATGTTTTATATATTGATATTGCAAACAAAGCTTACTAGTAAATTAGAGTAATCATAATTAGACCCATGAATAAATAAATGTTCATAGTTTATTATTTAACAGTCTAGAACATTTATATACATCAGCATGCATTTGAATGTCATTGATATTAATATTTGCTAATGAGGCTAGATTTATGCAGGATTGGACTAGTAAAAAAAAATTTGGCGAGATCTACAATATGTGAATATATAACATCAGTCAGTAAGTTCATTCTGGCTTGTCCTTATTCTATAATTATAATGGTCGTAAGCAAAGTGTAGAATCATCATATGTAATAGTTATGCTTGCATATATATAAGAAACCCGATAAATGGTAGCACAAGTAAACAAAAACTAGTTAAATTTGGTGCGTGTGAAGAAGTAAATCACCAAACCAGACATTTATTATGAATTGTAGAGATTACAAAGTAATATCTAAGGATTAAATGTAATTTTATTTAATAAAACTTCCTGATGCTACCCGGTCTGGTATGTTAAAATATACTCTGAAACACAACAGATCCAGGGTTTGACTCGCAAACCTTATTGATAAAGACAGAAGTCAAGAACAGAACTGAAATTGGAATTTAAATGCACTTATTCAAGTTTAAGAGCTGCACTTGTTTTATAAAACTTAATAAATTTATATGTATAGAATGATTTAAAATGTAGCGATATCTAATAACTCCTGTAGACGGCGCCCTCTTAACTATTTTTACTAATATAAACCGAGTTTCAAATGAGTTTTGTGAATTAAAAGAAATCGCTAATTTCTGCCCAGATAATTAATTTGTTTCTATACCTTTACCGAGTATATTAAGTAATTGTTTAAATAGTTAAATACTTTCAAACTATTGTAATTTATATATTTACGCCTTTGTATTATTATTTTCTGTCAATTGTCTAATTTTTTTTTAGTAATTAATCATGCTTGCGAATCTATTTTTGATTTTTCAGAATTTTGGTTTCATTTTAAGATTTATTTGAATGGTTTACGGGTTTTTATTATTAGTCAAGACATTTGTTTCAACATTTCTCAATGCACAATAGTTAAAGTTTAAAAAGAAAAATCAAAAATTAAGTGAAGCTTTTGTTGTTAGTCAAAATGAACTGCAGACTATTTTCTTTTGAAGTTTTCAAATTATTCGCCAAAACAATAATTTCTTGTGGCTTTTCTTTTTTTAATTCTCGCAATAAAATGTTATGGTCTACCAGCAAAAGAAATCTTTCTCTCTCTCTTTTTATTAAAGCTATTGTAAGCTATTCATAACGCAGTTATAATTTCCAAATGAATGGATCTTTAAATGAACAGTAATTTTGAAAATGTGATTTAAACGTGGTAGGAAAATTATTGCTATTTTTTAAAAACATAAAGTATATTGGATCGAATGCGTTTTACTGTTTTTATTATTTACTTAGTACAATTATTTATTTATTTTTTACAACTTTCTAATATTAAGTTGTGAGTTATTTTTTTTATTTTTCCAGTGTGTGTGTGCAAATATGCGACGCAAGCAAAAGCAGTTGGACAGAATTATATAATTTCTCGGTTAGCAGTATTTAAAAAATAAAAAGTATTTAATTGAAAACTGAAACTTTTACTCTTAGTTTTAAGACAATATTTAACTAAGATTGTTAAAAAAAATTCAAACCCTTTTTTCAATGTGCAATTTTAAATAGCAAAACAGAAACGGAGTCCTTCATATTATAAACACATCACTATAATACATAATGATACGTGGATCTATATAATCCATACATGTGTATATTAATAGGTCGTCTGTTTTCACATTTCTTATTTTCCCGAATTTATCATAGTAAACCTTACTAAAATTTCAAAAACAAAAGACAAAAAAACTTAAACACTCAATTAGGTATTTAAATAAGCTGGTTCTTAAATAGCTACAGTATTGTCTTTTTGGAAAGACTCAAAATTTTTCAAGCTGAGAATCATACCATTGCTATGTTGTGGACTTTATTACGATCTTTGCAAGTGAGCAGTTATTGCTTATAACACTTCTTTCTTATACACTTTAATGCAACAAATTTTCTTAACAACTTCTTTATTTTCCTTACAGTTTCTACTGTCCAGCAGTCTTCATCAGAGCTACAAGATTTGAATAATATAAATACATAACCCTCGTTTAAGTTTTTAATCTATTTCACGAAGTTATATTATTTTTGTTTACATATTATTCTATTATAAAAATTATGGGATATTGTTTAAAAATCACCTCCTTAAAAAACAAAAATTTCAGTTTGGATGTGGCCTTTGTGATTTAGAATAGTAGTGAACTCTGGAATTCTAGCTCCATGGATTCTGTCTCTAGATATGACAATTCCCAATGTGCAGATTTTGAAATTTCTGAACTATAATATATTGGAGATTCAAATATAAAATAACTCTTAGGAAATTACTTTATTGTTCAATAAATATAAACTTTTATTATGAGTCCACTAATAAAAAAATTATATCATCATTTAATTGGACATGTAAAATAAATGAATAATATATATATATTTCTCATGGGTCATAGCATTGGCCGGGAAGCGAACCCGCTAACTTGTGACAACCTCTCGACCACCAACGCTTGACTATAGTGAACTTAAGCATTTATTTCATAAACAAAGGGCAGTCTGTGTTTATTATATAAATATTATTTTAAATATACAAATGCAATATTAATTGCTTTCATGAGGAATATATATGGTTGATATAATATAATGAAAAACTATAATAAAAGAGGAGTTGAATACTTTCACAAAGAGAACTTTTCTGCAGAAGTTAAAAGATAACATCACAAAGTATCAAATAAATAGAATAATGAACCGTGGAAATATTTGGGCTTCATGAATTGGTGTATATATTCATTGCAAAATGCATCATTATTTTAAACTTATTCTTTTGTTTCTTTTTATATCTGTTTGTCATTATAATGATCATGCACATTTGTGAGTGGCTGATGATGATGATATGGCAATATATTGTAGCAATAGAGTTTTATATATTTATTAAAATGCTTAAACTAATTTGGTATCCAGAAAGAGTTTATTTCAAAACTCTTGATGGTCAAACATGTTCAATTACATAAAACTTAAGGCAGAGACTATAAATAGTCAAAATAAGAGTCATATATCACATGACCCAATTCTCTTAAGCTTGTAAGATATAAACAATGAGCATTTGCCAAATGCTCAACAAGCTTTGTGATAAATGTTTAGTCGAGAAAGCATTTAAAATATCTCTGTTAGGAACCTCTCCCTAACCTCTGACTATGGTTTCATGCTTTGGCACTCTTCAGAGAGATGCTAGAGTAGCTTCAGACACTAGATTTAAAAATACCAACCCAAAGCCAGCATTTATCTAAAAGTTATCTATTGAGTGGAAAATCTGAAATTTTCAGACACCTACATGTCTTCAAACCCAACTATCCAACTCAAATAGCTATATGGTGCTGAGAGATCTTCAGCCATACCATATATTAGTAGTCTTAGAAATATAACATTGCATAAAACTTAAGGCGGAGACTATAAATAGTCAAAATAAGAGTCACAGATCACCTGACCCAATTCTCTTAAGCTTGTAAGATATAAACAATGAGCATTTGCCAATTGCACAACGAATTTTGTGATAAATGCTTAGCCAGAGTCAGGAAAATATCTCTGAGGAGTGCCAAAGCATGAAACCATAGTCAGAGGTTAGGAGGGGGGATTCCTGACAGATATTTTAAATGCTTTATCTGGCTAAGCATTTATCACAAAGCTTGTTGAGCAATGTTCAATTACATTTTCATATTTGTAATTCAATGTAATTTGTAAATCAAGATATTAGTTATATTCAGTCTAAAGTACTTGATCTGTGACTTTGATTATTTTTCAGAATTGGGTACAGAACTCTGAAATTTAAATAATGTTTTTTTTAATGTCAAACTTGGTACTTGGCATAATTTCAAATCTCAAGTTCCATATATTGGAGCCCTTAGATGATTTTAAGAAATAAGTATAATTAAAAAAAACTCATAAAAAGGTGGTTGATATTAAAAGAATTTAAACAATACTTTTTAAATTTGGAATAAGCTTATTTGTTTGTTTTTTTAAACTGGAAAAGTACTTCAAAAATATTTTTTATATCAAACAAAGCATCATATGCTATTACTAAAGTTCAAAACTGCTTATAATCAGATGAAGTTATTAAAATATAGCATTTTTAGCTTAGTGTCAACATGGCTTGGATTCAAAATCTTAAATTACTCAAATTCTATAATTAATTACAGGTGTATGGGTTCAATATAATTATTTTCATTAACAAATGGCAATAGATAAAAACTATCTAGTGAATCTGAAGGCACTAATAATTAATTAAATATGCAATATATATATATCCATGGATTAGAAAAGTAGAGTAAAATACTACTCCTAATTATTATATCACAAAAGCATTTTATAACTTTTCCAGCTTACATTAAATGTCTGCAATGCAGATTATGCTATTATTCTATTCAGAAACATTTGCTGTAATCTTAACTAATTCGTGGACCTTAGATGGTAGTGCAAGACAGAACTCCACATAAGTTGCAAATCCAATGTTTCTCACTAATAAAAACCAATATGAAGAATTAGTCAAGATTTAATTGACAATGTGTTCTATTTTTCACTGATTACTCAATTTTACAATATGTGGCACTGTGGAATAGAATAGTAGAATGCATTACAACTAATGCAAAAAGAATTGTCATTGCAACACCTTGATTTTAATATCTTAAAAATTATGCTTTGAGAAATTAATGGATATGAGATGACAATAATACTATATCCACATACCCAAATTAGTTTTAGTCTATTGACCATTTTCTATGAAAAACTGAATTTCCATACACACATTGTGTAGTTAGCACTAGTTGTTTAGTGCTGTCCAAACCAATCTGAGATTCAAATGCTCTAAATTTGGAATTTGCATACTTTATAAAATCTTTTCCTAGACTAGCATCTGTTCCAGAACTAATCAAAGGATGATAATACAGAATTACCATTCATTATAAACTTCTTTACTTGAGATTACAATAGGTCATTCTGGAATAGAATAAATACAATGATAATATTAAAGCAAGCTTAAAATCACTCAAAATATGAATTTTGCGTTCAGATTATACAGTAAAAATTCATTTAATTTAAGACTTCATGAAGGTAATGTATGCTTCTGTTATTTCCATAATCAGAATTCTAAACTGATATGAGAATTATAGATTGAATACCCCAAATTATTGTCTTTTTTTTTAAATTAATAAATGTTATGTATTTGAACAAAATCCCTCAGACAATTATAGCAATACAATGGAAAAATGTTTAGAAAATTAATTTAAATGTGAACAAAATTAAATAATTATTATTATAATTTAAATGTAATTTATTAATGAATATATTTTTAAAAAAATAATTAAAAAATGCATAAATTTAAATTCATTACTTATATATATTTGATTATTAAAAAATTTGCATTGCATATCATCATCATTGTCAACTGCAGGATGAAGGTCTCTCCAAGTTCAATCCATATTCTCTGATCTCTAACCTCTCTTCTGTTTTTACTATATATATAACATCATCATCATCGTCAACCATTATCAGTCCATGCAGGATGAAGGTTTCTCCAAGTTCAATCCATATTCTCTGATCTCTAACCTCTCTTCTATATTTACTATATATCATCATCATTATTGTCAACCATTATCCATCCACTGCAGGATGAAGGTCTTTCCAAGTTCAATCTATCTTCTCCAATCTCTAGCCTCTCTTCTCTATCTCATCACTGCATACTTTTTTATTTCATCCATCCATCTCACATGTGGTCTCTTTCTAGGTTTTTTACAATCTCTTGGAATATACATTGCATATATAACAATAAAAATGACACTTTTATCACAGTGTATGTATACTATTTTGACAAATTGTGGTTCTTGGTAATATACATTGATATAAAAGTAACTGGATATTATTGACCATTATTATTGTCTAGCATGAAAACACAAACTTTTGATTTGTATATGTCATACACTGGTAAAAATCAATATTATAGGTATTAAGATAGCATATGGACAAATAGGTATGGAAAATATTTAAGAGATTAAAATGAAGTTTGACTGAACATATTTCTAGAAGAAAAGATATTAAATGAACAGTTAATGGTTTAATTGGATTTCAAGATATTGTAAAAGACCTAAAAATAAGTCACATGCAAAATGGATATATGTGTTGCAGAGAAGAAAGGAAATGGAATAATTGGATTGAACTTGGAGGCATTCATACTGGAGTAGATCAATAATGGCCTAAAATAATGATGATGATTAAATAAATTTTGATCTGATTTTTTAACAATTCAGTTTTTCATAGATGGATATGCAATAAAAATTATAGTCTTTACATAATATGGTAATGGATCTGTATTCATTAAATACATAAGCAAAAAATATTGATTAGAAAATATACTAAGAAACAATATTTCATTTTCATTCTATCTAAGAATTTATCTATTATAATTGCCTATTTTTGGCCCGTGAATAAAAAATGGATTAATAAAGTCTTATCAATTTATTATTCTATGATCAAACTTTTGTCTTTCTGATTTTTGTACTTTGAGCTCAGATATGTGCAGACTTGATTTTTACTGATTTAACATAGTGAATATAATTCATTTAGCTGGTTTTCTATTTAACTTACGTTACATAGATATTTATGCAATACATTTAAAACCATCAAAAATCTCATGATCATCATTCTTTATGCTTATACAAGCTGTTTAAACAGAGGCAAAACCCTCTATACAGTAGTGCCACTCAGTGAAAACCAGAGTAATCAATGGATGCACGAAGGTTTGTGCATAAAATCCCGACCTAATGCTTACTTGTCCAATATCTCCAGACTAGTTACTAGCTTGTGGCTTTCATCAGTGAGGAGCCTTGGATCTGAAAGAACTGAGATCTTCGGATCTAATGCAACTCACCACCAACCACCTTTTAACTTTTTAGCTAACTATAAAACTTTGAGTTCAAAATGAAAACACAATAATATTTTCAAGCTTACCTCATTAGCTTGTATAGATCTGAACTCAGTTCACCATCCATACTTTTTGGTGTCTTTGATTCTTTAATAACCAGTGACCATAATCCTCTTGGGCAGGATTAGTATTATACCCCCAAACAAAAACCCACAAATCAGAAACTAGACTGGGGTTATTGGATGAGTAGACACTAGATAGGGATTATATGCCCAAATCTTCCTGCATCGATTGGTTACTCTGACTTGCATTGACTGGCACTACCACATGGACAGTTTTGCAGTTGTGCAATACAATTATTATGAACTGAATAAAATTCATGTCACTAGCAATGCCTTTTTAAAAATCAGTTTCTGATCTATTTCCACGTTCAATGGTTAGAAT
Source organism: Epiperipatus broadwayi (assembly GCA_028023455.1). Lineage (NCBI taxonomy): Eukaryota > Metazoa > Onychophora > Udeonychophora > Euonychophora > Peripatidae > Epiperipatus > Epiperipatus broadwayi. The sequence continues at coordinate 255,738 of JAQFVV010013041.1, read as the reverse complement.
TGGATTAATTTTTAAACAATTTTTTTTTATCTCTGCTAGTTAGAGATTCTATATTATTTTCTGATTTCTTGTTTACACACATATTTTTCTTTTCTCATATGATTTTAGCAGATGAGCTTTTAGTAGATGGATATCTTGAATAACAGCAAATATCTTTCAAAAATGATGGGCTTATTTTTAAATCCGGCTTAGGACATTCTTTTTATGATAATTAGCCACATTATGAAAAGGTCTGAATGTACACACACACTGGGCTTAATATACCATGATAATGATACTATATATGATATTTTTCATCTTTATGGACTATTACTGTTTTTTTCTGGTTAATATATCAATATTTTGTTTGTATGTCTCGGTTTTTCTCACTTCATCTTGGCATGTTGGTTTGATTCCAACTTATGATAAGAATTCAAGAATAAGCATGGCGACAACAGGAAAACAAGACAAGAAACAAAAGATTTTAAACTTTTTTATACCTTTTCCTCATCACTGATTTTTTTTCTTTTTGAAAGTTAATGTTTCAATCTGACATCGACCTGGGACATAAATCTTTGGCTTATCTGTATATATATGCATTACATTATTTAATTAGTTTACTGCCTGAAAGATATTGTTAATTAATGTGATATTTATTAATCCTTTAAATAAATTTTTACTTAATCAAATAAATATTCAGAACTAATTAAATACTTTTTTTTTAAATTTTCATATTTATATATTATGTATTTAATTAATTAAATCTGGTGGTTTCACATGCCAATTTTTATTTTATCTTTAAAAAAATATTATTTAGTTTACAAAAATTTGTATTATTTATTTTATATCAAGTTTCTTTCCTTTTTATTTTAACGTATGTATATCAATATCTGAGACTAAATATCACATACACTAGTATATATATAATTAGAGGGTATTTAAACTCATAGTTGCAATCTCCCTTTAGTCATTTACTCCATCTTAAATAACTAATTCACATGTCCATATACATGTGGAAACGATAAATGATCTCCAATATACATATTTTGTGCTGAAATAGCACTCATCAGTTGGTCAGGATCATCATCTCCCTTATATATATAATTAGTGCTCGGTTTATATTAAAATAACTAAGCCTGTCTATTAAAGTTTGAAGATTTGCTATCTTAATATAAACTAAGCACTAAATATATATATATGTGGGTGTGGAAAATAATGATCCTGACTAACTTATGAGTATGGGTTCAGAATGAAATATTTATATTGGAGATTATTTACTATTTCCAAATGTTTGTGGCCATGTGTATTGGTTGTATGAGATGGGGTAAATGACTAAAGGGAGCTTGAAAGTCTGGATTCAAATACCCTCTAATAACATCTGGCTTAAGTAAATTTACTATACTTATTTTAAATATTATATATATGATCACTAGATGGAGCTTTACCAATAGCTCCTAACAAGCTTTTGTTTACATAACCGCCGAGAGTTTCTAGTCCCTATCTTTCACTGACGAGAGCTAACTAGCTTGAAATCAGCTGGTCTGAAGGTGGAGACAATGAAAAAAATATTAAATTCTATCTCTCTTGGCATTTATGTAAACAAAAGCTTGTGAGGAGCTATTGGTAAAGTTTCATCTAGTGATCATAAAATGCAAGCTGAAAGCAAGTTACGAAATTTATAAATTGTTTTCTTTATCATATATATATATATATTATAATAGCAGTATATTCAGTTTGTCAATACAATATATTATTAATTAAGTAAAATTATCTTATATAAAAAAGAATCATCCAATAAATTTTTAAAATTGATAAAGCAATATGTTCAAAATTACTATCTAGAAATATCTATAAATTAAAGATGTATCTTTATTTAATGAGTTTATACTTTAACAATATTTAATGAGGCTGTATATATGCAAATATATATATAATAAAAATAATGTATACTGGTGATAACAATCCTTATAAATAACTATTATTAAATGCAGAAGTACTTTTGTTTTTCATAACTTTTCTGAAGTAAAAACAATTTATATTTAAAAGAAATAAATGGCATCATGTTTGTTATATCCCAAGATTCACAAATTTTAACATCTGCACATTGTCTATTAATTAAAGATATTTTATTTCTATTTATAAAAATTGCCTCTTTAATTTTTTGATGTTATTAGTAAAACTTGGTATCAGTTATACCTTTTTTTAAATTATTACAATAATTATTCTGTATTGGATATTTTATTTGATATATATTGCAACCAGTTGGCTACATAGCTGGACTAAAAATAGTTAGATAGTTGGTAGCATGTTCCTCAGGTTTAGTGTAGGGTTATTAATTAATAGAGAAAATAATATTTAATTTTTCCAGGCATATTTTTATAATAATAATAATGGGTCTTCAATTAACTAAATATTTCAAGGCTCAATATGATAGTATGAGAGTTCTCAAAGTTAAATAATATGATTTTAATATGTAAATATTTTAATGAGTTATAAACAAGTTTTTTTTCTCTCTTCAGCAATTATAATTAATTAGGTGTTTTAATTTAAAGTATGAAAATGTAATGAGAAAAATAATTTGCTTTTCTTAGCAAATTATTTAATACATATTAATTTTAACCTTAAAAGAGGAATAAAGTTTTATGGTTAAGAGTTTTTAAAAAAAAAAAAATTAAGAAAAAAAATAGGATTTTAATACTTTGGTAAATTTTATTTCTAATTACAGTTTTTCTTTTTTTCTTTATCTCTCTTCATTGCAAAAAAATCAAATAAGTGTAATTAATAGATTATCTTGTTTTTGTTTTTTGCACAAAAACTTTTTTAATTGGAAAATAATATCAAAAATTTTAGGATGTTAATTTAAATTCATGACTTGTTTTTCAACATCTATGATTAAAAGGGGAAATAGCTGAACAATTGTATTTATAAAAATTTATCTAATTGGCTATTATAAAAACTATCATGCTGGAGACACTGTGATTGGCTTGTATGCAGGATTGTTCTAGAAAAAAATAATGGGAGTGTGAATAAGTCAGTAGATCCAAGTGTCTGGTAAGATTAGAAATTCCTAACTTAGCTATTAAAGAGAGAGCAATCAAATCTTAATCCAGCTGATAAAAAAAAGCAGAAGTCTTTACTAAGCTATTGCATAGAATACAGGTTTAAATCAAGCTTTTAGCATACTGTGAGTTGTCATAGAAATGATTTCTACAATGAAAACCATTTGCTAAATTTATCTAAAAGCTGGACATTTCCTTCCTCAATGTAAGCTTCCTTCACTGAAATAAAAATGTAGAGAAGTTATCCCTTAAGATAATCTGCAACCCTGTTTTCAACCAAGAGCATGAGTCTATGTTAGACTCACCTGGGAATTTTATTAAAAGAAAATGGATAAAATTTTGAAAAAGAACAAATAAATTATGTTCATGTGTAGGAGCCTTCAAGAAGAAAACTCAATTAGAAATTATAATTTGGAAGCATTCCACAAAAAGAAGAATCAAATTTTGGCACTGTATTTTTATTAATAGTTAAAAAAAGATTTTATTTTCTTATATAAAATTAATATTTTTTTTCATTTTTGTAAGAATTGAAGATTTTAAATATTTTTGATATTTTCAAATTGTAAAACATATTTTTATCCCTTCAATTTTCTCTTCAAAAGTATAAGTTTTTTTTACAAAATTTAATTTTTTTAAGTTTATTTTTTAAACATGTTTTTCTCCTTTTATTCATTTTCCCTCCTAAAAACATAGTAAAAGATTAATTGAGCTAAATCAAAGATTGTTATCTTTGATTTAGAAAATGTTATTTTTCCAACTGTTAGTTATTTTAAAGAATAAGTTAATGAATTAAAAGTTAATTTATTAATAGAAATCAATTGATTGGTTAATATAATTATTATAAAAATATACTTTTGATGAAATAAATGTTTAAAATTTCATACTATCATATCATTTTTTTTTGCTTATTATTAATCATTATCACATAGTTATTAAGTAATTGTTTTAAAAAAAAATTGTAGTCTTATTTTTTTTATTTTATTCAATTCATGATAGCATAATGCTCTAAGATTTTTCTAAATGATTCCAATAAAACTATTTATTTATAAAAGAGTAAACTTAGGAATTATTTGAAATGATTCATAAGCTATTTTATTTATCTTTTGCTCACAGTAATAGTTTATAGAGTTCTTGCTTCCTGAGTTATATTTATGCATAAGTTAGTTATCTGGATTAGGAATTTTTGTTTAGTGTTGTGGACATCCAGATGATGATGATTGTGATTAGTGAAAAAAGGATACTAAAGTACATGCTCTACATTTCATTTTATTTATTATTTCTTTAGAAATTTATTTATAATTGGCCACTATAAGTAGCCAGAGCATTGATGATGGTTAGGATGTTTTTTAATATCTCAGCACTATTTGACTTAATGTTGTATTTTGATGAAATAGCATGTATATGAATACAATAATTAGTTTATTTTCCTACCTTAGGTTTGGGAGTGGCTAATTAATTAGACTGGTTTATTGTGGACTTCTGTCAAATAGTCACAATATTGATTGCTGATTTATTTTTATAGTTAGTTTTGTGCTAATCTCTCATGCTCATTACATTCCTCACTATCCATCCTTTTATATTTATATCGTTTATTTGGGGATAATGATGGTTTCCTGTCTCCTCGTAATTCATCCCTAATGTGGTGTACTGTTATAATTGGTGACTCAACTGTCAAACATTGTGATCTCAGACTCTCTCTTTATATCACCTATTTCCCAGTGTTACAATATATATATATACAAACTTACATATATGAACCCACATTTGAGAATATTTATTTTAAATAATTATCTTTTGTATTTTCATTTTGTTTTAAGCAATATAAGTTTTACATTATATTATTATTTCAAGATAATGTAAAACAATATTTTAGTTAGTGAATAATATTTCTGTAATGTAATTTTCACTATACCACTCTCACACAAGGTAGGGACTGGATTCTATTCACTTTTAATATCTTGTGGAGGGGTGTAATTATAAATGCATGACCAAAGACATGTGGAAAAAATGTATGGTTCTCAAAATGCATCATGTGTTTATGACTAGACCCCCTCCATAAGGTGTTGGTGTAATGCACTGTGACTTCTTTATTGAAGTCAGGAATCCCTTAGCCACAATGCCCAGAAAAACCTGTTAGTCAGCTTATCTTTTTCTTCCATTCCCTACCCTAAGTTTTTCCCATATTGTTCCCTATTCTGATCCATCCCATTTCCATAACATAATCTTTGTTAATTCTATGGCCTATATATGTTAATCCCTCTTATCTTTCCCCAAACCCAGCATAAAATCCAAGAACTCACTTTCTGTATAATCACTTTCTTTATATTTATTCTCACACTTCATTATTTGTATCCTTTATGCTTGCAGGTATTTACATTCAATTAACAGATGCCTAATATTTTTTATGCCTTCCTTACATAACTTGCAGACTAACTCACCTATATTTTTCCATTTATGTATATATTCCCTTGTTCTAAAGATCTTGTTCAAGCCTTAAACAGTAAACTACTTTCCTCGCTATTATCATAAATTAACTCACACACAATATTCTGTTCACTTCTATATATATATTTAAACTCTTTTTACTCTCAATACTAGTTCTCCATCTCCCCAACTCCCTATTCTTTATTAATGCATCTATTCTTCTATTCCATTCCTTGCCACTATTACACTCAACAATCCTCCTAACCCAATCATCCCACCTTTTGTATAAGTATACTGACTACCTTTTTCACCCATCTTGTTGCCTGCCCTTTGCTCTTAACCCAATTAAATACTATTTTTGGGATTCTATTATTATCCATAAACTGCAAACTACCTAACATTTTCATTTTGTTTTTTGCATTTCTCACATAAAAACTTGGCCATTGCATTTCTCCTTGAATTGCCCTTTTCCCATCCACAAATTTGTATCTAATGCATGTCTTCCTAATTCTCTTTGTACTTTTTCTAAATAATCTAACTTCCCTTTATTTACACATAATGTATCATTACCATGCCACTCCCCTCCATACAATTCTAACCACATCATATTTATTATATGAAATACTGTTAATTTTTATTAGTCTCTTTCTTTTCTTTGCTTCATTGATCATTTTTTTCTTCCATTCTTCCAAGCAATTTCTCTAATTACTTAAGACAATTCCCAATTAGTTATACTTATTTACCACAATTAACTTTATCTCCAAATAGAAATTCTTTCTCTTTTCTTTCCCTAGTATTAATCATCATTACTTTTGATTTTTTTCATCACTAAATTTAATTCACATCTCTTTATTCTTATGCATGACATCACCATAGCTTCTATATCTTTTCTTTCTGTGCACAAGAAGACATCATCTGCAAATAAAAGACCAAATAATGTATATACTCTTGTGCCATCTATTAGTGGTATCTCTACTTCTCTTCCTAGTCTTTCTATTGCTCTCTCTCTCCAATACAACAACATTAAATAGGTGGCATAGGGCATTCTTGCCTTAGTCCCACCCCATTTTTTAACTTTAACTGATTCAATAGTCCCTAAATAATATGTATAGTAACTATTTTCATACAATCTCTTAATAAGATCCAATAAAGCTCCATCCATTCCCAAATTTACTAAGCTTACCCATAATCTATTTCTATTTACTCTATCATATGTCTTCTCTATATCTATAATAATCATATATAACTGTTTACCTGTGTTTCTACACATATCTATAAGGTGTGTAACTACAAATAAACTACCTCCTATATGTCTATCCAATTGAAAACTTTCTTGCATTTCTACCACTATATTATTTTCTTTCATCCATTTTGTGACCTTTCCCACCACCATTTATGTGAAAACTTTATATAACACTGATGTTACTATTGGACTATACTTACTTAACTTTCTATTATCCTTACTCTTTCCTTTAAATAGTAGCCTTAGTCTTGTAAAATTCCAAATATCTGAAAAATCTCTTTTTCTGCCATCTTATTAAAACATGATAATAGGTTTAATGTTGCCTTATATTCTAAATTCATTACCATCTCTGCTGCCCATCCATCTAAAGCTCTTATCTTTCCACTTTTCAATTTCTTCCCTGCCTCATTCAGTTCATTTTCTACAAACATATTTCCATTCTGTTTGTTATCAGTCTGTTCTTCACATCTAACATCTTTTCTATGTCCATTACATACTTATTTAAGGTTGTCTCTAATTCTTCTCTAGAGCTACACACTATTCCCTCATCATCTAGTAAGACAATTTCTCTCCCCCCTACATTCCTTCTTTTAATGTATTGCCAAAATTTTTTACTCCCATCTCTTCCACTTTCATCAATATCCTCCAACAATTTACTATTTAACTTTGTTTTCTCTCTATAATTATCTATTTTGGCCAACTTCTTTAAGTACTTTTCCCATTAAACATTCACATTTTTTTCACTTTCTTTGTTCTTAGTAGCACACATATAATCTCTACAGATTTTTTTTTTTTACAATTGATAAAGATATTTGTATCACAACAACAAAATATATATTCAAATCTTGTAAATTTAATATTTAAACCCATTAGAATTCTAATAATATTTTATAAAAATAAAATAATTTTCTATACAGTTTGTATATTCCCAGATTAGTTTCTAGCTTGTGGCTTTCATCAGTGAGGAGCTGATGAGCTTAAATTGAAAGCATTATTGTTTTCATTTTGGACTCAAAGCTTTATAGTTAGCTAATAAAGTAAAAGGTGGCTAATGGAGAGTTGCATTGGATCCTAAGATCTAACTGCAGTGCTCTTAGATCCAAGATTCCTCACTGATAAAAGCCACAAGTTAAAAACTAGTCAGGCAATATTGGATAAATAGGCACTAGATAGAGATTTTGTGAACAAACCTTCCTGCATCCATTGATTATTCTGGCTCACACTGAATGGCACTATTGTATGGAGAGTTTTGCCTCTGCATTAAACAGCTTGTGTAAGCATAAAGAAGGATGATCATGTGATGTTTAATGATTAATACCTTTTATCTATATAAAGTTTAAGGCAATAAAGTTATCAAGATATCTTTATATATTAATATTTTTAAATCATTATGAAAGTTAAAAGATATAGTGTTTCCTATTTGGAGTTTGTTTAAAAGGTATAAGATAACATGATGGACACCAACAAAAACCCTGTCTGAATATGACTTCTTTCAAGTTTATTTAAAAGGATATCATTATTATTCTATGTTACAATGGGTAAGAGGAAAATGTAGTTCCTCTTAGCTTAATCATAGTTAGACTGGTTAGAAAAAAATGTCTATCCCTAAAGACTTCTATTTTAAAGATGATAGTGAATAGTTAATGTAAAATTTTTGGATGATGTTTTACTCAAAATGTCATGAATCAAAAAAGTAAACAATAGTTATTTTCATATGACAAATTAATTGTGAGCTACACATGTTATTTGTTATTAAAGCTCTACCATCTAATTCATATTTATGGGTGTTATCAGACAAATAGCATACACATGACACAGAATTTAGTCATTGTCACATGTTTGAATATTTTCTTAACATTCACACATCTTAACAAATTTAACTAAAAGTTATGAATTGTAAATAAGATAATAATAAAAAAGTATATATCATAAATAAGTTATATAATTGATACCATTTTAATAAGAATTAGATATCATACACTGATGATATGATTTACAATATGTAATCAATAAGTCTAAAATATATTATTCAAAATATGTAACAATGTTTTCTTTTGTTTATTTAAATATTTTTGTTGTTCCCATTTTATTTGACAAACAAGACTGATTATAGGCTTTGATGTTTTCCTGTTGGTTTTTAAACATTTCAAATACTTTTTAATTAATAAATATAAAATATATTGATTTTTATAATTATATGATACTTTTAAAGGGTTTAAGTACATGTTGATAGAAAAACATGCTATTTTCATTATATATTATTCTTCCTAATATAATTTTTTTAAATAAATTTATATATATATGATTTATATTAAAAAGTAATTCTAATAACCCTCCTGTATTCTGACAGCTTTGTTCTCACTAGATTTAAGCTTTCAACTTTCACTTTAATATCAAATCATTATTATTTATCATAATATAATAAATTTGACCTCATTTGATAGATATTTTTGTTTAGAAATTAAATAAAATTTAAAAAATCACATTTGATTTTTGGAATTATTTTTAAAATTAGATTTTAATCAAAATGAACTGCTGTCATGTCATCAAATTTCAGATGGAGCCAATTCAATTTGCAAAATGAATAAAAAAAATTTTGTTTGATGCTTGTTTTAAAAATCTGAACAAATTATTTTTAATATCTACCAAATCTATCAATTTATGCTTTAAAAGTTTACAATTTTTTTCTAACTTTTATGATATATGATATTGTTAAAAGTTGTAACTTACTGATGAGTCACATCATTTCTAGACAGTTGTATTTCCTGTGACCTCAATCTCTATGGTAATGTTGCATGGAATATATTTTTTTATATTTAAAAATAAAACATTTCTGTAAAAAATAAATATGTAATAATATATATTTTTGATTTCTAATAATTATTACACAATTATTATACAAAAATAATCACAAACTTTCCAAAAAATCAAGTTTTTAAACCATCATAATATTTTCTCAAGGTAATTGTGCAAAGTTCATGATCGCCTAATATACAATAACTAGGCATCAACAAGTTGTTCCAGATACATTGAAATTTTTCCTTATTCAATTATTCTGATGTATTTTGATTTTTTTTAAAATTAAAATATTAGAAAAAAAATATATATGTGAATTTTATGTCTGTAAAAAAAATATTAGCAAAATTTCTCATTAGAGGGTGAAAATGCAAATTTAATATCTATATTTCTTAAATGCTGGTCCATCACTTGAATAAATGGGCTGGATAATAAGTTTATTAAAAAATTGTTATATTTGGGGGAAAATTTAATTTAAACTGAAGGTCATATATATAAAAATTAAATTTTACAATGATGGCATTTTAATTAGAGAATTTGTCAATGAAGACCTAGATCTATTTTGCAGTAAACACCAAGTTACATCAATATATGATATTTCACAAAGACAAATAATTGTATGTATTATATTATTTTTCTACTCTTTATTAATGCTATCTTAAGTTCGTCTATTTACATTAGGTGGCATACTATAGGTGAGATTGCTATACCCAGAACAAATATATTTTATTACTTTATTATTAATAATTCTACAGACAACATTGACAAAGATCATAAAAGTGAGATATCATATTAGTGATGAGATTGGTATGTTAGACTATTTCCATCATTTATGAGTGAATGTTGAATGTATAGAAAATTTTAAACTTTATTTAAACTTGCCAAATACAAACAACTTGTTAGTAATAACACACAAAATTTAAAATTTTATATACATTCAACATTCACTCATAAATGATGTGAGTGTTATTACTAACAAGTTGTTTGTATTTGGAAAGTTTAAATAGAGTTTAAAATTGTCTATGCATTCAACATTCATTAGTAAATAATGGAAATAGTCCAACATATCACATCTTATAATATACCATCATTACAAACCTTCAGATAAATATCATGTTAGTGAATCTCAGTGTTCATTGAAAAGGCAATTTAGAGAACATCAATTATGTATACTTCCTGACTTAAACTGAAAAAAGAAAATAGGCAATAAAATGTTCTAACCAAATAATATTAGATAATTTGTCATTGCTAGTGACCGTCTTTATTGACTTTGTTTTAGAATTTCAATTTTAGAGCTATTTTGTAAACTTTAATTTTTATTTTTACATCATTGCAGTTCATATTAATTTTTTTTTTTTTTTTTTTTTTTTTTTTTCCCCCCCATTCCCCAAATCTTTTTTTTTTTTAAATTTTTTTTTATTTTTTTTTTAAAAAAACCCCCCCCCCACATAAAAAACTAAACAAATATTAAACATATTTTATATAAAAAAAAATAAAGGAGTTTATTTGAAACCGAAAGGGAAAAGGGTTATACTAAAAATTACTATAAAACGTTTTTGATAATCAATTTATTTTCTTGAATACAAATACAAATGTATTAATTACAAAAATCAATATTATCATTAAACCCTTTTCCATCATGTCATTTACAAACATTAATATAGTAAACATAGAATGTGATTAATAATAACCTTTTTTAAAAAAAATAAAAACTATCATAGTACAATATTAATAAAAATACTCATTATTTTCAAGGTTTCCCAAGTATGGCACTTCAAATTAAATTTATTTGCATTTCTCATATAAAATATTCCTGCATCATGTGATAATACAATTAAGCTAATTACCAGAATTAATTTTATTAGGACTTAATCTATAAGAATTCAATTCTTGGGCAACCTAAATGATAATTTATCACCATATTTATATCCTCTCATATTTTCTTGTCAGTTATTTGAACACCAAATTAAAAAGTCTTTTTTTATTTCTACCATTGTTATGCTTTTATTTTTAAATCATTTGAGATATTATTTTATTAATTTGTATTTGCTTGTGTCTCTCCTACACATGAGCATTAGAATATATGAGTACAGCTAGATATGACATGATTCTAATATATAGTGAAATATTCATGCTATTTTTAATCATGGTTGTTATTCCCAAGAGACAAGCCAAGAAAGCAGTTGGTGGGAAAAGGTGGAGGATGCTAAGAATCCCTTGATTCAAATCCAGCCTGCCATTGGATGACAACTTAGACACAATTTTAGATCCTATAAGTGATTAAAAAATGTATATAAATTGGAAGAACTGCTTAATATTAAATAGAATATTATTAGATTTTGTGAGGATAGAAAAAAGAGAAAATGGACTTAAAAAGAGTTGTATGAACATAAAAAAGTAAGACTAAAATAAATTTTAAAAAGATTAAATTAATGATCAATGTATTTTCTGAGAAGAAAATAAAAACTGATTAATTAGAAGAATTTAAAAACCATAAATATCTTTGGTCAGATAATTAATATAGATAAAAACATAATAGATTAAATTAATTATAGAATTAAACTTGAATGGAGCGTTTTTGATAGAAATAATTTATTACTAAAAAGAACTATCCAGTGTTTGAAAAGGACGATTTTTTAATAGATACATTCCACCAGTTCTTATTTATAAATCTTAGATGTGGACATTTTACAGAAAATCATTTCAGAGACTTCAGAACACTTAACAGAGTATGATGAGATGTATTTTAGAAACAACAAAAAAGGTTGAAAATGAAATATGTAGGGAAAGGAGCAAACAGATATTACTGGCATTATTGAAAGCATAAACAAATTGAAATAGAGTTGGAGTAAATATATTGCTAGAAGAGGTGATAATAGATAAATAATTAAAATTATAGTCTGGATCCCAAGAGACTGTAAAATTTCAAGAAAAATACCACATGGATGATTAAATAAAAAAGATTGCTAGAATGTTGGGGAGAAGAGCAGCTAGAGATCAGAAAAATTTGATCAAACTTGAAGAGATATTTATCCTAAAGTCCATCAGTAATTTTTGAAAATGATAATTTTTGAATTTAATGCAGAAATTATGTTTAAGGCAATTCAAATACTAAAAAATGATTTATTTAGATTATTTATGAGTTAAATTTATATCAATTTGTGGTGGATAACATTATTCATATACTTTAAAACTATGTAGTGTTCCCATATGATTTTAGTTATATTAGTAAAAATCATTTTCATTATTGTCATTTTCAATTTCAGGATAGTCTCTTTTTATTTAATTCAATTATTTTAACCCATAACTTGTTTTATCCACATCACTCCAGCAATTGTTATCCCATTTATCTATCCTTAGGTGTTCTCTTTCCAGCTCTTTTAAATGTATATGTAATATATCTAAAAGTGCTTTCGCCATGTTACAAAATTTATTAGATTTAATGTAATTATTATATTAAAATTATTAGCAAAATTTATATATATATAATCACAAATTAAAATAGTTTTTGGTTTTCTTGTTAAACAGTTCACTGCACTTTTTTCTATTCTTGCTTGTCACGTGAGTTCATCACCACTTCCATGACGAGACAACCACTTGGTCTTCTAATACTGCATCTGAAAATAAATAAATAAAAATTAATAATAATGAAAATTAATGATCAGAATTAATCTTGAAAAGCTTCATGATGATACAGTTCATAAATTCATTTCCCACAGCTGCAGGATTCAAATCCAGACCAAGAGAAACTGAAATTCTTTCAAGTTACACTCCATTGGAGATCCTCTATCATGCATTGGGTTATTTAATGTTGTTTTCATTATATTTATTATTAGTTATGGATTAATCTTTAATATATATATATAAGCAATTATTAAAAATGGTTTCTACCTATCATGTGTGAAAGAAATGTAGCGATATGGCATATTATAGATGATGCTAGCACAAAAACAATAACAGCCAAGGAAATTTACTTTAAATGAATAAATTTGTTTTTCATTATATTGGCACATTAAAAAAATCAATCTGCTTTTTAATAAACTTTATTATTTAACCAGAAATAAATTTACATGTATTTAATTTTTAAAAAAATTTTTTTTAAATATAAATAAATTCACATTTTTAACAATAGTTAAAAAAACAGTCTATTAAAATAAATATCTCATTGTAGAAAAAAAGCCATTTCAAAAATCTCTCTTAGAGAACAGCAAAGAAAAAGCCAGCATACACCAGAGTTGCTATTTACTAGGTTGTGAGGCTAGTTTAAAAGCCATTTATTGTCCAAAGTTGGTTGATTATCTGATTAATCCTAAAAAATAATCCTAAGCTTCTTGAAAATAAATTTACAAAATTGAAATTAGAACCCTGTCTCATGGAATGGTTGGAATTTGCACTACTTCTGCACAACAAAGTGTTTTGACTATATATTTTACAAAACTATATAACAATAATGTTTAAAAATATTAAATGTAGCAATTCTAATTATTACGTTATTTTATTTTATTAAGTAATATATGTAAATATTTTATAATAAAAATTTTATTTACTGTGCAATGTTTAAATACAAGTATATTGCTTATACAGAACTTAATGTAATTTAGAAGGGATTTGAACTCAGACTTTCAAGCTCCCTACAGCTATTCACTCCATCTTAAACAACCAAAACACATGACCATGTACATCTTATGTGGTCACTTGTTCAAATCCCTTTTTATTTACTGTGCAGTAAAAAGTTCCCCCAAAATTTTTTTTCCCAATCACAACTAAAGAATTTATTTCAAGTTAAATAGAAAAATTGTAATTATTGTTGGAAAAAATGGGGCTTTTGGGGATAAAAGTAATAAAAGCATATATTATAATATATATATATATTATTTTATCTTTTGGTATTAGTGTGTTTTTAATGATTCCAATTTTTATTAAAATTAAAAATAAAAACAATGTCACAGTCTATGTAATATTTAAAAAAAAAAAACAATGCATTAAAAACTGATTTCTAGAACAAGGCTTTTTAGTTGTTCTATCATATTTGATAATAAAAATACCATGTTCTTGAAAAAATAAAGTGGTTTAATCGTGCTGTCAAATTATTGTCTAAAAAATCTATTAAATAAAACTTGCCAGTGTAATATTTTTCTGAGATGTAGATTATGTCAGTGTTAATTCACAATGACAATAATACCCAAAACAAACATTGTTCATTGTGGTTATATATAAAGTGTATATATTGTAAATAAAGTATACATCCCCCTACATAAAATATTACTTTCTTCAAACTTGAATCATTCCTCATTGGCCTTAAAACACCAATTGTAATGCCTATGTTTTCATATATTGTGTATCAAATGATATTTATGTTAAATTTATTTTTTTATACGTTAATACTTTTACATACCTTACTATTAATAAAGTTTAGTTTATAAAAAAAATAAATCAATTCCAATATTTTTTTTTAGGATTTGGATATTTTTTGTAATTATTTCAGTTCAAAATTTAAAACTGAGTTTATAAAGTAATTCACATGCATTAAAAATTGTTTCCAATATTGTTCTGTTTATAAGAAAATAATTTTTAAAAAATCAATTTTAATAATCAAGAGAAAAGGTAAATAATCACCAATACAAGTATTTCATGCTAAACCAGCACTCATCAGTTGGTCCAGATTATTATCTTCACACATATATAAAATCAAAGCTCAGCTTATGTTAAGATAGCCAATTTTCACACTTTAATGAATAGGTTTCAAACTACTCCACCCCACAATTCTTCAGCCATCCATTTCATTGAAAATCTGATGTGGAACACTCAAAGCCCACCAGGTCTGCCCATCCCTCATATATATATATAAATGGATTGTGTCCTGTACATGAAGGTTCAGAGTGACTTGTGGTCAACATGGGTAGGATAAGAAGGTTGGCACTAAGGTGGGCTTTGAGCTTTCCATCATCAGATTTTCAATGAAATGGGCAGCTGAAGAGTTGTGGGGTGGAGTGTTGTGAATCCTGTCCATTAAAATATGTAGATTGACTATCTTAATATAAGCTGAGCTTTGATTGTATATATGTGTGGAGATGATAATCTGGACCAACTGAGAAGTGCTGGTTTAGCATGAAATACTTATATTGGTGATTCTTTATCTTTTCACCATGTGTGTGATCAAGTGTATCAGTGGTATGAGATAGCATCCTCTATATATTACATATAAAAGTGCAGGTATGAAAAAGCCTGTACTGTAGAAAAAAAATCATAAATCAAGAGAAAATAAAATTTCATCCATTTTTTTTAAAAAGCAACTTTTATGGTTAAGATTTGTTTTTATCTATTTTAATAAATTATTAACATCTTTTAGTTTAAAATTTTTTTAATATATATATATATGCTTACTTGTGTGTAACACTGAAAGCTTATTGAATCGATATCAACATATTTTAAATTTATTCTGTCAATACCTCTACAATAAACAAATGAGGCTATCCCTTTGAAATATTTTACCATATTCCATTGTCATCAATTATAACTCATGTACAACATTTGAAAAAATTCCATTTGATATAATTATATTACTTTTTAATTTCAAAATTTTTCCTAAACAAACAAACAGAGATTCTAATTTAAATAAAAGTATTTAATAAAGCAAATACTTTTATGAAAATTAAGATTTCTTAATTCTCATCACTCATTTAACTGAATTTAAAAACTTACCCCCCCCCCATCATTTAATAAAAGTTTTAAGCTAGAAACAAATAAAGATCCAAAAATTTGCTTCATAAAGTGAATGTTTTGATTATAATAATCCCAACCAATAGAAATAAGATGAGCACAATTATAAAGGATAAGAAAATAAAATAAAATGAACACAATTCTGTAAAATTATTATTTTATAAATAGGAAAAACTATAATTATTTTCTTTCACTATTAAATAAAGTTAATTTTATTCATATTTAAACTATTACATTCCCTAAATATTAAATAGTTTGTGTATTTTACATCTCCTTTCAGCAATTTAAGACATGCAACACATCCCAAATACTTGGTTAAACTATACATTTTAAAAACTGTTTTTATTTTATTTTAAATATTTTGACTTTTTTTTCAACCATTATCGAGTTTTTTTTATCAACAATATTCCTTTTAGAAATTATTATGATTGTGGTCTCCCAATTTAATAAAGACAAAAATGACTTAAAAATATTTTTCATTAGTCATTCATAAGACTAGAAATTATCCACTTAATGAATATTTATGGAGGGTAATTTTTATGACACCTCTGTCATGCGAGATAGGGCTGCTTTCTATCAATTAAATTGTAGTAATTGTCTGCCTATATATACTGAACAATGATAAAGATATGTGTAAGATATTGTGATCTGGGCCAACTGATGAGTGCTGGTTCAGCATGAATGTACATCTTGGGGATCATACATATTTTTCACATATATTTGGTCATATTTTTATGATTATGCTCCTATGTAAGGTGTTAAAAGTGGGTAAAAAGTCCCTAATTTGTGTGAGAGTGATATAGTAAAAATTACACTACATAAATATTAATGTTTGTGCGAAGAAATGAAAAGAAATAAGATTGTGTGTGTGTGGTGTAATATTATGCACCCACATATATATATATTGTGACAGTCAGTTTTAAATGACTGCCACAAAGTTGGCTGCAAGCATTATTTGCAGTCCAAACAAATGTACGTATTATAATAAAAGGAGTGGTCTGTGCAGGTATATTTCTCTGTTGCTTACACACACACTATATTTAAAATAAATAGGATGAATGGTGATAATATGCCTATAAATAAACAAATGCGGAAACCACATATAAATATGTATTTTGCTGTTAATAAATGTTATATGTTTTTTATTTATGATATGAATAAATATGGCAGAGGGTTAAAGAAATTCTTATGGGAAACTGAAATGTATTTGCAAATAACCCAACAGTAAACATATTTTATTTTGATTTTATTTTATTTTAGATTCTCAAATGTTGTATTTTTTTTTTCTGTTGCTTGTTGAATATTCTTTTTGGAAAACTCAAAAACAATTTTTATGTGACAACAAGTATACAGTTTTATATATATTTTTTTTTTACAACTTAATGTTCATGACCACAGGCAAGCCAATGACCTCTTTCTTTTATCATATAATGTTTTTGGAAAACAAGTGTCGAAATTGTAACAGTGGTTATTCGGCTTGACACCTATTCAAAATTATTTAATTAGATAAATGTAATTTTACTTTATTGTTTAAAGAAATCAAGGGATTGGAATTTAAATGGTCTGTGAAATTCTGAAATTAATTAAAAGATAGCTAAAATTAAATCCATTGTTTGGAATTGTTTAATTAAAAACAGAAATGTAAAAGCAATAACTTGTGGAGGGGATGAGAGAATACACCCTGTAATGGGGGGGAGGATATATAAAGGCTGGTCCGGTGAGATTTAGTTAGTTAGCTGGGTTACATTGGTTGATACTCGCATGGGCACTCTTACTCGTTCGCTTTGAATTAGCTGGATTATATTCGTTGATACTCACACAGGCACTCTTATCCGTTAGCAGTATAGTTTCCGGAGTGTACTGAAAAAAAAAAAAAAAGGAAAAAAAGAATTATGAGTGTAAAAACTATTTATTCGGAATGCTGAACGTATTTTAAAAGGCGCAGACCAAGAAATATGATATTCATTGACTGAAAAAGAAAAATACAATTGAAATTTAAGCTAATGTTTTATATCGCTAACGAAATGGAATCAGGATTTATTCATGATTCAGCAATGGATATGGAGTGGAAACCAAGTTCGGTACATTCGCACAGCTCGGAGTCCTACATAGCCATCCAGTGATGTGACTTTCCATTTCTGAAAGTGTAGCTGCTATGGACAATTTGCCAACCTCCATATAGGCCCTGTGAAGTAATCACCTGCACAGCAATATATATCGCCCTCAAAATCATAGCCCAGAGAAGAACGAAGACTTCGGGAAGTATTATTTATGTTTTTATATTTTTTTTTATGTCTTATTATGAGTAATTCGTCATTTGACTTATATTGCTATTATTAAATGAGCCAATGAATTGCGTAATTCAGTCATAGATATTTTGCTTGTAATTTTAACGTAAAGCTACACGTAATTCATTGGAGTATCTAAATAAGTTATAAAAGAATCGATAAAGATAATATGAAATATTTCAAAATTGTTAAATAGAAATAATTGAGTGGTTTGGTCATTGGATGTATGTGTTTCGCTTTGAAATAATAGAAAATTTATTCCATCTGCTAAGTGCAGGATTGTTTTTATAAGGGATAAATGTATGTAAGACAGTGTTCCAAATAATTATTATTGTCCGCTATGGGCAGGACTCATATTATGGAACTTTTAAGATTAAAATTGTAGTCTAGCACGAGTTTGTTCCCCTAGTAAATTTATTCCATCCGCTAAGTGCAGGATTGTTTTCATAAGGAATAAAAGTGGGTACGAAAGTGTTCCAAATACTTATTATTGTCCGCCACGTACAGGACTCAGATTATGGAACATTTAAGATTCTAATATCACTAACTCGTGGCTAACCCATTTTTTTTGTATTATTATGAAACACATACATACCATGGCCAATACACATTGTTTTATAAGAAATTTTGTTTTGAGTTTAAAGTGTAAGCAGGGGAGAATTTCAGACCATTCCTTTCCCATTCATGAAACTTTAAAAATGTATTATACACTTGAATTTTAATTACTATCGTTTATGTGTGTGTTTATTATTTTGTAAATATTTATATAATCATAGAGGGCTTAATAAATTTAATATCCAACTTTAAAGTATGGAGTTGTGCTGTGTATTTGATAATGATATTAGTGTTTGACCTTTTCTGTTAACGAAGCAACAAACCACCATCCTGAGATCATGAGTTGATTGAGCTAGTCAGGGATTAAACTTACCGGGATCGGGAATCATTCGTTAGGCATTCACTTTCTATTGATTTTTTATAAGAGATTATAGCTCTTTACTTATTACATGATCATATCCCTTAGGCAGGGGAGCAATCTCTTTCTTAGGGTGGTGCGTAAAGGTTGCAGTAAACAAACCTTTCAAAGGTATGATTATAGTAATGTATATTTTGGATGCCTTTGAATATTTCTTAATTGCTGCTCGATCTCAGAAAACGCATGTCATGCTCAATGCGGTATAGAGAGAGGCAGCGACGGATACAATATATATATATAAACACTTTAGCTATAATAATATAAAAATAATTGTAAGAATTAATATGGAATAAAATCATATTTATTGTTAGATGTAATCTGTTATTAATCTGAAATCCTTAATTCCAGGATATTTGGACTTAGGAGTGATTTTTTGGATTTCGACAATAAATTTGAAATATCAGTTGAGGTTTCTTCAAGATAGGATAAATTTTTAATTTTTTTTAAAATTTGATATTTACAATTATGATACATAAAACTAATATATGGACCTTATTCCCAAGATTCTGTAATGCTAGCATCCAAGACAAAAATTAGCATTGATCTATGCTGTATTCAGTAGTGGTCTTTATCTAGCTATTTACAGATACAGGTCATCTTCAGATCAAGTAAGATTGCATTAATTAGAAAAAGAACTGTCTAGTAATAAATGAGGCATTATAAAAATTTGTGAAGTTATAAGAAAAGTTAAAGAAATGATTTAAAAAGTTAACATACACTTTTTTGTAGAGGCACAAGAATTGGAAACACAAGTTAAGTGGAAGGAATTGTGCAAAAAAATAGAAGAAAATACATTATGGAGATGACTGGTACATTAAAAAAAGTAGCAATCTTAGTTATTTAATTTATTAAACACTTCTAAATGCAGAAAATTGAGATTTATGCTCCAACAAATTTCATTATGATGTAGAAGTATATGATTTTTATATAGAAATATAAAATCTTTTTAATCACACTAAAGAATATTTTAAAATTATCATATGAGACTTCAATACTGGAATTAAAAATGATTGAAAGATGAAAGTATTTATATATCTCTATCACATGATTTCAGCTTACTCATGGCTGTTTAAGCAGAACTCACATATCTATGCTATCTCCTACAAGCATTAGTAATTAATAGATGTTAGATGGTAATGCCTAACAAATCCTTATCCAGTGTACTGTTTCAAAATCTAAAATTTCTCACTGATAAAAGCATAAGCCTGAAACTAGTCTGGGAATATTGAGAACAACATTAGATAGAGATTTATTAAGCACTACCATCTGGCATCTATAAGTAATTAAAACTCACAGTAGGGGAAATACTGCATAAAATACCATCAGAATTATCAACTTATATCTAAAATATATCATAAAAAAAATAAAAAAACAGAATATATATGAACTCTGACATACAATATAATATTATACAGAGCAGAAGTATGGAGTAAAAAAAAGGAGAATAGTCGCTGGCTATTAAAATGGAATTTTTAAAAAGAAATCTAATTTAAAAAATAAAGAATGAATTATTTTTAAAAAATGATACCGGAGAAAGATAGAGATGATAGTTAGAGTTTGTATGGTAGAAAAATGTCAGGTGAAGGAAGAAATTAAGACTTAGATTAAATTAAAGAGTAATAAAATGAACACCATCTTAAAGTTAAAAATAAATATCTAGATAAATAAAGCATATCTCTTATTTCATATTCAGAGGATCCATGCCATTATTTATTATTATCAATGCAGACACTCATTTCTGCTTGGTAATAATCAGTTTTTTATTGTTTTTAGGAGCAGATGTTCATTCCTGCTCCATATGACTCTCTAATCTGATGGACTTCTTGGGTACTGTCTCACCAAGACAGGCATACCCCATTTCTATTTCATCATCAGATATACTTTTTGATGTTCATAACCTAGCACTGCACTTCATATTTCTCAATGTATGCAAAAACCTGAGATTTCAAAGCATGCAATTTATCATAATTCTGAGTATAGGGTGTTATCTTTTCATGATTGCAATTTTGATATAGTAAAGTACATACTCCCATTTAAACCCTGCTTAATGATTCATTCATTTATTGTTAAACCATTATATAATGTCCAATCTAGAGATTAAGATATATAACATCTATAATCCCTCTATTGATGTAAGTTAGCAATAGTTAATCTACTTAGCCACTAATTAATTTCATTCTAACTTGTAAGAAATGCAGTGATCTTAGGTTTAAATCTAGACATATAAAATTTTACTTGTTTTTTTTCTTTATTATTGTTACTAATAAATCTATCTGCACTACCTCTTGCATTTTGTGTCTTGTTTACCACAATTATTTAATAACTTTTAAAGAGTTTCTTGTATCTCCCTGACCTAGTGGGCTATAAGAAAAAAAGTCTATATGCTAACATCAAATGTGTTAGTCATGTGGGAATTATCCTGGGAGCATAAATAATAAGGTTCAACTTTGTAGTTTTGTGATATTTATATTGATGTTATACATGGATGTGAGAGTTAGTGGCCATTGTTTGGTTCCTAAGATTAATTTTACTGATTATATATGTATGTCTGTTACAATATATATATATATCATTAGATATTTCTGCTATAAGTTAAAATGTATACTCCCTATGTATATATCATATTTATTATATATAAATAATAATACATGTGTATATATTATAAATGAACTTCATTTAATACTTTTTTTCCCCTAAATTAATATCACACATATAGTATATGTAAGTCATTAGTTATTTCTGCAGTAAGTTAACATATATATATATATTTAGTGTTTTATGAATTTCTATTTTATACTCTTAATGTATATATTATATTTTTATGTGTACATAATTATATATATATAATAATAAATCAGCAACTAAGTTTTCTATTTAAATTGTCAGCTTTTTTTATTATTTTAAAACAGTTGTTTTTTTAAAAAATGCTAAAAACAAATTTGCAATCTTTTTTAACTTTTCACATTTATTTTAAATAAAATGATTTTTCTGTTTTACTTTTTTTTAAAACAATTGTTTCAAAATAAAAATAGAAACACTTTTAAATACAAAAATTAGTTACTGATTTATTATACATATTAATCATGTACACATACTAAATATGATATATATATTAAGAATTTTAATGGTTTTAAAAATATTAAATTGAAAGAAAAAAAATTAAACTGCTCTCTTGTGACCATTATTTAAAACAAATGAAAGTCAAAGAATAACTGTTAACTGCCAAATGTGAAATTATTGAATATTTTTTATATTTTTCCCACTCTGTTTCATATCTATTAAACTAGTTGATATACTGAAAGGATAAGTATTTCAAGTGGATTAAGGTGTTATAACTTAGTTATATATCAATTTTCAAGCAATTGTATTAAATTTAAATACACCTGGGTCTCATTTTACATGATAGATAGGTTCCTCAGAAAACATGCGCAAAAGAAATCGCACAAAAATAGACATAAATTACCTTGAAAACAGGGGGATATGGACTGTGATTTTTCAAAAATTGCATAAAAGCAAAGCACCAATGTAAAATTACTTTAAAATTCACACAAAAAAATAAGGAAATAAAATATGACTAAAAAAAATTTCAAATTTGAAAAACATTGATACAAGACAAACTTTTTTTAACTATAATATTTAATTTTATTCAAAACAATATATTTTTATGCATAATTTACAGTACAGTAATTTACATTTTTATACACATTTTAATTATTATCACTATTTGCCGATAAACAGGTTTGTTTGCAAACTGGTAAAAAATCAGATTCTTCACAAGAGGAAATACAACTAGTGCCAACTTCACTCTCATGTTGTGTTAATGGTTTTCTGGTGACAACGTAATTAGTAATTAATCTTTGAGATGATGATTTTATTAATTGTTTATGAAGCTCACGATATCCAGACATACAACCATTTAGCTCTCGTTGGAATTTAAGAGCACATTCATGATTAGTGTCATTAATAAGAAAATAATTTGCCAACTGATTAGAAAGTTGAAAACCTTCTTGAATCATTTTTGCAGTGAAAGGAACAGGTTCCACTTCTGTTTCATTATCTTTTTCTACACTGCTGGGAAAAATTTAATTAAAACTAACAACTAAAAATTAAATTCTTATTTTTATCTTTAATTTTTTAATTTTCAATTCCATTTAAAAATCAAATTTCGTTTCACATCACATTAATTTCAGGTCGCCTTAAGTAATTTTTAAATTGTTAATTATAATTAAAAATCAGATTTTAATTTTTAATTGTCAAATTTAATTGTGCCCACTGCTATTACTCACCTTTTAAAAATAAACTTGCAGACACTAAATGATTAATAATTGATTACGTTCTTTTTTAAAAAGCAAAAACAGAATGTGATTTAAAATGCAAAATTAACATGCACAATGTTTGAAGAAATTTACATTATAATCTTGTAAAATTTAATGTGTGTACATAAAATGTGGAAATCATGATTTTAATTTCATTATTGCATAAAATCTTACTATTATAAAGCACTGAAAATATTGAAATTATTAAGATGAAAGTCGAATTCCAATAATGTGCTATTACTTTCAATATGACATAAGTGCATGAAATTTATTATTTAAAGTAATAGCGTATTATCGGAATTCAACTTCCGAAGAAACATGAATCATGTAACTTCAAAATCGCGTTAAATAAATCCGCATAAAATGAGACCCAGGTGTATATTAAACCTCAATTTTAAAATGTCCTTCTAACTTGAAAAAGATCAATAGTTAACAAACATACAAATTTTCCAAAATTGATAGAAGCATTTAAAAAGGGCATCTTTTTTAAAAAAAAAGAATTAGATCAAAAGAAAAATATCAGTTTAATATAATGAAAGGGACAATTTATTGTATGGCAAAAAAATTCAGTAATAAATAGAATGTAAAGATTAAGTTTTTCATTATTTTTTAATTTTCCAAATATTGAGTTTGGTCTAATGCAGCAGTATAAAACAATTCTGGCACTAAAGGTTCATGCATATCAGTTCCAATTCACCATTGGGTGCTCAAATTTTTTATGAATGACAATTATTCAATTATTTTTAATTTCTCAAATACAATTATCTTAATCACATTTTTATTCTTAAAAAGTATCACATAAATTTCCACTATAACTAACAGAAATAAAAATTGATATCATTTTTTTTCTAACAAATAGTAAATAATCATTCATTTTTGTACTCTGCGAGGTTTGGTGCAGTTGGAAGAGCATTTGACTTCTTACGAACTCTGGAACAATAAAAAGAAATCCTTTTCCGTTATATGTTTTTGTCTTACTTTTAACCTTTTTACTGTTAAGTTCATGTAAACTCAAGCACAGCTTTATCTTGCTCTAAAACTGGCAATTTTTACATTATTGTAGTGAATTTATGCTCATTTTAAAACTTAAATAAAAAATCAATAATATTTAAATTTAAAGCTACTACAATGGGAGAAGGCAGACCTTTCTAGATGCTGATTGGTTGGTTCTCATTTTGAACAAAAGGGAGCCCCTGCCAATAATTTTCACTGCTCAACTCTTTGTTTTGATTTTGAAAATGAATGTTTTAGAGTGTTTTTTTAGTATTTTTTTACATATTATAAATTATTTTAAAAAAATATGCTGAAAATAAAATTATTTTAGAAAAATAGTTAAGGTTTTAGTAAAAATTATTTACTTTTACATGAACATAAATTGAGAAAGAAAATCAATGATGTATGCAACATTTTCTAAAAGATTACAAACATTCTTTTTAGGTTCTCTGCTATAAAATATTTTTATAATTATAAATAGAAATTTATTTTTGAAAAAACTTGCATTCACTTTCATATTCTGACAAATTATTAATTTGCTTTCTATAAACGAATATAATATTAAAAGTTAAATATATTTTTATTCCTGATTCTGTAATTGACCAATCAAAAGTTTAGTTTTAACTCACTTGACCAAGCAGATTTTTGTATGAGAAAAAGGTTAACTACTTATACTCTAGTATGTATTTTTATTTGTACCTAAGTTTTTATTTATTATTTATAAAAGGAATGAGAGACTTCTCAATTGTTTGATATAGTAATCAGATCTTGACAAGGAATGCAATTAAAATGCTTATTACAAATATCTATAATATTTAAATGTAAGTATATTATATATACTTAAGGTAGATATAATTAGAGGGGATTTGAATCCAGAACTTTAAGCTCTGTTCACTCATTCTCTCCATCTTATACAACCAATCAATACCACATACATGTGAAAAAGATGATCTCCAATATAAGTATTTTGTACTAAACCAGAACTCATCAGTTGGCCTGGATCATTATATTCCACACACTTATATAATGAGTACTCAGTTTATATTAAGATAGCAAATCTTCAAACATTAGTTGACAGACTTCAATCTTCTTCACTCTCTAACTCTTCGGACATCCATATCATTAAAAATATAATGATGGCATGTTCAAAGTCCTTATTTTTCAATTTTGTTGCCATACCCATGTTGACTGTAAGTCATTCTGACCCTTCATATGTAGGACCTTAAGAGGATTTAAATACATGTGAGGGATGGGCAGCACGAAATATGTGTATTGGAGATCATCTATTTTTTCACATGTATGTGGTCATGTGTATCAATTGTATACGATGGAGTGGATGATTAAAGGGAATTTGAAAGTCTGGGTTCAAATAATATATATAATAAAAAAGGAAAGAGAAATTCCAGTGTTTTGGACATTTATTGATAAAATAATAAAAAGCAATCTCATGAAATTTATTAATATCAAATATATTTAAAATTTTAATTTCTTATTAACGAAGTTTAATTATTTTTCAAATATACCATTATTTATGATTATACAATTGTGTTAGGGACATAAATTATGAATACAGGAAATCTAAATTTATTCTTTAACAAATGTTTACTTTATAAAATATTCATTATTTGTTGTGGGTAGTTTAGAAATTGATTTCAGTTCAGTAGAATATAATAAACATTTTTTTATTTTTAAATTATTAATAAATTACATATGTTTTATATATATTGAAAGAAGCTGGCTTTGAAAAAAAAATATTGAGAACATTATTCTTACATAAAACAAATCAATGAATCAGATAAAAGACAGAGTTGACATTAATATGAAGAAAGTTCATTTAAATATTTTATGGAATAACGATAAAAAATTATTTTAAAAACAAAAATCTTTTGATTTAATATATGACTTAATAGTAAATGAACGATTTATTACATCAATTATTAATGTATTTTGATTTGGTGAAAAAAATTCATTTGAGATGGGGGAGGGGGGATTAATATTTTAGATATTTACAATTAAATTATGCGAATGTATTTGCGCATGCGCACATAAGCACCATAATATATATGTATGTATACATTTACTGCCATTCCACCCTACGTGATTTAGCGCAGTGGTAGAGATGCTAGCTTCTGAAGTTTAAGGTCATGAATCGCATCCAATTTATCACTTCCATACCTCAAATTTCTGAACCCTTGAGCAATGAATTAATTTATTTATTTTTACATCACTTCTGACTTTCTTGATATCAACCCTTATAATTAAACAGCTATAACTATTTATTGAATATCAATCTATTTCTTTGCTTTTATTAACATTTTTTCACTGTTTCTTCTAACATATCTTTTATAATTTCATGATTATTAAAACATTTTCTTTTTGATTTTTATATTAATATAAACTGATTTTAACGTTATCTTTTTTAGTGCATTGCCAAATCCATATAATATTAATATCGTCTATGTTCTTTATTACTTTTTCATTGCTTTTTTACAACACACTATTGACGGTTTCAATTGTCCCAGCAATCTTCTTCAGAACGTCTACTTATATAATATAGAGAGTGTACCAATAGCACAAACAAGCTCTTAATTGATAAGTGTGGTAAGAGAAATTATTTAAAATCTCTATCTGGAACATTCCTGTCCCCAGACCAATTTGGTTTCGAGCTTATGGCTCACCTCAGTGAGGAGCTAGAACATTCAGACACTAGATCTAAAATATCAACTCAAAACCATGACTTATTTAATACATAATATTTAAGTAGAAACTTTAAAATTTTTGGACATAAAAATGTCTTTAACTCCAGCTATCTAACTTAAATAACTATATGGGACTGAACTAAATTCAGATCTACCATGTATTAATAGTCTTACGATTGCCAAGGCCTTAAATGTAAAATTTTAGTAATCAATAAAGCAAGCCATATATAGCATGACATTGCTTTTATAAACTTGTATTTACAAATATGTAATATAAAGAGCATACCAGTAGCTCAAACAAGCTTTTAAGTGAAAAGTGTGGTAAGAGAAAATATTTAAAATCTCTATCTGGAACATTCCTATCCCCACACCAATTGGTTTTGAGCTTATGGCTCACTTCAGTGAGGAACTAGAACATTCAGACACTAGATCCAAAATATCAACTCAAAACCAGCACCTATTTAACACATATTTAAGTAGAAACTGAAATTTTCAGACATGAATTGAAGCTTATAAGCAATGTCCCACTATATATGACTAGCTTTATTGATTATTATAATTTTATCTTTAAGGCCTTGGCAATGATAAGGCTATTAATATATGGTAGATCTAAATTTAGTTCAGTCCCATATAGCTATTTAGGTTAGATAGCTGGATTTAAAGACATTTTCATGTCTGAAAATTTCAGAGTTTCTACTTAAATATTACATATTAAATAAGTGCTGTTTTTGAGTTGATAATTTAAATCTAGTGTTTGAATGTTCTAGCTCCTCATTGAGGTGAGCCATAAGCTCAAAACCAATTGGTCTGGGGATAGAAACATTCCAGATAGAGATTTTAAATATTTTCTCTTACCACACCTATCACTTAAAAGCTTGTTTGAGCTATTGGTATGCTCTCTATATTACATATTTGTAAATACAAGCATATAAAAGCAATGTCATGATATATATCAGGTGGCCAACTTTTATGTTCATACGATCTACTTTTTATTTTAAAAATGTCTTGCAATTGACTTGTTGTCATAGGCGATCGATTTGTCATAAGCATAATCTAAGTGGAGGGAGGTGTAAAATACGTACCATTTTTATATATCTCTAGTAAAAAATAACAATTATTTAATGGCCAAAAAACTCATGTCAGGGGAATTAAAGCAACATGAGTAATTATTAACAATATTTATTAATTCAAATTAGCTACATTAAATCAAGATTAAAAATATTATTTTCATTAATGATATGACTTAGTGGACTTCACCTATCTAGAATTGAAAAAAAAAATTAGAACAAAAAAACTTGAAAATCTTGACTTAATTTGTTTCACTCATTACCCACCAGCTCTTGACAGATTGGCCTTGCGATCAACCAAAAATGGCTTTGCGATTGACCAGTGGATCACGATCGACTTGTTGGACATCCCTGCTATATATGACCTGCTTTATTGATTTCTACCTATATTTCCAAAAAGTAGAAGTTCTGAAGAAGATTTCTGGGGCAATCAAAACCATCAATATTGGTTTGTAAAAAAGCATTGTAAAAAGTAGTAAAGAACATAGATGATCTTAATATTAAACTGATTTTAAATAACCAATTGCTTTTCCAACATCCTTACACTGAATAATGAAAAAGAAGTTATTATTTATCAGATTTGTCAGATATTAAAGGTTTTAACAGTTTTCTATTTTGTACTTATTTATTTACTGACTGTTTTTCTCTCAATTTGGGTTATCTATGGTTAGTTTTTTTGAAAAAAAAAATTCTAAACCTGCTTGCAACCTAAACAAATGTTCAAATTTTTAATCAGCCAATATTTAAAATGCATATGTCATTCAATTAAGAGAACACACTTTTACTCATACATATAGTTTAAATTTATAGGTTTTTAATATAACCTTAAAAAATAAAGACAAATCATCTGTATAATTATAGGCATGCACACATATTCTGTTCATCAATGATTTCTTTACTAATTCTAAACCCACGTAGAATGAAATAAAATGATAATGAATGTTGCCTATATTCTTTAGAATATCCTTGAATTTGGATCCTGCAAATCGATTAGATTTTAAATACTAACATTACAGTAAGTAAGAAGTGTCAGACTTCTATAAAAGAGCAATTTTGATCATATTTAAAAGTATTTAATCTCAGGCAATCTGAAGCAATCAAATTATAAATATTAAGATGTTCTATCAGAGTAAAAGGTAAAATCCCTCTTTTACTTTTGAGGTTGTCTTGACAACAGATTGAAGTTTCATGATGTAGATAAGTTTAAGTTGTTATAACATGATTTACATTTATTAGCCATTTAGCTTTATGGAAAATCAAATTTATTATTTCAATTATAATGCTTGGAAGTAATATTAAAAAGTTTTAATAATGACTATCAGTCCATGCGATAATATGTTGGACTATTTCCACCATTTATCAGTAAATGTTGAATGTACAGAAAATTTTAAACGTTATTTAAACTTTTCAAATATAAACAACATGTTAGTAATAACATACAAATAGACAACACAGGTGAGTAATTACACTCGTTACATACCATCAGGCAAATTTATCAGTTTATTTTTAAAACAGGTTATATTCACCTATTTAATGAAGTTTATTCAAATATCTAGAAACATCTGTTATGGTTAAAGTGTCATCTTTCTTGTCTATAATAATCTTAATTACTCTGAGTAGAAGGTGAATTACATCTTTTATTTATAAAGATTATCTTAAGAATAGGTCGAAGATTCATAGCATAGATAAGCTAGCTTTGTTATCACATGATTTATATATAAAATAAATTATAGCTTATATATCTGTTCAATTAACTAGACTGAGAAGAGTTTACCTAACATTAGAATCCACTCAGAATTTAACAGTCTGCTACCTTGACCAGTGAGTTAAAATCTTGAAAACTACATGTTATGTTTTAATTGTATGAATTTAATGTAAAATTGACTATAAATGAATCATGACTTCCTTTTCAATAGAGTTTTCTTCTTCTGTTTTTATCATTTCCTTAAGAGTCATAAACAGTTTTAAAATGTTGAATGACTGCTTTATTTTATAATAAAATAAATAATTTTTATTATATCAATTTTATCAATAAATTAAATAGAATATTAATATAATACACATATAAAAACCACTGACAATATAAAGAACAACCTTTAATGCATTTTTAGTGCTGAGCACTCTTGTCAAAATCAAAGAATTTCAGTGTTAGAGTTTTAGTTATTTACATTAATTCATTGCAAATCATTTTAGATTAGCTCTCATTTATGTTTTGTTAATACAAGAACATTTTATTTTAAACTTTCTCAAGTATTAAAGGTCCACAGTGTCAGGAATGTTTGAGTCATTGGAGATATAATCCTTCAAGAAGTATTCATTTCTCAAATAAAACACTTCCAATGCATAGAAATGAGTGGTGGTACTGATCTTACTAGCTATCTAACATTTCCATTTTTATCTTTTATTAAGTCTTTCAACATCACTTTAACATCATGAAATGATACAGGGATGACAAGAGGATCATTTGAAAATTTCTTTAGAAAAATGGCAATTTATTATAGTAATACAACTTTATGAACTCAATAAATGAACTAAAACCTGTTACTATTAGTTTTCATTGACAGATTTTTTTTTTTGATGAACTTTTGGTAGTATTTGTTGGTTTTTGTTTTTTCAATTTCTAAAAAAAGTCAATTGTAAGTTTTCCTTGGATTTCTTATCTTTTTTATAGTTATATATCAAACATTGACTGCTTTTAGAATTTCAAAGTTCTTTTGATTTGTAAATGATTTCTTTTTGGACAGTAGTCTTTCTTTAAAAATTTGTAATAATAATGTGAAAGGCTAAAACCTTTGACAGAAGCGCCTTAAAATGCTTATGTGACAGCCAATCAGATGTAATAATGACTGCATGTGGAACTCTCAATTCAAGAACACAAGCTAGAACACGAGAAAAAAAAAGATGGGTCCCATTTTTTTTTTTTTGTGTTCGTGAATTGAGAGTTCCATGTGCAGTCATTGTTACATCTGATTGGCTGTCACATAAGCATTTTAAGGCACTTCTGTTGAAGATTTTAGCCTTTCACATTATTATTAGATCATCTGCTAGCACTTAATAAATTTAATATATTTAAAAATTTGTGTAAAATTTATTCTTTCTTATTGGCATTTCAGTAATTAAAAAGAGAGGAGAGAGAAGATGATTGAATGCCATTTGTAGTCTTCCTAAAATCAAACCACCAGTTTTGATTCCTAATGGTGAAAGATTTGATTTGGAATATGATTTTGTCTTCAAAATTTTTTTAGTTTTTTCTTTTATATTGGATTTTAAAAAAGGGGAGGGGGTAGTTGTGAATTGCATGTCAAACAACTTCAGAAATTGGAATGATTTTAAAAATTTATAATTTTTTTTCTTTCTTATTGGCTTTTTAAAAAAGTAAAAATAGATAAATGAACTCCATCTATTACTTAATTCAAACAACTTATGACATATATTGTCTTCAAAAATTTCAGTAGTCTTTCTTATTAACTTTTTAAAAAAGTGTGTGCATGGGGGGAGGGGATAGTGAATTGTTTTTTTGATTAACTCTCAACTCCATTCAAACACTACAAATAAAAATAAACTGTTGTTTCTGTGAGTACATCACTAAGGAAATAATATTATATTTGTTCACAAACTTGCTAATAAATAGAGAAATATGCATAATTCTAAGTGGGAAAATGTCTCTTGCTTTTAACCCACATCAATCACTCCCACAAGGCTCTCACCTTGATGCATTTCTATTCACCATATACATAAATCCACTACTTAATAGCATTAAAAAATGATTCCCAGGGATTTATATACCCACACTTAGTCATAATATAGCCTACATGGATGACATAACAGTTTTTCTAGCAACTAAAAAACAAATACAAACATTAACTGATATATTACATGAATACACTTGCACCTATAAACTAGAATTTAATCTAGATAAAACAGGATATGGTGTATATATGCAGGCAAAACACATACAAATGTATTTCAGGGTGAACCTATAGCCTATTTAGGATTCCCCTTTCACTTGAGTTACATGGCAAATAGAAAACAAACTAATTCAAACAACAGAACAGACCATATCCACCCTCTCAAAAGCATCTTTCTTTATATTCGAAAGTATCACTTATAAACATGTTAATTATTATAAAAATTATTTATTATACACTGATTATAGTCTTCACAAAATTCTTTACATCAAAGATTTATTCACTGTATAAAAAACTTTTATGGGGAATAAAAATATCGGACATCTTACTCAAGCAAATACAGTACCATAACAAATGTAAATGGATTAGGATTGCATTCTATTCAAGTATTTACAATACAAAAACCTATTAATCTTTTATCATCTATGACAAGAATATATCCACATTTAGAAGTCACTCTTAAAATAACACCTATAGACAAATCTTCTCCATACACAAAATATCTATCTGCATGCAATCATAGAACTTATTAAATCAACATCTAATCCTAACATAACTTTCCCACAAGATAAATGGTGCTACTGGAATACATATGTACTTCTACACACAAACACAAATTATGCTGGGCATTAATAATACACAACTAATACATAGATTTAATTATTAGACACTCAAGCCCAAATTTGCTGATTTTCTATTTAAAATGAACATTTGGTCATTACCAACATTATATTTCATGAGATGTAACATACTTAACATTGAAACCATATATGAGCTGTGCCAGAGATCAGAAGAGAACCAAAAACATATATTCTTTGAGTGTAGTAGGCTACAATACAATGCTACTATAACTTTCAATTATAGTCTCTTCTAAATACCTGCCTACTTCAAAGAAATAAGAAGTACAACATTTATACTACTGATGTACTTACTAAATGCTCTTATCTTTACAATAATAATGCAAGAAATTTTAACACATTTAAAAACAAATTAGAGAGAATAAAACCAGAGATAAAAAAAATCACCCCATTAGACATTTTCACAGACATTTGGTCAATTGTCCATCAGTACTCTAACCTGTCATCATCATCATAGTCAACCATTATCAATCCACTGCAGAATGAATCAAGTTCAATTCATCTTCTCTGATCTCTAGATTCTTTTATCCACATCACCCCTGTACATTTTCTTATTTCATCAATCCATCTCACATATGGTCTCTTTCTGATTCTTGGAATCCAGTTTAAGATTTCAATTATCCATCTATCTTCATCTCTTCTAGGAATATGTCCAGCCTAACTCCACTTCAGTTTTTGAATTCTTTCAATGATGTCATTAACATCTGTTTGTTCTCTTACCCATATATAGAGTTTTAGATCTCTTCTTGTTACTCCTAACATGCATCTCTCCATACTTCTTTTAGTGATCTGAAGTCTCTGTATTGTTCTTCTATTAAGTGTCCATGTCTCAGATCCATAAGTAAGAACTGGTTAAACACATTTATTAAAAACCTTTCTTTTCAAATATATAGGCATATTTCCTTTTAGTATTAAGTTATTTCTACCAAAAGCACTCCAACCAAGTTTAATTCTATGATTAATTTTATCCATTATGTTTCCATCTGTAGTAATAATCAGACCAAGGTATTTGTAGATGTTAGCTTCTTTTAACTAATCATATCCAATCTTTATTTTTATCTAACCGCTAATCTTTAGTAAGATATATTTTGTGTTTTCTATTTTATTGTAAATGCTTTTAATAATAGTATAATTCACAGAATGCTATTGAAAATAATTATTGTGGTATTCTTTGATTAGTTTTGTATTTTTTTTCTTTTACATTGAAATATTATTATCTCCCCCCGCCCCTTTGAAATATCTGTAGACATATTTTTCCTTGAATGAAGTTCCTTCTAAAATTAAAAATAAACTGTCGGATTTTTAAACAACAATAAATTTTTTAAAAAATTATTCATTTAATTTATATTTTTTAAAAATCTAAAAAATATTTAAATAAACACTACTGCAAGAAAAATATAATATTTCTTTATAAATTAATTTTTAAAAAGTAAATTATTTATTGAAATGCGCGGGCAGAAAATTTTTTTTTTTAAAAAAAAAGCTTTTTACAAATCTAGAAAATGTAAATTTTTTACAAAAAAATAATAATAATATAATAAACATCAAAATAATAATACAAATTCCAGACCTCTCTGCCCTTTTCTTAGAATTCAAGAAGAAATTGAAACAACAAATTAGTAAAAATAAAACAAAAGGTTTGTCAATGCAAACCAATATAATAGTAAGAAGTTTTGGATTACACATACAATTTATTTATTTCCTCCAATCCTCTCCCCTTTTTTAAAATCCAATTAGAAATTGCAAAGAGAAATCAAAGCTCACCCCTCAAAAATTAAGAAAAGGGATGATTGGCAAAAAAAAAACTGTCAATAAAAAGTAAATTACATAATGTTTAAATTTAATTGTAATACAATGGCTAGTTGTGTCCCCTTCCCCTTTTTAAAACAAAAAAAAAAAAACTAAAGAATCCAAATTTCCAAACAGACTTTTTTCCAATTACAAATAAGAAAATAATTCTTTGAAATTTATCTAACATTTCTGTAAATCTTTTTTTTATATTTCCCATCCACATACACACACACACGATCTCTTTCTCCCACTTGTCCCCAACCCACCGTTTTTTTTTAAAACCAAATAAGAAATTGAAGAGAAATTATTGCGAAAAAACAAAAGATCTGTTGGCAATGAAAACTAATATTAAGAGATATTAGATTAAAGAAAGAATTAAAAAATTTAGTCAGTATTATTACTAAGATAAATCACCATTTCTGGAAAGAAATCTACAACTTTCTGATTCTCATCCCAGTATTTAAAACAGTGTTTAAAGATTCAATCAAAGCTTTAAAATAGTTTACAATCATTGAGAAGGACATTAAATATTTGCCAAAAAAGTATTTTGTATTATTGTTATAATAAATATATATAATTACACCTGGATCTCTTTTTACGCGGACTTATTTAAAATGATTTTGAAGTTACGCGATTCGTGTTTCTCCGGAAGTCGATTTCCGATAATGCGCTATTACTTTAAATAATAAATTTCGCGCACTTACGTTATATTGAAAGTAATAGCACATTATTGGAATTCGACTTTCATCTTAGTAATTTCAATATTTTCAGTGTTTTATAATAAGCAGTTATTTTATATAGCGTATGTAAAAATTGTATTACATTCAAATATCAGCCTTTCACGCTTATTAACACTCGCAAAGTGTATGCACAATTAGCGTGAAAGGCTGATATTTGAATGTAGTGCTTTATAATAGTAAGATTTTATGCAATAATGAAATTAAAATCATGATTCCACATTTTACGTATACACATATTAAATTTTACAAGAATATATTGTAAATTTGTTCAAACATTGTGCAGGTTAATTTTGCATTTTAAATCACATTCTGTTTTTGCTTTTTTAAAAAGAATGTGATCAATTATTATTTTCTTATTAATGACACTAATCATTAATGTGCTCTTAAATTCCAACGAGAGCTAAATGTTTGTATGTCTGGAAATCGCGAGCTTCTTGAACAAATAATAAAATCATCATCTCAAAGATTAATTACTAATTACATTGTCACCAGAAAATCATAATAATTAAAACATGTATAAAAAATGTAAATTACTGTACTGTAAATTATGCATAAAAATATATTATTTTGAATAAAATTAAATATTATAGTTAAAAAAAGTTTGTCTTGTATCAATTTTTTTCAAATTTGAAATTTTTTATTAGTCATATTTTATTTTCTTATTTTTTTTTTTTTTGCGCGAATTTTAAAGTAATTTTACATTGGTGCTTTGCTTTTACGTGAATTTTGAAAAATCACAGACCGCATCCCCCCTTTTTCAATGTAAGTTACGTCTATTTTTGCACGATTTCGTTCGTGCATATTTTCTGAGGAACCTATCTATCGCGTAAAATGAGACCCAGGTATATTGTTATTATATAATGATATATTATTTACTTAACTATGCACACACACATATATTTATAATTATTAAAATCATTCAATACTTAGACAATTCCAATGTCAACAACAATCAACACTTTTTTTCAAATATTTGAATTATTTAAACATCAGAAAACTTTCTCAATTGCTATATTACCGATTATTCTCTAAAAACAAAAATTTAATTGACAATGTTACCTTTTACGTTTTTTACCTATTCTTATTTCTACATAACTAAACTAGGACAATTTAAAATACAGATAATAAGAACAAAAGAAATAATGGTATTGATAAAAATAGAATACATTGTTTAGAGAGTAGAAACAACGAAATACCGAAAAAATTAAATTGAAAGAAAAAATTGTCAGATAAAATAAATAAATGGGATTATCTAAAATTTAGATATATTTTCATATTAAGAACCTTTATTCACCAAACAAGATACAATATTGAGAATACAACAAAGACAATTGCAGTTAGGAACTTACATGACGTGTTCCATAGTTTGAGATAATGCATTAAGGAAATTTAGACATAGGTACATGGGGTTTATACAATCAAGCATTACATATTGAGGGTGTCAAGAAAGTGTATTATAAACATTTAAGACAACCCCATCATTGTTAAGTAATAAATAGAAAATAAACTTGGATAACCCTATTAGGTAATAATCATTATAGAAATTGAGTAAATATGTCATACAGTTTGGAACTTACATTTAGACATATTTTGAAATAAATATATTAAATAACCTCAACACTACCACGTATTCTTTTTAAAAGCATATAAATAAGGAGACAATAAAAGACAAATGGCACATGGAAAAAGAGAAATATGAATAACTCCATGTGTGTGTGCTTAATTTAAAAAATCAGATGTCATAATCTTTAATGATATTTAAATTTATATTGTGACAGAAACAATCTCTAGTTTAGTAAATAATTAGTAATAATCATTACTGTATTTAACTGAAGTGGATGGTGTCAAAAATGTAGGTGGAATGAGTTTGAGACTTATAAATCAAACCCTAACATTTTTGAAATGTAAACTATTAATTCTAATAGTATAACAAAACATAAAAATAAGATATCTTCACCTTATTCTAAACCACCCTATGCTACAATGTCATTCTGTGTGTTGACATGATTTTACCAATCTTATATTATATACTATCAAAATTGGTTCAGTTATAATGGGATTCAAAGTTATATATAATATATACTACTATATAATATATACTTTTAAAGTCCATTATAACTGGATCTTATATTATTGGTCATTCAATATTTTAAAATACATAAAATCATATGAGAAAAGTACCTTTTTTTATAAATTTGTAATTTTTAATATGCTTATTAGAAATTATATTATAAATTACGATTTTTTACCTATACAAAATATATAATTTAAATTTTAAAAAAATATCATGAATTCTAATATGATTAGCCATTTTTTATTATTAAAATAAATTAGTGTGAATCTTGTCCTTGTACCTCTTTGCTCATATTGCTCAATGTCAGGTGTGTAATTGGTCACTTTTAGCTTCACACATGCTTCTGAATGTTCAGGTGTTAGGCAACTTTTTTGTGAAGTCGAAATATTTTTCATATGTGAGAAAATTTATTCACATAAATAAATTGAACCAAATGCCAAAAGCAGAGCACACACAGTTTTTTTTAAAGAATTAAATCTTTCTGGTAACAATGTCCAACAATTGAGAATGACATCCGACTTTGCTAGACAGTTTCCTTCAAGAGTTTTCCACAATTCTACAAATTTAGTTTTCCACAATTCTGATGATATTAATTCGATTAATTCCATTTCAAAACTATCAATATCCAACCACTAAAAAAGGGATAAATCAAATGGAATCATCATTAAATCAATTAAGTCAGGTTTGACGAGGAAAGAAAATATGGGAATGTGTATTTGGAAGTCTTCACATCATTTGGAAAATTCTTCTTTAAGAGCCTCAATATATTTTTGAAGTTCAACTTTGTTAATGTTAAATTGATTTTCATGGGCCTTTACATTTAGAAAGTGCTTGTAGGTGTTAGTGGTAATATGACAAAATATATCTAATTTTTATGCAAATTCTTTCCAATATTTAAAAAGTTCTAGTACTGTTTAACCCTTCCCTTGCAGATACAAGATTAACTCATTCAGGTGTTGAGTTATACCACTCAGAAACATCAATTTGCATAACCAGTCTTCATCATTTATTTCCGGATAATCTTATAGTTTTTCCTCAAGAAACATCTTGATTTCTTTCAGACATGATACAAACCTGTTCAAGACATTGTCCTGACTAATCCAATGGGCATTGCTGTATAGAGGGAGGTCCATATGCATTATTCATTTCTTGCAAAAGGAATTTAAATTGCTTATGTGTTAATGAAAAATGAGAAACTATAAAATTAAGTATTTTAATGACAGTGTCCATTATAAAATTCAAGCATTGTGATGCGATTTTTACAACTAAATTTTCCTGGTGTATAATGCAATGGAAATTCAATATTCAATATTTAATATGATTTTCAAGAAGTTTAACAAATCCCTTTTCCTTTCCGACCATTGCTCGGCTGGCATCAGTAGTAATACTAAATATTTTATTTATGTTAATTTTCTGATTTTCAAAATAATCGAAAAATGCAGTGAAAATGTCATGTCCCTTCATTGTACCAATAAGAGGAATCAAGCAACACAATTTTTCATAAATATGATTGTTGTCGCAATATCATGCAATTATTGCTAGGTGTACCATATCATTTGCATCAGTGTTTTCATCAACAGCAACACTGAATGCAACAGCTTGTTGTAAACTGTTTTTATGTTTTGTTGTCACATCTTCAGCCATATCAGTTATTCTTCTTTAAATTGATCTTGCAGAAGCTGGTATTTCTCGAATTCAAAACAGTATCATTTGTTTGTTTGGTAGATCACTGAATAAGATTTCAGCACTTTTCAAAAACGTTTCTTTAATAAATTATCCATCTGTGAAACGTTTGCCTTTTGAAGCCACACAATGAGCAATTGTATAATTATATTCGGTAGCTTTATTTTGGGTTCCAATTATTTGATTAAAAAACGTAATTTGTTTCTTAAAGGCAGAAACAACTCTTTTTATAGCTTCACTTTTCTCATCTGAGTTTTTAAACATGAACAGATGTATAGTTTGATAATGTCTTTGTACACTTGAGGTACGACATACAATACTTTCACAACATAAGGTACACACAGCATGATCCTTTTGCTGTACAAATCCAAATTCATTTGTCCAAAAGTCTTGGAAAGAATGAGTATCACATTTTTGTCTTTTGTGGACATTTTGGGAATCTCTCAGTCAATATGCCAAGAGAATCTCTTTTTTGAAAAAAACGTCACCAATGAGTGGCGATTATTTACCATTCAACTACCGAAAATAGCTTTCTAGAATTGATAACTGTAATAAGCTTTTTATTTAGATTAAGATCTCATTTTTTAATATTATCATAAGTAAAATGTGAATATGTAGAATTTATTTCATTTGCAAAAAAAAATATATTTTAAATGAAGTCAAGTATATTATTTTCTGATAAATAATGATTTAATTGTAAATTCAATGTTGAACATGAAGACAAAAAAAGACACTGTAATTAAAATATGTTTTTTTTTTACTATTTTAATTCATTCTGTGTACCATTGATAATCAAGCATGGCATGGGTGCCACAAGTTACCAACCCCTGTTCTATACCATCTACTGTAAGCATGAATAATTGGTGGATACCAAATGATATAGTGCCATAAATCCTCAATTCCAAATTGGCCTGTTTCTGTACTTTGCTTTCATCAGTGATCTGAATGAGCATAAGAGATCCTGTAATGTTGTTAAAAATAAAGATATAAAAAAAAATTAAAAATTAAATAATTCTAATTCTAATTGAATGCTGGTAATT
Source organism: Epiperipatus broadwayi (assembly GCA_028023455.1). Lineage (NCBI taxonomy): Eukaryota > Metazoa > Onychophora > Udeonychophora > Euonychophora > Peripatidae > Epiperipatus > Epiperipatus broadwayi. The sequence continues at coordinate 215,307 of JAQFVV010013041.1, read as the reverse complement.
GTTTTTAATTATTTGTCTGTTCAATATTGACTTAGATATTTGAACTCTTTAAGCTCTTATTAGTAACCAATTATAACCTAGCTTGAAACTAATGAATTTAGATGTGTTTTCTATGTTTAAATTTATAAGATATTGTGGTACTCACATATAATTCCTTTGCTGAAAGCTTGCAAGATGATTCTTTTTAATTTCTCATTTTCAGGGACATTGAATAAATCTTGAAAACAATATGGCTGACTAAAAGCTATCATATATATTATATTTCCTTTTATTTTATTTTTTTATATTATTATAAAAATACAACAAATTACACAAAAGTATCATAATTGATATTAATTAAAATAAATTTAATATAATTGCAGTAAACCTGTAACAATTACAATAAAACACTCATCGCCAGTCACTGCACACAAGTTCCCAAGCAACCACTGCTATAGAAGTATTCTCTCCTGTTGTTTATTGTCCTGTAATTTTGGAAATACTATAGTGCATGTTCATCTGTCAGTGAAAGATCCCATATTTTAATCCTCTCAGCAAAATATTTCAAAAATAAAAAAATAACAAAGACACTCGTAGACAACCTTACGCTAAATGTCAAAAAATAATGTTCCCAACATGTTAATGTTTGTAATAATAAATGTAAGAAAAAAATACTTAAATCCTGTGAATGGAATTTATAAGAGTTTTATTAATATTTTTGAAAATGAACAGAAATTTTAAAAAAATGCTTTGGCAAGGGCATTTTATACGTAACTACCAATATTGTTTTATACAGACAAAATATATCTTTTTTGCCTTACATTTAATATGCTTTTAAAAACAATTAATCAAGTTATGTGATATAAAATGCCTTCTCTTTAGATGAAATCAAAAGTTTCTGTATATAGACTATATGCATAGAAATCCCAATAGGCAAATCAAACATTCCCTACCTTAAAAAAGAAAAAACTTTATGTACCTCAATATATAACTAAATTTTTTTCAAGCCCTGCTTCAATCTCTTTTTCCTCCTATCATATTTTAAACTAATTCATTAATTTAAAAAGCCATAAAATGTTTGCTTTTTTCATTTTATCTTTAAATTTCATCACTCTCTGTATAATTGTATTTTATTAGTTGTATGTTCAAAGATATCTGTTGGAAGTTTGAATCAATGAATCCTAGATAGCAATTTTAGGTTTTGTTCTTATTGGTAAAAAGTTTGTGACTCAAAGTATTAAAGTATTTCTGAATGTCAGGTTATTAGCTTGATAAGAATAGAATTTAACATGATGTCTGGATATGTAAGTGATGAAAGCAATACACCAAAATCTAGCACACTAATGAAGATATAGAAGCATTATCACTTAGTGTTCGCTGATTCCTCAAGCTTACAAGTGATACTTCTGGTAAAGAGGAAAAAAAACTTCTTCTAAACAATGTAGACTTGTGTATAAAAGGAAACTCTTGTTAAATATAAAATGAAAAATAATAAAAATTTTAATTATAAATGGGATAGGAAGCAAAGTAAAAAAATAAACACAATGGGATAACTGTTGTTAAATAAGTATTTTACTTTATATACCTTAAAAGCATCCCTCATAAAAAGTAGTAAAAAGGTATAATATTGCCTCTAACATTATTTAATGAAGTTATAAATTTAAAAAAACAAACAGGAAGAATAAAAAAAATGATTATAAAATAAAATTTACAAAAAATTAGTAAAATTATTGTCATATTTGTATAGACTTTAACTTATAATTGACAAGATATTCTTAATCCTTCTTAATCTATACTTTTGAAATGTTATCTTACTTCAGTGAATTCAAATCAATATTACATAATTAACCTATTTTTGAACATTTTTTTGTACTTAGAGTACATAAGTATAGAAGTATATACCAATGAAAATTTTAACTTTTTATCAACCTGTCAAACCATGAAAAAAAAACAATACCTACTTTTTATATATTAAAATTAATACAGTTGCTTCTATCTTTTCGACATTTTAAATTTACATTTTAAAATTTAAAACATCTACTTTTAAATTCTTATTTATATCTATATTTTAATTATCAACCATTAAAACAATTTTATTTTTTAATTAATTAATTTAATGTCTGGTAATTGCAATAACCGTGTAAATATAAATTAAAAATAATGTTTTAAATTTAAAAATATAAATTAAAAGAATACAGTACATTATTTTTCATATACAAAAAATAAATTAACTAAAGTTAATTAATAATATGCTGATGCGTTGAGGTGAAACTTTTTATGTCATAATTTGTAGGCTTTTGTATATATATTCTGATTTGCAGACTTAGCACATTCAGAGCTTTTGTTACTCCATATTCATAGTCTTTTCAGATTATTAGTTATATGCAAATGTATGCAAATTGCCTCCTATATCATCCATTTTTTAGAAATGGTGAAACAAGTGTATTGATTTGGCATCGCCGGTGATGAAACAAGCTTCCTTAACCTTCCTCTTGATATCATTTCTTTCCATACATAAAATATCAGCCTTGGAGGGCTCAAATCTGTGGTTGAGCTCCTGCTGATGGTCAGAAAATACAGAGCTGCATTCTTTTTTAGTTATTGCTCTTGTATATATAAATATCTCATCATAAATGGAGAAAACATTAATAGCATTAAATGCAATCCTAACCATTGCATTTTTGATGACAAAATTTTCTCAAGCTGGAAGTCAAGAAATTGTATTTGCATTTTTCACCCTCTGCTGAAAAATTTTGCAACCCCCCTCCATTTTACAGCTTTAAAATGCATGTATATTTTTTTCTAATATTTTAATTTTTAAAAAAAATCAAAAGATGTCAGAATAATTGAATAAACAGATCTTCAAAGTATATTATCATGGGTGCTTTGGTGAACTCAAACAGTGTGAAATTACTTTGAGATAACAATAGTCTAAAAACATGATTATTTGGAAGATTTATTATCATTTTTGTATAGTAATTGAGTAATAATTAATGGAAATCCAAAATATATTTTACTATATATTCATTTTTTTAAAGAAATGTTTTATTTTTAAATATAAAAAAATATATTATTCTTAATATTGTTACCATAGAGAAGGGAGTTGCAGAAAATACAACAGTCTTAGAAATGATATCACTCTACAATCTGTTAGCAATATTGTAAAAATTACAAAACAAAATAAATTTTTAAAGTATAAATTGATAGATTTACTAGTATTTAAAATAATTCATGTAGATTTTTAAACCAAACATCAAACAAAAAAGATTTCATTTATTTTTCAAATTGAATCTGCTCAACCTGAAATTTGATGGTGCAACGATGCTTTGTTTTGATTAAAATCTAATTTTTAAAATAATTCTAAAAATTAAATGTGATTTTTTAAAATTTATTTAATTGCTAAACAAAAATATCTATCAAATGGGTCAAATTTATTATATTCTGAAAAATAATAATGGTTTAATATTAAAGTGAAAGTCAAAAGCTTAAAGTAAATGAGAATAAAGAAGTCACTCAAAATGCTAGTACAGTAGAAGAGGGTTAATAAATTTTTAGTAGTGAATTTTTTTGTTAAAGAATAATTGTTATATATGCAATTATAATAAAAATAATAATGTATAATGGTGATAATATATTTTATAATTATAATAAACTGCAGAAGTACTTTCGGTTAATTTCTTAACCTTCTTTAACTGAAAACCATTTAAAGTAAATTTAGTGGAAGTAAATATCATCGTGTTATATTCCAAGATTGATGAATTTTAACATTTTCACATTGACTATTAATTAAAGATCTCCTGTTTCTATTTTTCAAAATTGTTCTTTAATTTCTCTTTTATTATTATTTCTCTATTCACAAAGAAATTTAGTATATTCCAAATCGAATTTGAAAGTAAACCTAAATGATTTTTCAAAATCAAAAAAAGCAAATGTTATTAAGTCATTGTCATTCTCATTTTTATGTTTATATAACAATTGACACTCCTTTAACTTTTTAAGACCCTACCTTGATTCATCTATGTATGGATAAAGTCAAACACTTGCATAAAATATGATATACAATGTTTTTTTGTTTTATAGATATATTTTTAAAATTATTTACCAATCTATTAACATTAGATGGAATACAAACAAAACATTATATAACGTGCAATATTTATAATACATATCTATTTTTTTATCATTAAATTTCTACACTTTTAAATTAGTATTTTTTTTCCTAAATTGACTAATTTGAAAGTTAATGATAAATGGATATAGATCATACGATTCAAATACTCAAACTAAATTTTTTAAAAATTATATAGAGATTTTTATAATGATCATTTTGTATACCTACAAACAAAAAAGTAATGTTATATATCAAATTTTGTGTAAGTGCAAGGCTTCATGCATAGGTAAATAGAGGTGTAATCTTGTGAAAAGATTAAAAGAACATCAACTGTTATATAAGCATATAAAATTTAAGAGAAGTACTAATTTAATAATCGCATCTGTTTTCTTTGATTGTGAAAAAATATGCACAAGTTTACTTTCAATTTCAATCTAAAAAATACTTTGATTCTTCATAGGGGAAAACATCATAGGAAGTGACTTTGACAAATAGAAATGATATCATTGGTTAAAAATCATGAATCTTGGCAAATAATATAATGACATTTACTTCTACTACATTTAATTTGAATGGTTCCCAATTAAAGATTAAGAAATTAACTGAAAGTACTTGTGCAGTTTATTGTAATTATTTATAAATATAGGGAATTTGAACTCAGACTTTCAAGCCATTTCAACCATCCACACTGTCTCATACTACTGATACACATGACCACACCCATGCAGAAAAAATAAATTAATCACCATATATATATTCCATGCTAAACCAGCATTCATCATGTGTATCAATAGTATGAGATAGTGTGGATGGTTGAAATGGCTTGAAAGCCTGAGTTCAAATCCCCCATATTTACAATTGGGCTCCAGGTATAAGAGTGCCTGGTATTTCAAATCTTATAATTATTTATAAAATATATTATTACCATTACATTTTTTCCTATTATAATTTATAGCAGTAATTATTCTATAAAAAACAATTTATAGATATTTATTTAGAATACACTCTCCCCCATTTTTTTAATAACAAATACCCCCAAAAACATTATTGACACAAACAAGTATTTAAAAATGTCAGATAACACTCTACAGCTTTAATACAAAATGTTCCAATTATTTTGTCCAATATAGTTAAAAAATTGCACATTTTCATCAAAAAACCCACAACTGCCATAGAAATAAGCCTAATCATATGACCAATAAATTCAAATATAAAAAATATTAGGAAGTAAGAAATGACAAAAAAGATTAGCAAATAATGTGAGAAAAAAAATCGAAAATTAAAAAAGAACATGTGGCAAGTATTAGTAATTAGGAAATAATAATAAAAATTAGCCAAAAAAATTTAAAACAATTTTAAAGTATTTTACTTTTTAAAATATGACATATCATAAAAACAATATTTTACAACTTAGAGCAATTAGAAAATGACCAAAAAGTTAACTTTTACGAAACAACACATCAAATAATTCTCAAAAACAAATATCAAAAATATTAGTAAATAAGAAATGCCCTTCAAAATTAATATAATAAAAAAGTAGAACAATATTAAAATATTCTACTTTTAAAATTGTACTTCAAATGTATGGAAGCAAAATAAATTAGTAAACCAAAGTTAAAAAATACTAACCCTGTCAAGCATTGGTGGTCGAGAGGTCAGCGACAGTTGCTTTATAAGCAGTTGTCCCGGGTTAGCGGGTTCACTTCCCAGCTGATGCTATAACACATGAGTAAAAAAAATACTAACCCAATCAATGAAACACAAATTAGTAAATTTTAATATTTGACAAAATAAATAACTGTTTACATGAAAAAACATAATAAAATTACTTTTACAATTAAATAAATATAGTTTAAAAATTGTTCAACTAATCTATGAAAAAATAAATTATATTTTTATATGTGGCAGAGTAAAATTTGATATTTCATTAAGGCTATTTTGTTAAACAGTTTGTAAATAGTTATTTTACTTGTAATTATTAAATATTAAAATCAAAACAAGACCTGTTGCAGAACAAAAATTGCAGAGTAGAAAAATTCAAAAACTATAGTATAGCAAACAATATTTAATCAAAAAAATAAACTAATGACAGGTAATCCTTGCATAATAAATACTTTAACATAATTTTTATTGGAGTATGTGGTTACATAGTTTGGTACTTAGTTATTAGTCCAGCAATGTAGGGGAGATGGTATGCCTTTTCACATATGCAATAAATGTGTATTCTTGTGATCACATCAAATTTAAGCAGAATAAACCCAGTGATGTTATCCAATCTCATATGAAAACATGTTTCTCTTTATCAAAATGTGGTCTTTTTTTGATATTTTGACATTTTCAGTTATTGTCCAGATTTCTTTTTGGCACCAACTATTGTGTTTTTGATCTTCAATTGTGTTTTTGCTTCATCCAAGTGATTTCAACATTATTTCTATTTCGAAGTTACTCTAGTTCATTTTATTTTAAGTGAGTAAGTGTACATTGTTTTCATTTTTTCCTTTTGATTTTCTTTTCATAATTTTCTAATTAATTGGGTTTTCTTTTTATTTATAAACGCTACAAAATGATGATGATTTAGAAGCTGCCAACTACTGAAATGAATGTCATACTACATTTTCAAAAACAAGGAATTCTGCCATTAGTAAAAAAATGTGTCCGAATGGACATAGTATGAGCCTTTACAAACACACATTGGACAAGCAGTGGCATTGTAATGTTTGAGGTTGGAGCAGTAAAATTGACCTTCGTAAGGTGAATGTGGTTGGAAGATTCTAGAATCCCATTCCTAATGGCAATCCACGTCATTTACAGTTGTAATTTATATTTCTTTATATTGTGAAATTTTTTTTTGTTTTGTTTTTAAAAAATAGATTCATTTATTACCATTACCATGGAAAATACTGTTCAGTTGATACCCTGTGCAATCACATGTTCAGTAAAACTTCATTTGGGGAGAGTTGAAGTCTCCATTTTTTTGTCAACAAAGTAAATGACAAATTGCTTGTTTCAATGTGAAAATTTGTGTTATATATTAGATGGTAAGTAGCATATGTGTATATTTAATGTTTTTTTAAATAATATTTTAGGCAACTTTTGTAATTTAGTGATTGTTTTGTCCATCTTTCAAGTAACATTTGGAAATTGCATAATGGCATCTTGTATTTTACATATTTTGGGGCCAAAAATGTGAAATTCATATCTTTAGTGTTGATACAAATTTTATAGTTTATCATGTGAAAGTCATATATATTTCTGAATATTTTTTTTAATGTTCTTTTTAACTGAATTTCATGGATCATTTCTATTATTGGACAGGTAAACTCAACTTTTCACATTGGTCGCGACAACTTGAACCATATCCCCATTTATTTAGTTAAGGTATATAGTATCTTTAGTTTGTATTAAAATTATATTCATTCTCCCACCACCCAAAATAACTTAAACATCCCCCCCCCCCCCCCCCCCCCCCCCCCGGGGGGACAAGTGAAGTAAAACTCTGAAACTTTTAATTGGTTCAAGTGACAAACTCTTTAATAGTAAATATTCTTCAATTTTTCTTTTAATATATATTAATTTTAGTCCTTCGCTTTCAGAAAGTATATTGTAGCATGTATTTGTAATGTCTAGAAAACATAAATAAGAAAGTTATTTCAAAAATATATTTTTATTAGCCAAAATCCTTTGTATTTTATAGAAATATTCAAAAGCGGAAAAATTTCAAAGAAAAGACTTTTAGCAAATTACAAGCAATTTGCAAACATCATTTATTTACAAAATACCAATTTTTATAGAATGCTTCATACTGATAAAAATTGTTTTTAACACACCTTTCAACTCACTATGTAATTTGACCCATACTTACATGCTGCTAATAACATTATATTTGTAAATCATCAACTTTTTCATTAATAACTAACCTATTTGTATTTGATGTTATTTTAAATGTGACATTAAAATAAAAAATTGATGTAATCATGTTCATATATAATAATAAATTTTGTTCAATACCTTTCTTTCTCCAACTATGTGTAAATCTGTGTAACATATTTAAAATGTGTTTACTATTATATTGTCTATTAAGTAATTCATTAACATATATATTTAATATTGGATAATTGATCACTTTGAAATGTAAACATTTTATCTCTAAATAAATTAGCCAATTTGTGCACAATAGGATCTGTTGACTGGATGCATTTAATGTGGTACCAAACATCAATATATTAATTATTAATGAAAAGGTGTTGACAAAATTAACAATGTAATGTTATGTACAAAATGATGTGCCCATGTGGGGAAAGTTATATTGGTGAATTAAAATGTGAACTAAGAGATAACTCATAAACATGAATTACTATATAAAAATTATTTATATATAGGTTTAAGTCTGTGTTTGCAGAACTTTCATTTATTTGTAATTGAAGTTTTTGCTTTGATGTTGTATCTATTTTGCATGTGCATAATCATTTGAACAAAAGAAAAATCAAAGGGGTTTTAAATATGGATATTTCTTAAAAGAATAGGTATATATACAAAAATGGAAAATTCAATCCTGAAAATTGGTTTTTTGTTTAGGGGTTTTTTCTAAGTGCAAAATGCTACACAGAATGGCAGTTATGCCATAACTGGCTTTAAATTTTATTTATTTATGGATACTTTTTAATATTTCAAAATACAAGTATAATTCATATACTTGGAGTTTAGATTAATATAAGGTATTTGAACAAAGATTTTCAAACTCATTTTAGCTATCCATTCTATCTCATACAACTGATACTCATGGCCATACATGAAAAAAAAGATAAATAATTGCCAATATAAATATTTAGTGCTGAACCAACTGATGAGTGCTGGTTTAGTACAAAATATATATTGAGGATCATGTATGCTTTTTACATGTGTGGTCACGTGTATCACTTATATGAGGTAAGTGGATAAATAAAGGGAACTTGAAAGTCTGAGTTCAACCCCCCTATATTATTGGTATTTTGAATATTTCAGAGTTTAATTTTAATTCTGATATGAAAGTAATCATCCTTCATACATGAACCACACTTTCAATATTAAATTTGTGATGTTAAATACTAGTAAACTCTCAAACCAAGTCACAAGATAAAGACTTTTGAAAAGATAAGAATGACCATCTTATCTTTTGTACTTGAATGCAATTATATAGGCCAAACTTAAGCACCTTGGATTGAGACTATGAATATATTAGTTTCTTTACTTTACTTACATTTTATTTTATTATGTATTAACACTTATGAAATAATGAAGTTTACTATGTGTTAATATTAAAAAAATAACATTCTAATATTAATATGTACCAAATTTTAATATTACACAAAGGTTAATTTTTCTATAATAAAAAAAAAATTTATGTAAAGTGAATAAGGTAATATAATCTTGCTCTCAATCCAAGATGCTTAAGATTGCCTATATAATTGCATTTAGGTCCAAAAAATAAGACAGCACTTCTTGTTTTTTTTCAAAAGTCATTGTCTTATGACTTGGAGTGAGAATTTACTAATATTTAACATTGCTAATTTACTATTATAATATAATCTTCAATAACTTCTCTTTCTCTTTCCTTCTTTATTTTTGCTTTTCTAATATATAACATATAATAACCACATTCCACTCTTTTGACACTTTGAAGCAAAATATATTTATTTATTAATTAATATTACAGTTTCGACTGTTCATAGCAGTCTTCATCAGATCTTATTATTTACTAAACTGTAAGACAGTTTAGTAGATAATAAGATCTGACAAAGACTGCTAGAAACAGTCAAAACTGTAATATTAATAAATATATATATTTTGCTTCAAAGTGTCAAAAGAGTAGGATGTGGTTATTATATGTTAATTTAATATTAAATGTATGGTGCATGTATGAAGAATGATTATCTTCATACCAGAATTACAGTATATCACTGCATACAAAAACTTTTAGAAAGCTGGGCATATATGAACATGATTTTAAAAAATATTATAGTAATGTGAATTGGTGACTACTATTACCACCTGCAGCTGATAATGAATTGCACTGGAGTAGAAAGTCCTAAGAAATTGTGAAGAAAAAAGGTAGTTGTGAACTACTCATCCATTTGTTTAAAAAGTAACTCATGACAAAAGTCTAAAAAAAAACAACAGATAATTGCCAAAAATTTTATATTGTAGTTAGATTTATTATAGATAATAATTCTAAGACAGTATGTAATTTGTTTATACCAAATGTTTCTTACATATATAAATAAAGGGGTTTGAACTCAGGATTTTTCAGTCCATTCTCTACTCTATTTCAGGCAACCAATACACATGACCACACACTTGCAAAAAGATACGTTCTCCAATATACATATTTTATACAGAACCAGTATTCATCACTTGGGCCAGATCCATAACCTCCCACACATATATATAATCAGTGCTCAGTTTATAATAAGATAGCAAATTCTCAAACTTTAATGGACAGGTTTCAATCTTTTCACCCTTCCAACTATTCAACCATCCACTTCATTGAGGAATTGATGATGGAACACTTAAAGTCTTTGTTGGATTTGATATTATAGTCATAACCATGTGAAACTAATCCCTCATATTATTGAACATCATATATCCATATATTAATAGGAGAGGGATATGCTGAACTTATACTAAGATGACATTTATTTCCCAAGCAATATGTAATTCTAAGATAGTATGTAGTTTGCTTATAGTGAATATTTCGTATAGAGTGGAGGATGAATAGATTGTTAAAAATTTGAGTTTGAATCCCTCTATTTACATATATAAGAAACATTTAATATAAGCAAATTACATACTGCCTTAGAATTACATATTGCATGGAAAATATATTACATCTTAGTAAATATATAAAACAATTCATTTCATTATTCTATCTTAGTATAAGTTCAGCCCATTTCTTTCTTATTAATTAATATATATATAGATATATAATGTCCGATAAATGAGGGTTTAATATTAACATATTGTCTACATGGGTATGACTATAATATCAAATCCATCAAGGGCTCTGGGCATTTCATCATTGTTTTTTCAATGAAATGAATGGTTGAATAGTTGGACGGGTGAGAAGATTGAAGCCTGTTTATTAAAATTTGAGGAATTATTATCTTAATGTATTCTGAACACTGACTGTATATATGTGTGGAAGATTATGATCTGTCCTAAATAATGAGTGCTGATTCTGCATGAAATATGTGTACTGGAGATTGTGTATCCTTTCACATGCATGTGGTCAAGTGTATTTGCTGATTGAGATAGGGTGTAGAATAATTAGACAGAAAAATACTGAGTTCAAATCCTTTTATTTATAAATAATATTGTAGACAGAGGTCACAAACTCACAAGATGTTTCAATACCCATGCGGTAGATTAAATACAATCATTCCATTTCATTTTACAAACTAAATATTTAGTTTATTCATTTTTGCATCCGATGTACTTGACCACACTCGGTGTTAGTTTTATTAATCTAATGTATATGTTAAAGCCTATTGCGCATTTACTCAGCACTTCAGTCTAGGGTCTTTTACATAATGAAAGTTTAGTAAATAAAGACTAATTGAACATAGAAAAAAAACAATGGAACAAATGATTAAAAAAAGATTATATCAGTTGGAAAACATAGGGAAAACTTGACCCTTATGAAAATATTAGAATTACGAAAGTAAAATATGCTTAAACATTAGAAAATGCTATGTATGTATAAGCATATTTTTAATACATTTTTTAAAAAAAACAAAAAAAAACGAAGTAGTTTTTATTTTGAAAAGAAAAATAATTATTCATGATTAATGATATGAATTTTGAACGTTAATTAAAAATAGAAATAAACAATTCAGCCTAAAAAAAGAGTAAAAATAAAAACATATATTTTAAAAAGATAAATAGTCAAGTCATAAGAATAATAAAATAAATCGTATATGATAAGTAATAAATATGAAAAAAAAATAAAGCAGATATGTAATTAAAAATTTATATATTTTTCAAGCCATAAAAAGCGACATTTATATATATATAATGTTTATTCTACATAATTAATAAAAAATGCAACTATTTTCTTTATGAACATATATATAGATAGTCTAATGATGCAATATTTTAAGACGTCAAAAATTAAATTATCATATGAGTCTAATAAATCAATCGGAAAGTATTCCAAATTTTACTATCATTCTGTTATGTATCTTGTCATTAAAAATTAGAACGCTTAAATAATATTCGTAACTTGTTGATAATTTGATTATTTATTCCACCTCATACAAATATTGTATGAGGTGGTCAAAATGTGCATTATGTAAAATTCATATTTGGCTTTTTTTGGTTTATTAAATTTTCAGATTATACTAGTAGCAGGGCCTTTCAGAGAAAATATGAGGCCTGGGGCAACTAATATTTTAGAGGCCCTTCAAAATTTAAAATAAGAAAGTGGTGAGCAAGAGAAGAAATGAGTTTTTACTTACAGGGCTGAAAACAGGACTCCGGAGGAGTTATTTACAAGTTGCAGAAACAAGCAACCAGATCAGATCCAGATAGCATTTGGATAGGATAGATTCACTCTAGCACTCTTAGTATTGTAAAACACTGATAGCATACAACTGACTGACAGTGGGCTGAGACTATTAGTTCTGCTGAACGCTGAGTGTTGCAGTCACTTTCATTGCAGAGTCATCAAATTGGCACCCCATCCCTAAACTGACTTATGTTTTCCACTCATGGTATATCTGCAGTTTTTCTTGAATACTATTTTGGGGAATTTAACTGTAAAGTTAAGGCCATTCTACGAACCATGAAATCACTTTACCTTCTCCGATACTTTATTTAACATATTGAGTTGCCAAGTTAAGACTCCTAATATTGGAGGCCTGAGACATCTGCCCATTCTGTCCTCCCCTTTGATTGGTCTTCTGTCACTAAAAAGAAATTACATGATCTGTTATTCAAAATTTTGTGTAAGGTTTGAATATCAGAATGAGAATTTTATTCAACTAACTAACTTATTAAGCTGGGAATCAATACAAAAATGTTTAGCTCTTGATTTTGACAACTTTTAACACAGAGCTAAATGCCCAGGGCAAAAATGTCATTATACAAGCAAAAAAATATTATTTTTTTGAAAGTTTAATTTTGAAGCCACTTTTAGCAAAAGGATTTTTTTTTTTTGCTTTTATAAATGTGAATTTATTTACAAAATAAAATCATCTGGTTATAAAAATAATTTTGATATGTTTTTCAATAGTCACTTGTTTTATATTCTAAATCAGGTGATAGCCAATTAACCAATATTTTACAGTCCTTGCACCAATTTTTTTATGTATCAATAATACCTAAAAATTTTAGCCCTACTTTTTAATTTTTGCATAAAATACAATATGCTATAGATAAATTATTATAAAAAACATATATTTAAATTATTATCATCATTATTTAAAAAAATTTTAATACCACCAATAAATCCGCCTTTTTTCTTTAAAAAAAAAAATGGTCTAAAAAATATAATATTCCCTTTATATAAATCTAATAAAATATACTCTTCTCCATTTTTTCTTTTAAAAAACTTTCTTTCTTCCTCATTAAACCATATATATTGTAAATATCGATAAGTCTATCTATATTTTAAAAATTATCATTTGTTATTAAAAAAAAAAATCTCTTTGAGTTGATGTTTATATATGAAGTATTATTATTGTTTATGGTTATTAGGTATAGTTATTGTTTGAAGTTATTATTTTATTTATATGTTGATGTTACATCGTTATGAATATTTAATTATTATAAATAAATAAAGACATATAAATTGTTGATTATATAAAAAAATTATTTTATTTGCAGTGATTATTAAAAAAATGCAATATTATTATTTATGTATATATATATTTTTAAAGCTGTCAAATAAATTTTCAATTTAATATTTTATATATATGCTTGATATTTTATTTATTTTTTAATGTTAATTGTTTAAAAGAAAACATATGTAACAATGGTTTTCAAAACAGCATTTGCTGGCACGCAGAGAACAACAACAGCAACAAAAAAGAGGTCATTATTATTAAGATGGTAATAAAACAAACTGAAGAATAAAAATTTGTTGTACATTATTTCTTTGAAATTGCCATTCTTAAGAATAGTGGAATAAGATAAATTTCTGTAATCAATACATAAACATGACTGGCTAATATATATATATATCACAGCCAAGGGGCTGCGCTGTTTTCTTTCATTTTTTCCAAGGCAGTTTAAAAAGAAAAACTAAGGAAATTTCAACACATGAATTTCAACGCGTCTGAAGCCAAAATTTGACATAGCTATCTGGAATCTATAATGGTCAATCTAATAATAATCTGGAGGTAACTAAAATTAATTAACATATTGGATTCAACATGTCAATTATTTTTTTTTTTTTCAAGGAGAGAAATTTAAAAAGGAAAAATGAAATATATGTATGTGCATTTGGAAATCAATAATTTCTTCTAACGTGGTATTTCTTCAATTTAACTTTAGATAGAATGCATTCTAATATTAAACAGATAAAGGAATAAAATAGCAGATTAAGTTGAACTTTGAAAGGTAGTAAAAAAAACTTTATTAATATATATGTTTATATATATACTTTTGAGATCGATATTCTTTTTTTTTTTACTTTTATTTTTCATTATAAAAATATAACGTTTTTATAAATATTCAATTCAAGCGTCTTGTTTTCTAACAGCAATAAACGTTTAACAGGTGTCAAAATTAACACTTAAGTAATTTAAAATCTTAAAGAATGACATATAGGTTTGGGTTGCATATGGGTTGTTATGTATATTTTAATAAGTGAAATTTATATTCACAAAATTTTTATTATAAAAATTTTTTATTATTAATTTATCTATTTTCATTTTTTTAACTTCATATGATAATTCTTATGCAGACCAAAACAATAATTTATATATATTTGCTGTATATAATATATATTTTTTATTTTTGAATATTTGAAAAATATAAATATGGATTTATATTTATATTAATAACTACTTGTTAAGCACAGATATGTCTTTATCTATTTAATATATGTATATACTTATTGTAAGTATATACATATATTTATTATTTGGGTTTGTATTTAAAAACTATTTAATACACTTATACTACCTAAAATTAATATAGAAATAAAGGATGTACTATTTGTTTTATAAGTAATGCCTTTGTAAGTTATTTAAAAGAGTATTAATATTTTATTCTTATTTTTCTTTTAATGCCAGATTCATTATGAAATTAATTGAATTCACAATTTAATAGAGGATAACTTCATATTTCACTTATTTAGTCTTTAGGCCACTTACACATATTCTTATTCATTGATACGTTTAGATATACATAAATTTACTTATTGGATGTGTATATTGGATTTAATCGAATTCTCTTTGTTTCTGATATATATTTGATTAGTTAGTTATATCAACCTTAAGAATAAATTATAATGATAGATCTCATTGCTCTGTATGATTTTAGATTTATTTCATGTATAGCTAGTTGGAAGGGCATATAAACAATTTATTTAAATATAACTGGGATAATTTTATCCTTCTTCATTTAAATTATACAATTTATTATATTAGGCTTTCTCAACAATTGGATTCATTTAGATTATATATATTCCATTACGTTTATCATCCAATGTTTGAAGCATTATTTTCTTCTCATATATTGACGTTCCATTACATTTGAGGTATAATATGTTTATATGATATATGGTCCATTACATTTGGCGCAACAACTAGGGCTCGAAATAAGCTAATTAGAGCTTTAAATACCTCACATACCTGAGAGATGTGTAGTATATATATTGATATGAGATGTATAGTTTAAAGAAAGAGAAGCATTTTTGTGTAATTTTTTTTTTTTATATATAGAAATATTTTGGCCTTATGTTTAGATGGTGATTGTTACTGTTATTGTATTTTTTAATGATGAAAGATAAATATTGTCATGAAGCAGTTTAATTTCAATTTAAAAATTATATTGATGGTGTTAAATTATAGCGTAATAATTTTGTCCATATTTGGAAAATTTATGTTGTAGAAAATCTATGATTTTGAAGGTTGGATTGGATATTTGATTATTGGAGTTTGGTTGGTTCTGTTGCAAGTATTGATGTTGGATGGGGAATTTTTGTCATTGTCTTGAGGATGTGATGCATTCATGTCACTTGTGATTGATTGATCTCATTTACTGCTCCAACCCAAATTTTGATGTTTGTTATTATTTATCATGAAGCAGTTAACAATAGTCCTGCCATGATTTTACCTTTAAGACTCCATAGAGAGTAAGGTATAATTATTTTTGATATATGTATAATATTTGCCTCTAAGACTCCCAAAGATGAGCAAGGAAATATTTTATAAATAATAGCCCCTAAGACTTGGATGTAAGCAGGGCAGTGCAATAGTGTTTTCAAAAAATTATTATGGGTTGTAGTAGCTTGGATAGAATGAAATGTGATAATCATCTAAGTGTTCATGAAACATTGTATGCTTTAGGAGTAGTGATTGAATTCTTTTATCTATATCAAAGTTGTGAAGTGCTAATCAATCTTTTGGCTGTCAGTATCTGTCAGATCTTTAGAGGAATGGATGATTATATAACCTAAATATATAGCATCAAACTTAAGGGTCTGGTTAATTGATTATTGTTGGGAACAAATAATTTATTACATTTGATTATCAATTAGGGCTTGAAAAACAAACATATCAAGGTTTCATTTTCCATTATAAGTGACCTCTAAACATGAAGTTCAGTTAGTGAATGTTTGTTGATAATAAATTGCATTAGTACAATTTTAGTAAAATAGTGTTTTGGGCACAAAAGTTAATAATTAGTGAAGTTGATTTTTTTTTATGTATATAAAATGGTATTAAGTTTTAAGGTCCAGAAAATTTATGGGTATCAATTTAATAATTTTATATTTAACTACCATTATCTTGAGTGAGAAAGTTGTCTCACAATATTATTGAATTAGTTATTTTAAGGCATGTGAACATTTTATTATATTTTAAATATTACAAGATTATATTGAATTTGATATGAAATATCCACATTTCAATATTGTATAAGTGTAGAATATTTATTGTCATTAAATATAAATAAATGTTAGCTAGTGATCTCAGTTGTTACTCTATACATATATTAGAGAAATTTATTAATGTTATAGTGATAGATGAGACTTTTTATAAGCCAAAAAGTTCATGAGTTTAAACAACTAAAATTTAGATTATTGGATAGCTATTATGTATCATAAAATTAAAAAGGCTTGTACTTTGCTTAGTTGAGTAATTGCTTGTTGGGATAATGATTGGAGATGGTGAGCCCTTGATCTGTGGTAATTACTACATAGAAATATATCTATATCTTACATTTTTTTTGTATGAGTATATACTATTGCAGTTCTAATAATAATGGATAACAGTAGTGAAATGCCAGTTAGTGGTGATTTTGATTTAAGAGATTTTATGGAATAATTTAGAGCAGAATTAAAAGCAGATCTTAGAGCTGAGATGAAAACCAACTTAAAAACCAACTCTGATGAACTTAGAGCTGAGATAAAAACAAATTCTGAGAGACTAGAATCTAAATTAAAAACAAATTCTGATGAACTTTCCCAGAAACTAGAAACTAGTTTAAAAACCAACTCTGAGAAACTAGAGTCTAGATTAAATACCAACACTAATGAACTTAGAGCTGAGATAAAAACCAACTCTGATGAACTTTCTAAGGGATTAAAAGTTGAATTAAAAGTGCTGGTAGATGATAGTGTTAGGAGATTAGAGATAAAATTTGAGGAAAAAATGGAAAAATACAGAGAAGAGACAATGGTTGAAGCTAATTCTTTGAAAGCAAAATTCGAAGAAATAAGTAGTGATATGAGGGAAGAAAATCAAGGAATTATAGCCAGATGTGAAGAGTCTAAGAAAGAGCATGGGGAATTTGAGAAAGGGATTATTAATAATAGCAAAGTATGGTGGGATAAATTCCAAGCATTGAGAATTGATAATGAATCTTCCTTTAAAAATATTCATACAATTATCTCTGCTGAAGTTAAAGTTGCTGTGGGATTGCAACAAGAAGAACAGCTGATTGATGTTAATAAATTACAAGATATAAATGAACGGATTAATGTAGTAAGTGATGTTACTTCTAATCGTATACAGGAAATAGATGTTAAGCTGGATCAAATTCAAGGAAAATTAAGACCCCTTTCAGAATATATGAATAATAGTGGAATTGAAGCCTGTAAAAATTATGAAATAGAGGTACGAAAGGATGTTTCAGAGATAGGAGTAAAGGTTGAGCAAATAAAAACGATTATGTTAGAGAATTGTTTTTAATTGAACGTAGAACAAGTGAAATAAAATAAAGACTTACTCAAGTCGATGATGTTTATCAAGATAGTCAAAGGAAAGGTAATAGATTATCTGATAAAATAGCAACTATTATTGATAAAGTTAAGAATTATGTTAGTGCTTATGATCAAGTTAGTATTTATGTAAAGGATATAAATGCAGAATCTAAGGAGTTCATAGCAAAATCTTTAGATATTTATCTCAAAATTATTCAAAAGCAATTGAATTATACGAAGACGTTATATAAAAATCTTGTAAATCAAAGCAAATTTCTTCACAGAATTCAACATACTGAAAATTCTTTTCAAGAAGAATTAAAAAGGCACTTTTGATTTTTTTTTTTTTTTTAAAGAAAACTTGGACAAATATCTAGATGATCTGAAAGACAGATATAAATAAATGAATATGGTTATTAATAAGAAAAATAATATTCTTTAAACCATGTTAGTCCTTAGAAAGATTACAAATTTGAGAAGTTTTTCGATATCTCATAATTAATTAGTTATTTGTAAAGACATTTTTTTTCCGGTGGATTAGGGGGTATTGTAAATATCGATAAGTCTATCTATATTTTAAAAATTATCATTTGTTATTTTTAAAAAAATCTCTTTGAGTTGAATTGTTTATGGTTATTAGGTATAGTTATTGTTTGAAGTTATTATTTTATTTATATGTTGATGGTATATCGTTATGAATATTTAATTATTATAAATAAATAAAGACATATAAATTGTTGATTATATAAAAAAATTATTTTATTTGCAGTGATTATTAAAAAAATGCAATATTATTATTTATGTATATATATATTTAAAGCTGTCAAATAAATTTTCAATTTAATATTTTTTTATATATATATGCTTGATATTTTATTTATTTTTTAATGTTAATTGTTTAAAAGAAAACATATGTAACAATGGTTTTCAAAACAGCATTTGCTGGCACACGGAGAACAACAACAGCAACAAAAAAGAGGCCATTATTATTAAGATGGTAATAAAACAAACTGAAGAATAAAAATTTGTTGTACTTTGTTTCTTTGAAATTGCCATTCTTAAGAATAGTGGAATAAGATAAATTTCTGTAATCAATACATAAACATGACTGGCTAATATATATATATATCGCAGCCAAGGGGCTGTGCCGTTTTCTTTCATTTATTCCAAGGCAGTTTAAAAAGAAAAACTAAGGAAATTTCAACACATGAATTTCAACGTGTCTGAAGCCAAAATTTGACATAGCTATCTGGAATCTATAATGGTCAATCTAATAATAATCTGGAGGTAACTAAAATTAATTAACATATTGGATTCAACATGTCAATTATTATTTTTTTTTTTTCAAGGAGAGAAATTTAAAAAGGAAAAATGAAATATATGTATGTGCATTTGGAAATCAATAATTTCTTCTAACGTGGTATTTCTTCAATTTAACTTTAGATAGAATGCATTCTAATATTAAACAGATAAAGGAATAAAACAGCAGATTAAGTTGAACTTTGAAAGGTAGTAAAAAAAACTTTATTAATATATATGTTTATATATATACTTTTGAGATCGATATTCTTTTTTTTTTTTACTTTTATTTTTCATTATAAAAATATAACGTTTTTATAAATATTCAATTCAAGCGTCTTGTTTTCTAACAGCAATAAACGTTTAACAGGTGTCAAAATTAACACTTAAGTAATTTAAAATCTTAAAGAATGACATATAGGTTTGGGTTGCATATGGGTTGTTATGTATATTTTAATAAGTGAAATTTATATTCACAAAATTTTTATTATAAAAATTTTTTATTATTAATTTATCTATTTTCATTTTTTTAACTTCATATGATAATTCTTATGCAGACTAAAACAATAATTTATATATATTTGCTGTATATAATATATATTTTTTATTTTTGAATATTTGAAAAATATAAATATAGATTTATATTTATATTAATAACTGCTTGTTAAGCACAGATATGTCTTTATCTATTTAATATATGTATATACTTATTGTAAGTATATACATATATTTATTATTTGGGTTTGTATTTAAAAACTATTTAATACACTTATACTACCTAAAATTAATATAGAAATAAAGGATGTACTATTTGTTTTATAAGTAATGCCTTTGTAAGTTATTTAAAAGAGTATTAATATTTTATTCTTATTTTTCTTTTAATGCCAGATTCATTATGAAATTAATTGAATTCACAATTTAATAGAGGATAACTTCATATTTCACTTATTGTTTAGTCTTTAGGCCACTTACACATATTCTTATTCATTGATATGTTTAGATATACATAAATTTACTTATTGGATGTGTATATTGGATTTAATCGAATTCTCTTTATTTCTGATATATATTTGATTAGTTAGTTATATCAACCTTAAGAATAAATTATAATGATAGATCTCATTGCTCTGTATGATTTTAGATTTATTTCATGTATAGCTAGTTGGAAGGGCATATAAACAATTTATTTAAATATAACTGGGATAATTTTATCTTTCTTCATTTAAATTATACAATTTATTATATTAGGCTTTCTCAACAATTGGATTCATTTAGATTATATATATTCCATTATGTTTATCATCCAATGTTTGAAGCATTATTTTCTTCTCATATATTGACGTTCCATTACATTTGAGATATAATATGTTTATATGATATACGGTCCATTACAATATATATATATCTTTAAAACACTATCACCTTTCCAATGTTTCAACTGCTTTTTCCTGCAGTCATTATTAAAAATCTATAAATCTATATATTTATATATTATAATATATATATATCCTTCTCATCATAAAAAGAAACAACATTTCCATCTACCAATAAATCTTTTTTTATACATTATATAAGCTACATATACTTACTTTCTTATATTTCAAACTTTTTGTTAAATTTTACATACACATTTCTTAATATAACTACAATCAATTTGTTATATATTGCCTTTTTATATACTTTTACTAATTACCCAGAAAGAGACCACATGTGAGATGGATGGATGAAATCAGAAAGTGTGCAGGGGTGATGTGAAGAAGAGAAGCTAAAGATCGGAGAAGATGGATTAAACTTGGAGAGACTTCATCCTGCAGTGGATTGATAATGATTGATGATGACTAATTATTTTTAATTGCCAATACCTTTACACACAATTCGTTTTATTTAAATACATTCTCTATACAATTTCTTCTATTTAAAACAGGTTTTTTATATATATAGACTTCTTTTTATCATTCTTTCCCTACATAATCTTATCTTTTCTAACACTTTTATCTCAAAATTTATATGCTCAAATTCTTTACTACGTATCACTTGAATGTTTTTTTAATCTTGTCTTTAATTTATTTTTGTTGTACCTATAGATGATACATTCCTATTATCTTTTCTACAATCTAAACTTTCAATCGTATAAATCCCATTCAGATTTTCAACATTATTAATGTTTGTTTCATTTAACAAATTTCCTAAATTATTTTTTTTTTTATGTATACTAGTTGCAAAATTAAATTGCCTTCTTTCTTATATTTCCTATTTATAGGTTTCATAATCTTTTTAATCTTAAAAATCCGTGTTTATTTTTATTCAAATTTTTTTTTATTTTTTCAATATTTCTTTTTCTACATAATTTATTAATAATTTTAATTGGACAACCATTTTTATTGCCTCTCCCCTTATATTATCCACTTCTTGAAATAACATTTCATGGATACAAATTTATTCTTCTAAATTATTATATGAATAAGAATATTTATTTTATGCATATATTCTATATCGATTTCCAATTACTTAATAATCCATAAAAAATATCCTTCCTATATATACTTGTCTCTAACATTTATTTTATAATTTTTTATTACCTTTTTAATGTTAACATCCATATAATTAATTGAATTATTTATTTCTTTTTCCATCGTAAATTTAATATTATCTTCCATTAAATTAATATATTAAAAAATATTCCGATTCTTTATTATTACCATTAAACACTAAAAAATAGTCATCAACATATCTCATATAAAATATACGTTTGTATTTTGGTTCACCAAAAAATCTTTGTTTAAAATAATTCATATGTAATAATAATGGTAATCCACTTAAATGATTACCCATACTTAAACCTTACCTTGTATATAATATCTTTCTTTGTATACACATATAACATCATTAGAACATATGTTTAAAATTTTGCATAATTGATTACCTATTCTAATATTTTTATTATCATCTTTAATATACATTTCAATAATTATTTCAAATGCTTTAGCTGGATCTGTGTTTGTATACATATCTCATATATCCAATTTAACAAAAAATATATTATTTCCTTCCAAATTTTTTTTTATACTAACATCATTTTATTTTCCCATATTTGTTTAAAATTTTGTTAAATCATCATTTTGATAACATAGCATAATATGTATCCCCATTATTAATTATAAGGCTTAATGGTATACCTATCTTATGTGGTTTTGGTACTCTGTGTAATATAGCATCTTTAAAATCCATCCTTTTCAATTTTAATAAATACTGATTATGAATATTACCTTTTACATACATTTCTATTATAATCCTATTTATTGTTTTTATTTTTCTCTATTCCCTCATTCTTCCTAATCCTTTCAAAACTATCCTCTTTTAATAATACCTCTTTCTTTTGATTATACTCTTCTTTCATCATTATAACCATGCTAGAAGTTTTATCACCTTTTAAAAACAATATATTATATTTATTCTTAAAATAATTAATAATTTATTATCATATTTATAATTCTTTATTATTTTTCATATTATATTCTAATTCTTCCATTCTATATTGAAATTTTGTACTTTGGTATTGGTCCTGCTATGATATATTACACCAATGATATTTCTCATCTGGTAATATTTATTCAAAGTTTAGGTTAACGATGTCATGGCAACCAAAATACGGTCATAACTAATCCATGTTAACAATTAAGATATGTATGTGGTGATCTGTGAGATTAAAAAATGTGCTGCCTGATGAGATTTTGTGCTATCATGTCCTTTCCATTCTAGAACACATTACACAGGTCAGTCCCCACAGTGATTCTCATCATTTGTAAACATTTTTTTTTTTAATTTAAAAATGCATTTCTAGTTAAACATTGTTATATATTTATGTTTTCTTTATTTTTGCTAGACATTTTAAAATCTTAAATATTTACTGTTGTTTTTTACAGAAATATTTGTTTTTCTTTTGAAATAATTTTTAAAATATTATCTTAAAATTATAGTTTGCCATTTTGTTTTTTTTTTCTTTTAGATTGAACATGCAGTTTATGACAGCGCAAAGTGCAGCAGTATGTAGGTAGGGGCAAGAATGTTTTCAGCATGCAGTGTCCTCTAATAAATACAAAACTCATAAGTACCTGTTTATTAAATTTTTAAATATGTTTTTGCCTTTCTTTCCATAATTAATACACATCTTCATTATTTTTTTATATTACACATGCTATGATATATTACAACTGGTGACATATTGTTCTAAGTTTTGGATATGTTTAAAATAATGCCTCCATGGTATCTGCAGACAAATTTTATCAATTAAGTTTGTCCACACTTTACTTACAGATGTTATCTTTAACATTGCAAACTTAAGAGTAATATTACATCAGAGTAATATGTCATAGCATGACTAATACCAAAGTACCTCAAATTCTTTCAACATAATATCATAAGCATTATTCTTTCTTTTTTTACCATTATTCATATTATTAATATTTTTCACCTTATCTAATTTACAATTTGCTTCTATATCAAAAATTTCTTTTTTAACATTAATATTTTTGTTTGGTATATATTTTAAATCTTTCTGCAATATCTCTTTTTCACTTCATTTAAAAACTTAAAAATTTTCTTTATTATTATTATTATTATATTTTTTATTTATATTTTTACTTTTATTCCCATATATATATTCTTTATCCCTGTTTTTTATTAACTTCTCTAATGTCCTATTATGCCTTAAATTTATTTTCTCTTTAAAAATTTCCATTCTATATATAAATATACCTCTTAAAATATTTTCTTCCTTTAAATTTATTAATATTCTTAATTTTTCATACATATCTTTAATTTTCATAAAAAAAAAAAAAAACATTTCTCTGTATAAAATTTGAATATATCTTTTAATCATTTTTTTTTTTAAATCTAAAAATGTATTTAACCCCAAAAATATTTTAACCACTTTAAATTTTAAAAAATTTGGTGTTACATTATACAAACAATTCTTCATAAAATTAATATCCAATTGTTTTTTGGTCACTTTTAATTTCACTTTCATCCATTCATTTATTACCTTTAGACAAATGTTACTTATATTTATATCACTAATCTATTAATGATTTATAGTTGTTAAAACTTTTTATATTAATAAGTGTTATTTGAATAGTATAATGTAATATGTTATTATAACATTAGAAAAGCAAAGTTTTTTTTTATCTTCATGATCAATTAATTAATCACAAATAAAATCATCTACCTGTCCTCTATATATGTTGCAATTATTAATACCAATAAATAATATTTTCTTTAATATAATTCATAGATAAAGTGCAAATTATATTGTTTAATGCTTTTCCTGTTATCTACAATTGTTCCATTTCATAATAATGACCACTGAATAATAACTATCACATGATCACCATTTCTTAAGCTTGCTTATAACTGTTGTTAAAACAGGCAAAACTCACTATATCCATTGATTACTCTAACTTGCTGTATGTGGCAATATGTATAGTAAGTTTTGCCTGTTTTGAATAATAAATGCAACTCAGCACCTTACAATAATGCTTTTCTTTTCAACATTTATATCTTCCTTAATTAGTAACTCCTGAATGATTTTAATGCATAAACAATGCTGACTGAAAACATTTCCTATCACAAATAACTAAAGAATGATATTTCTTGATAACAGTGAATGTCAACGAGAAATGAATTTTAAAATTTATTGTTACAAAGTTGTAATTTTACAGCTATTTCTGTAATTGTCTAGTATAACTCAAAAACTGTAAACATTTTATTGGCTTTATTTTTATGTTTAAGTAAATATATTCATCATTATCATTGGTTAGATAGCATATGATGTAATTAAAATTAAGTCCAAATGCCTCTCATATTAATGCTTAAGAAAAAATATAATTTTATAAAGAATTTAAAGACACATTCCCAAACAGATGTTTTAATCAATGCTTATATAAAATTACATGTTTGTAGTTTGTCACTATTATTACTAGGGAAAAACGTCATTAATTTTATAGACAAATAGAGATATATACACACAAAATAAATATTTTATAAAAATAAAAAAATATGAATAGAATAATAATTCTGACATTATAAAACAGAATATTTAAAAAAAAGTAATTACATTTAAGATTATATTTACTTAAAGAATACAACAAATAGTTCTTCTATTTTATGTGCATGCATGAGACTTTACATGTTTAGATTTAGATTTAATAAAATTAATTTATCTAGTTTAATTAAAATGGATATTTATTTAATAGTATAATTTAATTTAAAAAAATCAATTCAAAATTAATTAAAAATAAATATCTGAAAATGTTTAGGTCCTGTAAATTATTTGTTTTAAATAAATGATTGTAAAATTATTTTAAAACTAGAACATAATGAAGTGGTTGAAAAGTTTGAAATTATTATTTTTCTCTTTATTTTGAGCTTAATCTGGACAATAGTGTCTATCATCTACTTTATTCATAACCTTGGCAATTCTAAATTTTCCCATAAAAATAAAAAAACACCAAAGCATAATGGGAAATGAGCTAATTCAGATATTAGCCAATCAAAAGTAATACTGGTGTTTGAAAAAACCAGTTAGTCTTCACAAAATTTTAATGCATTCAAAACCTAAGCAAGTTAAAACTTTAAAATAGCCATTTTGTTAGCCTTCATCATCATGGTTGAGTAGATCAACTCATCCTAGTCATTTTGCCTTGTGTGGTAAAAATGTCCTCCTCTGACTAAAAAAATGATAAACAACAACAAATAAATAAGGAATTATCATTGCTTATTATTCCAAAAAGATGTCAGTCTTTGCAGTCAACTGTTAATGAGAACTTGATAAATTTACTATGGAATACTTTAATAACCTCAATCAAATCACCGAGTACCTTCACTTAAAATAATGATGGAACACTGTTTCTCTTTACTTCAAAAAGTGTGAATATCTTGATACAATATTATGGATTATCTCATCATGAAATATTCATGAAACTTTTTAAATAATAAGTTACAATGTAAATATGCAGTCATAAACTTCATAGCTTGGTGAAATGCAGAATCAATATGTATATTGATTATAGTCTATTGATTGAAATATAAAATGAACTATATAGCAACATAGATTAAATATCTATTAACTAACATATTAACAAAATATTTCTAATGAAATAAGTGAAATGCCAATCATTTGGATATAAAGTTATAGTGTTTTTCAAATGAATTAAACTGATTTTCCTTCCTATAATAATCTACAATTCATCTCCAGTACTTGAAGAAATAGATTATAGATTATACATGCAAATAATGGATATTATAAAAGTGAAATTTATCAGTGAGTCCTAAAATGGATTGTGCTAGATATAACCAATTGGATTAACAAATGTGCTTAATAAATTTTATTAATCTTTATATTAAGTTCCAATATGGATTAAATTTACAAAAGTAATTTAATTGTGCTTAATATAATTTTTGAGGCTTTTATTAGCATGTTTCTGTAAGTTCCGAAAAACATTGGAATATTATACAAGCATAAGTATTTCCACGGGATATATTTTAATTGCTTATAACCATTGGGGTATAAACCAATGGATTACTTAGTAAACTTTATTATAACTTCTTATTTGGTTAGAATTATAATTGGTGTAATAAAGAAATATTATAGTTCTCCAGATATTATTATTATGTAAACTTACAGATAACAATTTTATAAATATTGTTATTTATGATATTGAGTATATTTAAATATACGATTTACATTGGGACTAGGTTGTATTAGTATAACTAATTTTTAAACTAATACAATTTTTTATAATGAATGTATTATGTTTTATTTGTACTTAAGTTTCAACCTCAAATTTATATAAAAAATTAATCATCCTTAGACAATTAGGTCTATAAGGAATATTTTATGCATAGCTCCTAAATGTTTATATTAATTTTTAAAAAGCTATAGTATGCAATAAGGCATCCTAATAATATGAATTATATTTTGTTAATAGAGTTTTAGTCCTAACGAATTATTAAACCTATAAATAATATAAAAACTTAACAAATGAATCCAGTAAAGAATATAAGGTATAATAAGTAAGCCATACATTTAAATATCATTTAGGAATGCTAAGCAAATAATTTCATTTGTTTTTAAAAGAGTGAAAAACTTATCCAATATTATTAAATGAGGTTGATTAGTTATTGAAACAAAGTAATTAAGGATAGCATAAAACATTTATTATTATGATTATTATTAATACCATCCAGTCTTTAAATTAAGGATTTGTTTAGATAGCATGAAACTTTCTCCAATGGAGCATTAATGCCTTCACAACACAGTATGATTACATAGTTTCATATCCCAAGCTTAAATTGGACGAAATAAATATTAATATTTATTGGTTGTTTTACAGAATTTTTATAATTAATTACATTTGTTATTATTCATTCATAATTTATTTTTATATTTTATAATAAAGCAATTGTTAATATTAATACTTCTGTTTTGTCACTATTAAAACATTGTCACTACATATTTACGAAATAAAGATTATATTTTAAGATATTAAATTACACATCAATCTATTGGGATTGGATACATCATTGCCGCTATTGTTTCTATCTGAAACACAAAGATATAGGGTAAGATGATCTAGTCCCTTTTACATTTATCATACCCTAAGTTAATGAAATAAAATCCTTGTTTTTTACTTCACCTTTGAGTGGTAAGTTTTAAATTGTGCTTTACGCAAAAAAGTGAAGCTTATTATTATTAGAAAAGAATTATACGGCTGAGTGCTTTCAGAGAACTTAAATCTCCATATTCATAGCCTACTTTAAGCGAAGTTTAGCAGCAATTTATGCAAAATTTATGCAAAGTTTTCTTTCTGGAGATTGCAAAGCATGATTCTTTTCGGTTTATTGCATAGTTGTTATTTGCAATGAATAAAGTTTACATCCATAAAATTTATTTTCTTATTTTATTCAAAGTACACATTCAAAGTGTATATAGAGAAAAACTTTATTTAATTCTTAAACAGCATGGTATGCTTAGCATGTTTTTGACTTCCTAGTAGTCATATTCATAGGAATTGTTGTTTGATCAGGTGAAACATATTTAATTGACCTTTGCACACTTCCTGCCTTGAATCATCTAATCAACAATACTAAAGACAAGTTGCTTCCTAAGCAGAAATCCCTAATTATATACAAAATCAGATGCAACAAAAACTGCCATAAAGTTTATTATGGTGAATCATGTGCCAATCTATCTACAAGAATCACACAGTACAGATACCAATATAATTGAGCTAGAACAAATATTAAAATAAAATATATTTTCCTCAAACATGAGTTTAAATGTGGCCACAGCTTTGAACCTGTAGCTGACAGCATCATCTGTTCTGAAAGTATAGATGCAAAATGTAAAGTTAGGGAGGCATGGCATATTGCTAACAACATATATACCATCAACAAAAAAGAATCTTATATTCCCCTATTGAAAAAGGGGTTCATATAAATGAACTAATTTACATCCTATATTCAAATTTCATGTAATTTCCCAACTTTGTTTATTATTTGACAAATGTCACAAGGTCCTCAGACAACAATTGCAATGAAGATGATGACCACATAGTTGAAATCTGTTTAAGAATTAA
Organism: Epiperipatus broadwayi; assembly: GCA_028023455.1. Taxonomy (NCBI): domain Eukaryota; kingdom Metazoa; phylum Onychophora; class Udeonychophora; order Euonychophora; family Peripatidae; genus Epiperipatus; species Epiperipatus broadwayi. The sequence goes on along the minus strand of JAQFVV010013041.1, from coordinate 185,876 downwards.
AATAAGCTTTTCTCTCTACACATTTTGGATGTATGTATTTTGAATTACATTGTTCGAGAAAAGTTTTTAAAAGTTCAAAGTTTCTTATTTTATGTAAATGATTGCAATTGATTTGAAAAAAAATTTTTTAAACATATAATTCTATAATTAAAACCCTTCAACCAATTAAAAGATAGAGTGGTGATTAGATGGTTTTTAAACAGAAGTAAATGGATTATTTTTAAACTTGCTAACCTTAGATTAAATACAAATTAATTTATACTTAATTAGTTTTTTGAGTAAGAAATAATATATTAGAAAATATTTGCTTAAAATTTATTGTGTAATATCACACATATACAGAAATACTCTGAGAAATTTATTAATTTAACATTCATATGTTATTAAAATAGAAAGTAGTATTAACATTTATTTTATATAGTAATAGAACATAGATGCATAGAAAGTTATTTTAGTGAAAGCACTTTGCATAGAATACTTGTTTCAATCGCTTGTCTTTTGCTTTTGTTGATTGCAAAATCTTGAAAACCTCTACATAATACTTTATAATTAAAAATTGGCTTTTTCAAAAGTGTGCCTTGAGATTTTTTGGTTATAAAAGAAACACCGTTCATGAATACACAAATCTAGATATTTGTGTAAAGTTATAGAATGAAAAAATACAGAAGAAAATGATTGTAGAAATAATCATTTTTTTATAAATCCAAAAATAATAACCACAATGTTTTCAGTACATTTGTTGATGTAATAATATTCATAAACAATGGTTGTTAGTTAGAAGCCAGTCCTGTGATGTTTGAACATTAGAACCATCAAATTTAATTCTTTATTTTTGACAGTTTCAGGCTATTCCTGTCTCAGTATAATAATGACATAGACAAGATCAATAATGCTGAAAAAACACATCCATTTATATAGGGTTATATGATGAGATGATTGTGATCTGAGAAGGTTGAGATGAAAAATGTGCTGATGAAAAACAAAAAATAACTCTATATATATGTAATAAATTAAGTTTGATATCTGTATTCGTTCTACAATATATGTAATATTCAAATCAATATATATATATATATCAAAATACAGTATAAATTCACATAAATTATCTTATTTTTAGAAGTACTTTCGACTATACATCTTGTAGTCTTTATCAACTATATAACATTAAATAATCAAAACGAGACAACCGTTCACAATACCTATAGTTCAATTCAGATTTCCCACAATTCTGTTATTTTAACATTTGATGACTGCCGATTCTTTAACATGTGACGATTTATTGAAATCAAAATAGCTTCTTTTATTTTACGTTTATTGTGGCAACGTTCAATTTGAATAATTTTCATATTTTTATAATCAAATTTAAATCCATATTGACAAGCTTTATTATGATCAAATATAACAGATCATGAAGGTTTATTTACATCTATTCCTGATTGTTTCTCTTTTTGAATTCTATTATATAAAATCATATGCTCTTTTAGTCTCTTCTCCAATGTACACTTAGATTCACCAATATATATATATATTATGGTTGCTCATTTATCTACATGGTGTTAAAAGAGGGTGGAAAACAGACTATCTTTGATGATAATATATAGCCTACATAGTTTAGTTTAATGGCTAAATGTCAGACTGGAGTGTATGGGTCCGAATAAATTCCAATTCTGCCATTTTCAATGCTCATGCTAACTTATGACCTCCCAAGCAACAAAACCATTTGATTATTTATTTATAATAATGAAAGTTATCAAGATGTCTAGAAAAGTGTGGAGATTCAAGTGTTGATAACTTTAATTTATTCCATGTGCAGAGAGAGTTGGTGATCTAACTTACTGCACTTGTGGATGGTTGTGATAAGATGGAGCTGAAATGAACGCACTAATAAAAAACAAAAAAATTGAATATATACCTGTATATATATATACATTTTTAAAATCGTACTGATTAATCTTTTCTAAAATTTCAGCGCTAATGATTAGATTAACGAGAGATTTTTTTTTTTCTTTCTAGTGATTTGTAGAAGAAAATCTTTTCTGTACTTGATGTTTTAAAGTAGATAGAAAGAAGCTGGAAATGTGAAGTCTAACAAGATTATGACAATAATGAGATCACATACTAATTCCACTACCGCACATTATTCTTGTACTTTGAGAAATTTGATTTATTTAATTTATGTTTTCTAAAAGTGTTAAATTTATTATTTGAATAACTTTTGTTTTAATAAAATTCAATTTGAAAAAAAAAAAGTATTTGTTTAAAAACTAGTACCAAAAAAAGTTTATTGATAAACTTCTTAAATAAAATACGTAATTGCCATACAAATAAATATTATTAATAAATATATAATTCACTCAATTAAACACTTTACCATCGATTTTGTGATGGGTTGTAAGCTTACATACGTTTTACAGAACTCAAACAATGTCTTTAACTTTAAAAAATTATTTAAACAAAAAGCTTTTGTTTATTTTGTGGTTTATTTAACTCATAGACAGCGTTCCTTAAATGTAATTTTATATCATATATTTTATAAAATGTACAGTATTACTGTAGATAAAATATGAAGGGTTACTTCAAATTACAATAGGCAGAGTTACTTTGGATATATTTATCCTTGCATTTCCATATAAAATATAATGATACTTTATTGGCAATATCTTAGCAAATCATCTAACATAAAATCAAGCATAGAACATAATCTAATTGAACATTGCAATATTTTCATTAGGTTTATCTTCCAGAAATTGCTTGGAGGTAAGAGTTTCAAGAGTCACTTTCAGTTTTTCAGAACATGTTAGGAGATTAAAATAACACCATAAAATTTTAATATTCAACATGTTACCATGAATTTTGTGATGGTTTGTAAGCTTAGATATATTTATGGGACACAAACAATGTTTTTAACTTTAGAAAATTTTTTAAACACAAAGTTTTTGACTGTTTCGGGGTTTATTTAACACATGGAGAACATTCCTTTAGATATAATTTTCCATTGTATATTCTTATAAAATATGCAATATTACTGCAGATAAAATATGCAGAGTTACTTTAAATTACAATAGGCAGAGTTACTTTGACAACATCTCAGCAAATCATCAAACTAAAGCACATATTTCTAGTGGAACAAAGACCATTAAGTTTTTCTCCCAGAAATTACATGAAGGTTAAGAGTTTGGACAGTCACCCTGAGTTTTTTAACATATGTCAGGGGATAAAAGCAACAGTATAAAAGTGGTAATATTCAACATGGTCAAATTAATACCGTGTTTCAATATTGAACAGCGTTTTTTTTATTTATTTTAACAGCAAGCATTCGTTTTTCTGCATTCTCTTCTGCTCTTCAAGCTCTCTGATTGCACAACTCAAACTAAATAATACATTCCCTAGAACTAATTATTCATTAGCTGATAGTACCGACTTCCTGCCACATTGATATACTTATCATTACAGTTAATAAATCAAATGTATTGTCTTTTATAAATCAAAATGATAATCTCTTAATTAAACAATATTTTTTAATCAAAGTGGTTTTACTTTGAAATAATATATCTCATCAGTGTTCAATGTCTCACTGATGAGGTGTGCACTACCAGGTAGACTTTTTTATTTACTATTAAAAGATTCAAGATTGACTTTTATAACTTTTACTGTTCAACTGTAATTTAAACCCAACCTATAAAAATAAGTCCAAAACCCAATATTAATAAATAAAATATGTGATTCACTTTGTATGCATTATTAAATCTACTTTATAAATTAAAGTGATACATTAAACTTAACTGGTTTAATTTGCAATGAATTTTAAATAAGGCACCAGCATTCTGGGCCCTTTTTGATTTTGTTTGTGCATTATGCCTAATCGTTATGGTAATTGAAAAATTAGATAAGTAACTGCCAATGAATGCATAGATTATCATTTTAACCCTAATTTAGAACTTAACATACAATACATATTCCTAATGATAATGATTTCCAATGTCTGTTAGACACAGCACTGAAGAGGAGTAATGTTGATAGTGTGTGTTTGCATATGTATTTAACTTATATATATATATATTGTAACCAGACCACCATACAACCCTTTTATTACTTCAGTTGTAACAATTTCCTGATGAGCATGTTGTAGGAAGGAAATGCAGATGTTAACTCCCCCTACAACAATATTTCCTGCTCATCAGAGGATGTAGCACCATAGAGGCTGGAAGCATCTAGACATTTCTATGTTTGGTTTTCCAAACAGCACCACTAGAGTTCCATCTCACTACAACCTGGCTTACCTAGGTCTAGTTATGCCAGACATAGCTCAGGAGGCATGAGATTCTCATGAACAAGTGCACTGAATGATGAGTGATGCAATAAAAACAAAATAGAATTGAACAACTGGACAAGTAAAATTAATTTTAGGTAACAACAGTTTTATTTAATAACAGGTTAAAATAAATGTCCATCAAGCAAAATATTTCATTGACAGTCCCTGTATCTCTTAGGCCTACTTCCAATAACATTTTAGATGGCTTAGAGAATGCAATCTGTTGTATAATAAAGTCCTTCTTTCATAGTTCTTTTAACAACTTACATTTTTATTTATTTAGTTAGTTCACAGAGAGGAGTGTAACACATTAAGACAACAGAGAGAATAATGAAGACAACTAATAGCACTTAATTCAGAGTTCCACTTAATTGTGATTTGTATTATTTAGGTATTGGTCACATGTAATGTGGTTTAAATTGTTCTTGTATGTAGATATCCTTTACAGATATAATAATGAATATAACTGCTAGCATTGTATTTAATTCAGAGTTTCACTTAATTCACAAATAGTTCATTTACAGTCCATTGCGCATCTTGGTATGTATCCAATAATAGGGCAATATGAATTAAAGAATGCAAGTTCTTTAACCATTTACATTTACATTTTATGTCTAATTCAAGAGTTCCAGTTAACTTTAAATTAGTTAAAGCATAATACATATATTTTTATTCATGTTTATCCAAATCCAGGTTTGAATCCATGTTATATGCACCTCCTAGGTTCATTGGTTTGGTATTATTTCTCAATTCGCATATATAACTTATTTTAATTCGGTGTTTATATTACCTTTTCTTTCAGAGTTTTCAAATAGTAAATAAAATCTATTAATTTTTATTGACATACTAATTCATATTTAAATGTTTGACTTTGTTCATAATATAGTATAAATTTATTAAATACATTCGTTTTATATGTATATTTTCATTTTGATATTTTCTAATAACAAACGTATTTTTATGCAGCTACATTTATTCATAATTTTAATTTTATTTATAATAAAGACGTTTTGTTTATCTTTTAAAAACATATAATTTTGAATAATTTTATGAAATCATTACCTTCATTTATCCAGTTTGTTCAAACAGGGGGCCATTTTATTTCAGCTGGATGGCAATATTGGCTTTTCCGTGATGTCTATCTACCCAGGCAAATCTTGGAAAATCATGGCATAGAATGAAGAGAAAAGCTGTGACTGTTTAGGCTTTCATCATTTTCCTTAATAAAGTTTTCTTTTTCCATCATTAACAGAGGTTCTTTAACTGCTCTTAATATCTTTTTAAAATTGAAATCTTTTTTTTTTTCAAAATTCTTCTTTAACAGCTACTTGAAAAATATCTCTTTGAAAAAAAATAAAATAACTATTTAATCTCCTAAAAATCTCTTTGGAAAAACTTTTTAAAACTCTGCTCTGAACTTGCAACTTGACTATATATATCTGATTCTTGGGTTGATTAAGCAGTGCAGCCCACGTATCCTAGTCATCCCACAGCTCTCATTTAAGTCCGATTGCCTTTCTCTTCATAATGATTGGATAATCTACTTTTTTAGCGGGATAGATAAGAAAGCATGAAGATTAAGCCATGTTTTTCAATTTATTAAGACTGCCTCAAGCTATTATCACATTTTATCTGACAACATTATTCCAAAATTTGAAAATGTAATATTTTTAATAAATGCCAGCTTTAAATAAATATGAGTGATATATTTAAATTATATTGTAATTTAAATCTATAAAATCAATAATGATTTTCTTTTAACTATAAACTTTTTGCTTTGCTTCTTTTTTAATTTGATCAAATCATGCTAGTCTTTTTTAAATGGGGGGGGGTCTTTTGAATATATATACACGTGGAATAGTATATCTGTTTCAATATATATATATATAAAATAGACATCCAAAAGTAATATATATATATTAAAATGAACTATGGATTGACTAAAATATACTTTAAATAAGTAGTAATATGTTTCATAATAAAAGCTCTGTCTAATAAATAGATTGTTTAATGTAATTCTGATTCTAATAAAAGTCAATTTTAATTATTAAATTTTACAAACAAAAAAATACCATTTTGAAGGTGTGGAATCAAAGTGGTTTATTTATTTATTTTGTTAAAAGGATTTAAGGATGGAATTAAGAAATTATCTCTTTTGTTTTACTAATCTAAAAAAAAACACTATTGCACTATAGGATTATCATATGTTTAATTAATTAAAGAAGAAAAAAACATGTAAGTCTTTAATCATTTTGTTTATTCATTCCAAATATCTTCACAAAATAGCTATAAATAGTGAGATACAAAACAATTTGATATATGTATGAGAGTATGGCTTCTATAATTTTATTTGGGGTTGTATAACTGGTGCCCCAAGATTAAGATTTATAATATAATAATGACTGCATAGAAATGTGTAAAAGGATCTCTGAATACTGAAGTTATTTGTTTTTCTGCCCATTATAAATCACAACCAAAGCATCATGATGATACTTGTCCTTTCATCTTCTGGTTTGCCTATTACAAGAATATATGTATATTATAGGTTGATGAAAAAACATCTTTAGTCTCAGGAATTGTCAATTATTAACAATTAATAGTTTTTTAGCATTATCAAAACCTAAAAAAATTATCTCTGTTTACATGGATATAATCTCATTTCTATTCGTTATTATAATGATTTAATTAAACATATATATATATATTAAAACACAGATTTTTATTGTTGTTCTATATAAGATTTCACCATAGTTATCAATTAGAACTGATTTATAGTTTATAAATCTGTTTAAAAAAAGGCAGCTAATTTAATCAATATTGATGAAGTAATAAATATTGTGAAATATATAACAAAATGTTACATTATGTTCACAATAATTCTTTTCATTATATAATGAAAAGGAAGATCATGTGCAGTTGCAATCGTATGCTAAAGTATAAAATGTGCAAACAAAGATGGTTTCCAATGCTATAAAATATAATCTATTAAAGCTACAGATTGTTTGTTGTCACATTATGACCATATTCCAATTTCTATTTAAATAGATAATTATATAATCCATCTACAACAAATTACCAATAAACATAGTTCTATAAGATCATTTTAATGTTTACTTCTTGAAATAAATAATCCTCTGTTAAGAATCTATATAATTTATTTTCTTACTGAAATAACATAGTTTTACTTGTAAACTTTTTGAACAATTTATTTTAGCTGATGAAATGTAGAAAATAATTATTGAAATTACAGATTTACTGTCTTAATTTTGGATAAATGTGAAACATTAATATTAGGGGATTTTCAAAATGGCATTAAATATTTTCTCCATTTCACCTAATATACCTGGGTAAATTTAGAACTTCACTTATGCAGATTATTAAATATATATATTTGTGATGTTTTTATTGTGTGAGATGAATTTAAAGTATCAAAAGGAAGTTCATTTATCACATAGAATTTTAAAAATTTGATTGTTTTTGAAATTACATTAACTCTTCAACAATCCACTAATATTCTGCCAGATTTCTTTGTTCTCATTAGATTTAAGCTTCCAACTTTCATTTCAATATTAAACTATTATTATTTATCAGAATATAATAAATTTGCCCTCATTCAATATATATTTTTATTTAGAAATTAAATAAATTTAAAAATAAACCACATTTGATTTATGAAATTATTTTAAAAATTAGATTTTAATCAAAACAAAACACTGTCACATCATCAAATTTCAAGTGGAGCCAATTCAATTTGCAAAATAAATAAAATCTTTGTTTGATGTTTGTTTTAAAAATGTGAACAAATTATTCTTAATAACTACTAAATCTTTCAATTTATGCTTTAAAAGTTTAAATTTTTTTTGTAATTATTATGATATTGCTAAATATTATAACAGTCTGCTGAGGGACCTCATTTCTAGTCAGCTGTGCTTCCTATGATCATAATCTCTATAGTGACAATATTCAGAAGAATATATTCTTTTATATTTAAAAACAAAACATTTCTGTAAAAAATAAATATGTAATAATATTTATTTTTGATTTTTAATAATTATTGCACAATTGTGATACAAATATAATTATAAACTTTCCAAAAAATCAAATTTTTAGATCATCGTAATAGTTTCTTGATGATCATATTTCCTTGAAGTATTCTTGCAAAGTTCGAGATCACCAAATATACAATGACTACTCATTATTGTGTGGCTTCAGTTGCTTTGAAATGCAGATTTTTCTATTTTCATGACATCTTTTGAATTTTTTTGAAATTAAAATATTAGAAAATAAATATATGTGAATTTTAGAGCCTAAAAGTAAAGCTTTGCAAAATTTTCAACAGAGAACATAAAATGAAAAATTTACTTTTAGAAATCTCAAATGCTGCTCCAATACATTAAAATATGAATATGTTAAAATAATAACTGAAAAAAGTAAACAGCCTCTCTAATAACCCTTTTTTACAACCTTCATAAAGAAACAAAAGCACATTATTTTTCATTAGTCTTGTCAATCCCTGAATGAGAAAAATTTGTTTTTTTTTTCTGTTTTACCTTCTAAATAAGAATGACAAAATATCCACTTACTGACCAATAGTGGATAGTTTTTTGGACTAGCTATGGTTCAGTTATTTGGAAAAAAAATACAATTCTAAAACTGCATGAAATTTGAAAAACAAATTCTAGTTCACCCAGTATGTATTTGAATCCAGGTCATAGACATTGCAGGCATAACACCTAGCATGTATCTGAACACAAGTCAGAGAAATTGCAGACATATGTATTATGTTTTCACAATAAAAATCTACATTGTATACATATAAATCACTTTATTATATATATATATATGGTGTGTGCTACAATTGTTTAAATAATAATAAGTATTTCAATTACATTTACAAGTTTGTATTGACAAATTAACCAGTATTTGCAAATAGAGATTAATAATGTTGGTAAATGATGAAACTTGTTTCTTAGGTATACAATTTATTGACTGTTAAATGCAATCGGTTTTTTCAAAATAAATGATTAATATGTAGAAAGCAATTAAAATTAAGTTATTGGTGAAGCTATATTTAATAGGGTATGAACTAAGTTTACATAGGTTTTGCTTATCTAGATTAGTAATGGCAGCAAAACAAGATAAAATAGCATGCAATAACAACAGATAGTACTAAGCATTTGGATGAGTATGTTATAGAAGAAACACATAATAGCATAGAAGCCATAGAGGATGTAAATTTTATTATTTCCATTTCAAACTTTTATTGATCTCTACTGATATAATGATCACATAGCTTTTTCGATTTCATTTGAAGTGTGTTTATTGCTATCTTCTTAATTAGCAGGGATTAATTTTCATTCTGATGCTGGCCTTTATTTTTGTTTTACTAACATCTGGCTCCATTTATTTGCTATGACTTATTAGTCTTGCCATTTTTGTGCTAAAACCTCAACTGAACAATTCTGTACATTGCTTGTCTATATGAAGGGGAAATTTTATTTGATATTATCATTTTATTTTCAACATGGATTTTTAGAGCTTAAATAAATTTAGCCATTTTCTTACTATCTTGATTTGATACATATTCTTGATTTTTAGATGTTTCATGATTAATTCAACTGGTAGTTTGCACAATATATTGATTTTACTGTTATAAGACATATTTTATACAGACAACATCAAGAGCAATAGTAAGCTTCACATTCAATGTTAAGATCTATACTCTATCATTATGTATCTGAGCAAGCTGGTGTCGTTTCATTTATACTTGAAAAATAATAATCTTCTAATAAGATAATTATTCTAATACCATAAACTATTCTTCTATTTTTCATTAATAGTTCATCTTTTGTGGTTGACAAAAACAAATTCACCTCACAAATTTTTTATTTCATCAAGAAATACAACTTCATGATTCTTTAAGCAAGTTAAAACACCAAAATCAATAGTTATTTAATTAAGAACACTTTTGATTGACACCATATTAACAAGCAAATGATATTTCTAATAATAGATTATAGTCTAAATAATAAACATATAGAAAGTTAAACTTTCAAAATATGTCTATTAAAAGTGTATGACTATTTCAAGAAATATAAGCAGCTCGTAGAGATTGTCATGATTTTTTTAAATATTTATCCCCAAAGTTATATCAACCATTTTTGTGAGAATGTAAGTTGAAAATGGTTGAAGTGTGAACTCCGTCATTCTTAGTATGCATCACATGTAAAATCAGTAATGTTTCAGAATGATGATATACTAATAGACTGGATGATATGATAGGATTAAGGGACATAATTATTTATTGAGCTTAAAGTGTGATGGTTCAGTTGTTTTTATAGCGGACAAAAATTCTTGTAATTTTTTTTTATAAATAAAAATATGGGTTTAATGAAGGGATTTTTGTAATGTGTAAAATTATCTTTACCTTTCCAGAATTTAGTTTCCATTATGCATTATTGTAGCTACTGTTAATTATATTTCAACCAACTCTGGGATATATACTTGCTAATGAACAATTTTCTTTTATACTACACAGTTTATAGAGATACAATTTAAACAATAACCAAGGAATTAATTTTAAAATATTAATCACATGACAAATTCATTTTTTCTAAAATTAATATTTAAACATTTTTTTTAGTAGAAACTATAACATACAGCTAATAAAAACAAAATATTGGTTTGACATACTACTTCAATTTTTAAAAATGCATCTGAAGATATTTTTAAAATGGCAGATTACAATTCACTTTTTAAATCAATATATGTGTGTGTAATTAAAAGAAGAAAATCGGCCATATTCAGGCTATGAATTAATAAGCACTCTATATGTTAGTAAGGTCAAGAATGAAAATGGATCTTTATATTTGTATTTATTGTTTGGACTATTTCCATCATCTAATATGAGTATTGAATGTCTTTAAAAAAATTAAACTTTATTTAAATATTAAAACAGGTAAAACTCTCCATACAGTATTGCCAGAGTAATCAATAGATGCCATAAGGCTTGTGCATAAAATTCCTATCTAGTACCTGCTCATCCAATATTCACAGACTAGTTTCTGGCTTGTGGCCTTCATCAGTGAGGAGCCTTGGACCTGGGAGCACAGCACCTAAATCTTAGGATCTAATGCAACCCTCCAGCAGCCACATTTTATCTTTACTTAAGTACAAAACTATGAGAATAAAAATGAAAACACAATAATATTTTCAATCCAATCTCATTAGCTTATATAGTCATACAGGTCTGAACTCAGTTCAGTAACCATACATTTTAGTGTCTTTGATTCTTTAATAACCATAGCCACCACTATCCTATTGGCAGGGTTGCCTGTTTTAATAACAGTTGTGAGCAAGCATAAGAAATGGTGATCATGTGATATTTAAATATTCCAAATACATTCAACTGTTAGTAATAATACATCAAACAGGTTAGTATATGCACAACATTTTGAGAGGTATTATTTTCCCCGCTTCTTCAGGTGTTTCTGGCCTGACCAGTGACAGTACTAGCATGGGACCTAAACCTGGACCCTTAGATTCTTGAGTATTGAATTTTAAGGTAACACTCTAACCAACCTTAATTTTCAATATTCAGAAATCTAAGGGTCCAGGTTTGATTTCCATGCTAGTACTGCGACTGGCCAGGCCAACAACACCTGAAGAAGAGAGAAGAATACCTCTTAAAACTTTGTGCACATATTAACCTGTTTGATGTGCTACTACTAACAGTTGAATGTATTTGGAATATTTAAATAAAGTTAAATTTTTCTAAAGACATTCAGTACTCATATTAGATGATGGAAATAGTCCAAACAATAAATACAACTAAAACACCATCATCACAAACCTTTAGGAAAACGCGGATCATTCTATTCTTGTTCTTGCTAACATACAGAGTGATATTTATTCATAGCTCAGGGAGATTGGTTTGTTCTTCATAACTACATGTGCATTAAATTATGTTAATTTCATGTTTATATTCTTTTTCAATGTAATGCTAAAATTTGAGCTTACTTCATTTAAAGGGAGTAGGGTAGCAGGAATAATATAGCTATGGGGCATTTCAAATATTTTTTTTTCTCATATGTCATAGCATCGGCCGGGATGCGAACCCACAACCGTCTGCAACCAACTACTTACTTGCAAGGCAGATGCAATGACCTCTCGGCTAACAATGCTTGAATATTTTATATTTAGTTTAGCTAGTGTTATGTATTGTTTCATTTTCACTTTTATTGCTAAAAGGAGATTGTTTTGACAGCAGTTTGAAGTTGTTGGTTGTTATTGATATTAGGATTGTCTAAGTGTTGACTGGTTTTTAAAGATATATATATAAAACTGTCCTGTATAGAAAATGTATCACTTTAGTGTAGCAATGCTTAATTAAAATTCAAGCAATCTCTGCTGACATTGGTTAATCTTTTTTGATCAAACTTGTTACATGGAAGATCATAAATTTTTTTATAAATGATATAAATTAAATTAATATTATTTAAAATAAAAATAATAGTTGAATAGTTTTATTATTCATAAGCTTTCAATAAAAGTGAATACTGAAATTTATAAAGCTGGATGCAATCCATGAATATAAATTTTACAGTTTTGTTTTCTATTTTACCACTACACCAACTATACACAGTATTATTTGAAATTATAACAGATTTATACGGTTTAATTATGTAAGTATATATATATTATAAATGTCTAATTAGTAATCAGATATCACTATGTTATAAATGAATTTAAGAAATCATAACACAATTTATATATGAGCGTTTTGATTTATTTTAATGATTTATATTGTTATTGCTTGTTTTAATTCCATTATTGAACACTAGATGGTTTTATGTCTGAAAAATTTGTAAACATTAAATAGATTAACATTTGAAAAGGGCACCAAACCAGGTGCTGAAAAAGGCTTTTTATGTATAAAATTATTGATATTTATATAACTGTTATACAAAATTTATTATTATTTTCTTATTAATATTTTATAAAAGAACAGCCTAAAGATTTTTATTATTTTTTTCCAATTTTGATTACAACACAATTTTATTCTGGATATCAGAAATGACTCATAAATTTATTATAAATCAAAAATCCCATACAAAAAGGTAAATAAATAACAATTGTACTAATGGATGATTGTAATATGATTGATCAAGATGAAAAATGCAAAAATAAAAATAAACTTGAAAACTATAACTTTTTCCAAAAAAAAATACTTATCATATATTTGAAATATTCATAAACTTTGAATATCTGATTAAAAAAAGATTAAAATTTACAAAAAAAAAAAAACCCCTCATAATTAATGAATGAATTAATATTTTCTTAACAATATTATTAATAAAAAAACCATGTTAGTATAATTGTTTTTTTTAACATTAATTTTAAAATATTTCTAGTTGAGTAACCATATTCTAATCAGATAAAGAAAAACATCCTACTGAATCATGATTTATTAAATTAAAATAAAAAGTGTAAAATGAAAAGAAATTTAAAAAAATAAAATTTTAGGTTTTTGGTGCACTTTAATATATGATCAATGTTATTATTTTTAATTATCTACAAGAAAATGTTTTACATTTTTTACTGTGAACTGCAATATTACATTTTCCATAACATAGTGAAAAAAGTAATTATATTATTATAAAAATGCACTAAAATAAAATAAAAATTCATAATTTCTGTGCAATTATTAATTTATTTTTGTTTCAGTACATTAGATTATTTTAATTTATATAATAAACAAAGCTTTAATTTTGCTTGGTGAAATTGTTTATAATTATGATATTATTAAATAAAAATTAGTTAAATACACCATTTTCAGCTGATGTACATGTTTTTCAATTTACAATATTTTTAAAAAATTTTATTACTATTTGTGATCAATTATTGTTTTCAAGCATGACTTTTTCTTGGTTAAAATGTGTTTAACTCTACAAATTTCTAGTCTTAGATGACTTAGCATTTCTATTATTATAAAAGTTAGTAAATGAAAATTAGAAAATTAAACTATATTTTAGCTATTGACTTATTTTTAAATTTATTTTGATGGAATATATTCCTGTATATGTGATCAATTATTTTGCACAATTCTGTTACCTTATCTTGTGGGGGAAGACATGTTGTGTTTGTGATGGCAGCATTCTATGAAAATAATTGGATGATAGCTCAGGAGTTCATTAAGAAGTTTGAGTGCCGGAGGTGACAGAGATAGATCATGATTCATATTATTTAGAGCAGCAATGGCTGCCATTCTACAACTGCATTAAATGTTGCAGAACAGCATCCTATTATAACAATAGTATTGCAAAGTAGCTATTATATAAAAAAATTGTAAAAATTAAAAAATAGTGGAATTTTTTAAAATATCACTTATAATGAAGAGTTGTCATTTTTTATTAGGTACCAAATGATGATAATAATTATGTTCTTTTATTAAAAAATAAGCATGTATATTGTTCTAATATCAATTTTAAATAATCATTTTATATAAAACTATGGTGAAAAAATTAGTATAGTAATTTAGAAGAAATCAGCTTTTGGCATTACTTTTTACAATCCTACTAAAGTATAATATTTTAGCTCATGATTATCAGAAATATTCACATAAACTCTTAACATGGTCTTGACTGAATTAACCAATTTATTTTATCTAGAATTCTGATGATAAAATATTTTCATTTTCCAATATTATATTTTTTTAGATGCATATACAATTTATATCAGATGTATATACAATTTATGTCATTATAGCCTTCATATTTAAAATATTCAATAAAATATCAATAATATGTTGTCAATACAAAACTACAATTAGGCAATAAATGAAATCCACTTATTGTTGTGGTCTAAAATCTTTAAATCGAATTAGACTAGAAAAACAAGTGGATTCCATTTACTATTTAATTTTAGTGTTGCCTTGTTAATAGACTTCTAATATTTTATTAATTTGTCTAAGCCTGAGGTTCAGAAATATAATTTACATATGATAACTAGCTGTTTCCACTTATGATCATATATATATATAGAAATATTTTTAAAAATATAAAAATATCTTTTATGTTATTTAAGAAAAATCAGAGTTAGATAATATAGAGATTAACCATTAAAAATTGGAAACACTTTTTGCATCTAAAAAGGAATCTTGTTTAAATGCATTCCATTATTCTTTATAAAGTGTTACAGTAAACATATGTATGTTTAGGAAACAAAGTCTCACAAATTTCCAAACTTTCCTTATTATAATAGACTCTTCCACCAAGACTCTTACATTAAGACTTTTGGTGTAAAAGTCTACTATAATAAGGTAAGTCAGGAAAGGTTACAAGACTTTGTTTCCTTAAACATTTATGTTTACTGTAATACTTTATAAATAATAAGAGAATGCATTTAAAAGAGGTCCCCATTTTAGATACAAAAAAGGTTTAGTTTTTATTGGTCACTGTCTATCTATATCATCTAACTGTAGTTTTTCTTAAATAAAATAGAACAGATATTTCCACATTTTAAAAAAGATTTCAACAATAACATATGTTAAAAATTATTAATAATTAATTATTTTATTAGAATATTTATAAAAAAAACATATATTAGTATAGACCTTAAGTATGAAATAACATAGACATCTTTGAGAAAATTAAACAATTATTTTGGGATTTTTGAAATTTGTTAAAATTTTTTGTTTTGTTGTGATTTATTTTGTACTTTTTTATAGGGAACTTAAAATAAATTTATACTTGTTAGAATAAGACAATTTCTTCACAAATAATGGAGACAAGGTCATATTACAAAGGCAATAAAAACAATTACTCAAGGCTTTAATAAGTTTAAAAATTGGGATGATAGCAATTAACTCTTAATTATCAACAATCTCAACTTGTAGTCATGGCAACCTCCTTTAATAATAAAGATCATATTATAATTGTATTGTATATTTTACAATCAGTATATTAGAATTATATCTTATCAATTTAAATTAACCTGGAGCTTTTATACTTATCTATAATATCCATTTACTAACCAATAACTGGATGAGTATATCTGTATTGACTACAGGTCAATTACAGAAAAAAAGAGACAAATTTATATGCTGCATCACTTTATTTTCTCTGCTTAATTTAAAACTCTGCATAAGGATCAATAATTCTATTTGCTTTACTGCAGTGCTATCTATTGTAAGTGCAAGTATTCAAGGTACACTAAATAACAATGTCACAACCAATTCCCAAGATAGTTTCTGGATCTGGCTTTCACTAATGAGTAGCAACTTCTTAGCACATATACTTTATTTAAATCAGTGTGGAAACCCAATTTAATTATATTAAACTTATCTTGAATTCAACAATCTTAGAAGATTTGAATCATATAAAAAAGATAGGGTGATTTTTTAATTTTTAAGTGAAAATTTAACTCCTTGTTGATGACAGCAAACAGCCAACTATTTGTCTGGTTATTCCATTGATATCTTATTATTTATTTATTTTTTTATATCTTATTATTTATTGCTAATTGATTATTCAAATTTACAATACATTATTCATGAGCAAAATAAATAATTTGTTGTTGTTTCTATTATAATTATGAGGAAACCCCATACACTGCTTATAATCTGCACAAATATTCCAAGACTCATTAGTTCTAAATGTGGTTATCAAGTCACGGAAGTGGCCCATTTAATAATCATACTGACATTAAAATAACATTCTAGAAAAAAACATGTAACTTTTTTGAGATAATATTTAAAAATAAAAAGCCTGAATAATCTTTTTTTATTATTACATTTTAATAAAAGAGCACAGGTGACAATTTAAATTATATTTTTAAATAATAGTATTTAAATTTGAGGCCGTAACTTCATAATTAATATTAACACAATCTCATAAGTTATATTTTTTCCTCTCTGAATGTCATTGCAGTTATTTTAAGATCTGATAATAATAACTAACATTCTGCACAGCCCTTCACTTCCACAATGCATTAAGCTATTCCTAATTAAGTGAAGACATAACAAAACAAATTGTTACTAGTCAATGAGATTTTTTTTGGTCATATAATTTGACATCTTTTAATAAATATAAAAGTGATTTTTTTTTTTGCAATTTCAAGCAATTATGAAAAAAAAAAAAGCAACACGTCATATAAAGCAAATTTTGAATGAGTTTTTATGGAAATATACAAGGTGACAAATGAAGCGGATTAAAAAAATCAAACAGTAATAAATCATTTCGAATATATGTTAATTTGGATTATATTAAAATTGATCATTAAAAGAATTTTTAGAAAATGCTTTAAAAATAAAAGATAAATCATTTAAAAAAATAGTGCATTATGTCAGCTAATTTAAAATATTTGTCATTATATATATATTATTTACAGAATCCTAATGTCAAGTATTTTATATATTTTAAATAAGAATACTTACAAGCTCTTATAATTTTGCGCAGTTGCAAAATGGCGGACTCAGAGTTCAAAGTTCATGAATGGCGATTTCAGTTAGTCAATTCCGGTGCTCAAATTTTTTATAAATTCCCGAGCAATCGCCCATTCGAGTACTATTTATAGCTTAAAATATATATATACAATAGGATTCTACAAACAAGCACTAATACTTGATTGGCATCCGTGATAATTTCCCATATACAACATAATTTAGCATTTAGTAATTTAAATTTCTATTATAAGAATGATGCTTAACAATAAACGGTTAAACGTAAATTTGTCCATAATGTTGCTTTCAAATAATTAATAATGATTCCAACACAATTGAAATAAAACAACTATATAAAACTAAATATTTTCTTTATTATTCAACTGACTTTCGCCTTATATTAGGGCCTTTACAAAAAAAAAATTTTCTAACACAATTACATGCGATGCGATATAATGCATTATGACTTCTCCTTTATCGAAGTCAGGGATCTCTCAGCCACTATGCCCACCTGTTAGCCACCTTCACTTTCCATTCCCCACCATAAATTTTCCCATATTGTTCTCCATCCTGCTCCTGTCTATTTCCACAACATCATCTTTGTTCATTCTATGGCAGATATATCTAGATACCCTTATCTTTTTTTCAAACCCAGAATCAAAACCAAGAACCCATTTTCTATATAATCACTTTAATTATATTTATTATCCCACAACTTCATTATTTTTTGTATCCTTTCTTCTTCCAAGCATTTACATTCAATTAGCAGATGACTAATATTTTTCAAGCCTTCCTTACATAACTTGCAGACTGAATCACCCACATTTCTCCATTTACGTGTATATTTCCTTGTTGCTAACAATCTTGTTCAAGCATTAAACAATAAACTACTTCCTTGTTATTATCATAAATTAATCCACACCCAATATTTTGTTTACTTCTGTATATATTTAAACTCTTTTTAATCTCCATACTAATACCCCATCTGTCAAACTCACTATTTTTTATTAATGCATCTATTTTTCTATCCCATTCTTTGCCACTATAACACTCAACAATACTACTCCTAATGCAGTAATCCCACCTTTTGTACAAGTCATCATCATCATCATCAACGATTATCAATCCACTGCAGGATGGTCTCTCCAAGTTCAATCCATCTCCAATCTTTAGCTTCTTTTCTCCACATCACTGCTGCACACTTTCTTATTTCATTTATTCATCTAACATGTGGTCTCTTCCTGAGTCTTTTACAATCTCTTGGAATCCGGTTTAAGATTTCAATTGTCCATCTATTATCATCTCTTCTAGCAATATGTCTGGTCCAACTCCAATTCAATTTTTTAATTTTTTCAATGAGGTCATTAACACCTGTTTGTTATCTTACCCATACATTGCGTTTTTGATCTCTTCTTGTTATTCCCAATATACATATCTCCATACTTCTTTGAGTGGTCTGAAGTCTCTGTATTGCTCTTCACACATTTGTTAAAAACCTTCCTTTTCAAATACATAGGCATATTTCATTTTAGTATCAAGTTATTTCTACTAAAAGCACTCCAAGAAAATTTAATTATATGATTAATTTCATCCATTATGTTTCTATCTGTATTAATAATCTGACCAAGGTATTTGTAACTGTTAACTTCTTCTAACTCATCATAATCAATTTTTATATTTTGAGAAAATTGATTAAACATTACTTTAGTTTTACTTTCCTACTTTTATATGATAACTCCTACAACATTTCCTGCAGCTCTGAAGTATTATTTGCAAAAACAATTGCATCATCTGCAAAATGTTAATGACTTAAATAATCTCCATTTACTCTCACTCCTTAGTTTCCCATTTTAATCCACAGAATACTTCTTGCAGCACTGCTGTAAAAAGTTTTGGAGATATGGAATCATCCTGTCTTACATCCTTCTCAATGCTGACTTTCCCAGTATCATTATGTAATCTAATTGTTGCTGTTGCATTTTTATAAATATTCTATAAAAGATGACAAATATCCTGGATCTATACCTTGATGATCCAATGCTTTAATCACTGAAGAAATGTTCATAGAAGCAAATGCCTTTTCATAATCTACAAATCCAAAACATAATGGCAACTCATATTCATTTGACTTTTCTATAACATCTCTCAATACCTGGATATGATCTACTGTACTAAAACCACTTTTAAATCCAGCTTGTTCTCTTCATTGGTGGAAATCCAATGTTCTCTGTAGCCAAGTTGTAAAAATTTTGTATTTCTCTGTTCTGCATTTCGCATTATCACTATGAATATGAGGCAAAGGCCTCGAAAGTGCTTAGCATTTAATATTTTTTGCACTCTCTATAACTTCTCTCTCAAGCACTTCTCACGCTTTTAATTTTATATAAAACTGATAAAAGGCTGATAGGCCTGAATTTCTAATATCTTCATCACCTGTCTTAAATATTAATATAAATACAGTACTGCATTCTTCCAATCATTTGTCACATCTTTATCATTTAGACATTTAGTATATAACTTTACTTATTTTTTTGCTATGTCTTCACCTGCTTCTTTTAATATATCAATTGTAATTCCATTATTATCTGGAGCCTTTCCTTTCTTCATATATTTAATTGCTTGTCTCACTTCTTCATTCAAAATTCTGGGCAATTCAGAAGATGTAATAGATATAGGAGGTATTTGTTCTTTATTACTATATAATTCTTGATAAAAGTCTTCTGCCCATTTCATGATGTCATCCCTTTTTAGTAATAATTCCATCTTTTTTTCTTATTGCAGATATAAATTTCCTACCAATACCAAAATGTTGTTTTACATTCTTGGGACTTTTATTTTCTTCTACAGATTTCCTTGCTAGTTCAGTTATACTTTCTTAAATCATTTTTAACTCTTTTCCATACCATTTTACAGAATTCGAGGTATTCAATCTTTTTAATGCATCATTTTTGAATATCTTTATATTCATTCTTCTCTTCATAAATTCTCTAATCTCAGTAGAAATTGTATTGGTCAATTGCTGCTTTTTTCTACCAGCTATCTTTGTTGCAGTTTTTAAAAGCATATCAGTTATTTTCATATTAATTTCATTCAGATCTGAATCATGTTCAAAATCTATTAATACTTGAAACCGATTTGTAAGTTCTAATTTAATTTCATTAGAATGTTTTGGAAGATTAGGAATATCAATTGCAAACATTGTTTTTCTTAATAATTTTTGTCTCTCTAGTTTTGCATTAACACATATCTTACATCTTACTAATCGATGATTACTTCCTGTGTTAAATTTATTAAGAACATTACAATCTTGAAATATGTATTTTCTGTTAGTCAAAATATAATCCAATTCTGTTTTACCTTCATTTGGATGCTTCCATGTCCATTTCCTTTTAAGATTTTTCTCAAAAAAAGAATTCATAATATAAAGTTTTACTTTTTCTGCAAACTCCACAAGTCTATGTTCTCTCTCATTTCTATTACCATAACCAAAATTATCTATAGCACTTTCATCTCTCATTTGTTTATCAATTCTAGCATTAAAGTTTCCCATAACAATTTTAAAATATTGTTTACTCTGATCAAAAGCTTTTTGTACATTGATATATAAATCTTCTACTACTTCAACACTATGAGAACTTGTTGGAGCATAAACCTGAATTATCTGCATTTGGTATCTGCTATTAAGTTGCATAACTAATCTTGCCATTCTGTCTGATCCACCATCAATCTCCACATTGTGTTCTTCCACTTTTTATTTATAATAAATCCTATTCCACTTGTATTTCCAATATTTGTGCCTTTATAATAGAGTACATGTCTACTTTTTAAAGCAATTGTCTCTTCACCTTTTCTTCTAACTTTCACAAAGTCCAATAATGTCCCATTTAATATAAGACAGTTCTTCTTCTAATTCTTGCAATCTTCCTTCACTTGAAAGTGATCTGCAGTTGTAAATATTTAAATAAAATGTCATCATCAAATGGCAGCCTGGATCCACAGTCAGGGGATTCTTAGCACTCTCCACCTTCAGCCATCAACCGCTGCCTTGGTTGGTGACTTTACAGCTCCTGGGAATAAGGGTCATGATTTATTTTTTGTCTGTCATAATTGTATATGTGTATTGAAAAAATATCATTTACACAAACATTCATTCTACCTTAGGGCAACTGAAAAGAAAGACTATGGTGTTTCTTAATCTTAAACTCTGAGGTAAAAAGCCAATAAACTCACCATGCTGACTAAATGCATGTTGGTGAGCAGCCCATCCATGTTTCATATACTATATGAATAATCACATAGTAATAACAGCTGCAACGACAAGAATGTATGGAGTGGACATTAGGAATTTGATAAAGTTCTGATGAAGACTGCTGGACAGTCAAAACTGTCAGGAAAATGAAGTTTTATTTAAAAAATTTTTTTCATTAAAGTGTATATGAGAAGAGTTTTAAGCAATATATACTTACATTGATCTTTTGTATAAATTTATGTTAGTCATTAAACTGAAATGCATTATTATATGTTACAATTAAATACTCCTAAAATATTTATAGTGAATTTGAGCAGAATTTTTGTGGAAAAGACAAATTCTGTTTATATTATAAAAATTATCTCAAAAACATTCTAAAGAAGTGTATTATTAATCATTTTCCTTAAAAATAAAGAATAGAATATATTAGAGAGCTACAATTAAATATTGTGTTAAAAGTGCTTTAAAAAAAATTTTGCTACAGAAAAATTAAACAAATGGCACTTCAAAATATCAAATCATAATGGATTTGTTTGCCTTGCTGTGCTAAAGTGACTATTCTGTTCTGCAAGCTAAGTTAATGTGTAGTTATTTCTTTTGTGAATAATTCTCTGATATCATTACTACAAAGACTGTTTGCTTATTATATGGAAGTGGAGAAAAAATTGTGATCAGGAGGAGATAGATTTAATTGAATTTGGAAAGATCAAGAAATGTTAGCATTTAAAAAGTGTTTCATTTTGCCATTTTAAATATAGAGTTTAAAAGAAATTCATTTTGTTGAGTGTGTTTTAATGTAAGGAGATTTTATAACTAAGTTGAACATATGATTGGTTGGTATTTTAGCAAGTTTTCAAGTAAAGAATTTTTTAATTTAAGAAAGGAAATGATTTATTTGAAAAAGAAAATAATGTTTTGAAGCCTAAGGTCAGGAAACATGTGCTTATTGATTGCCATTGAACGAAAGTAAAGATTTTCACCTTTTGTGTAAAAAGATTTGATAAATAGGAGATAAAGCATAAAGTTAAATATAGAGTAAGTGCTTAAAAATTAAGGAATATGGATTACATTTGTATTGCAATGCAGATAGATATATTGGTCAGAAAGAAATTAGGCATGCTGTAGTAGAGTGTACCATATGTGATGAGGTTTATGACTTGAAATGCTTGAATAAGACTGAGAAGACTGTAACAGTTTTATGGTTACATAGACAGTGCATAAATGTGATAAAAGAGGTGAAAATGTGTTTTGTAAGTATAGAAAGTTTAAAGAGAAAGATAGGAGAAATAGAGCAAAGTGTAATTGAAGTAGATAGGATAGAGTATGGTTTTATTGGAGTGACAAGAGATATGTATGGAAAAATAAATAGTGCAATGGAGATGGTTAGTCAAAGAATAATTAATATAGAGGAAGAGGTAAAGGATATAGAAGTAAAATTAAAATCATTATAGACAAAGTATGAGCAGATAAAGGAATTACTGAGTAGGAATGATTAGACAGAAATAGATAAGAAAGTCAAGAAGGTGATAGAGAATGTTATGGATAAATTAGGGAAAGTTGATCATGAGACAGTATTGATACAAGATTTGGTAATTAAAGAATGTGGACATATAATTGCAAGAGAACATAGAAACAGATATATAAGAGTATGTTTGCCTGGATCTAGAACTAAGGATTTTACAGATAAGGTAACAAAGCAAGAAAGTAGAGATGTGTATGTTATGGTAGGGACTAATAATTTGTCAGAGCCATCAGTGAGAGAGAGAATAATAATGGATAAAATACACAGAATTGATTAGTAATTTAAACAAGGTTGAAGGAAGAATAGGAATAATCGGATTATTACCAAGATTTGACAACAGGTATATGTTAGATAGGGCATGTTCTACAAATAAGAGATTGAGAAAATTGTGTGAGAGAAATGATGTTATGCTTGTGGATGTGTAGCATTGTTTTATTAGTAAGAGGGAGTTATAGAGTAAAGATGGATTGTACTTAAAAAGACAAGAAAGTGAAGTTTTAGGGAATTTGACTTATAAAGAATATAGTTTGGGAAATTTATAAAGGGGATGCGATTTTAAGGGATAGTGTTATCAGAAAGAAGAAAAATGGATAGGATGTAAGAAATGATCAAAGGGTAATGGATTTAGATATAAATGTAGATGTGGAGAGGGAATTGGTCTGTAAAATTAATGGTAAGCAAGTTATTTATAAATGTAATGGAGGAGAAAGAGTCAAAATAATTTATAAAAGGGTAGTTAGAAAAGAAGAAATTGTTAAAATTGAATATTTGAATATGTAAAATGGTAGGAGCCCAGAAAAATAGCTGGAATTAAACAAAGCAGTTAAAAATGAAGAGCTTGAGATACTAGCAGTAGTGGAAACACATCTAAGAGAAAAAAACTATACTGGAAGACTTGGTATGGCAGGGTATAAATAGACAAGAAAAAAGGAGTGATGATATAGGAGTTATGTCGAAAAAATATTTAAATACACCTGGTTCCCTTTTTACACGGACTTATTTAACACGATTTTGAAGTTACGCGATTCGTGTTTTACTGGAAGTCGAACTCCGATAATGCGCTATTACTTTAAATAATAAATTTCATGCACTTACATTATATTGAAAGTAATAGCACATTATTGGAATTCGACTTTCATTTTAGTAATTTCAATATTTTCAGTGCTTTATAATAGTAAGATTTTATGCAATAATGATAATAATTGTATTATGTATCGATCTTCGTATATGTATTTATGTATATAATCCTAATTAACTCCACTACTGTGTTTGTGTGTTTTATTATATAATTACTTGTTGCTGTTGAGTGCGATAACTCTCACTTGAACCTCAATCATATATATCCGACTAGTATTGGATATTGCATGTATACACACCTTAAATTTTACAAGATTATAATGTAAATTTGTTCAAACATTGTGCGCGTTAATTTTGCATTTTAAATCACATTCTGTTTTTGCTTTTTAAAAAAGAACGTAATCAATTATTAATCATTTAGTGTCCGCAAGTTTATTTTTAAAAAGTGAGTAATAGCAGTGAAATGAAATTTGATTTTTAAACGGAATTGAAAATTAAAAAATTAAAGACAAAAATAAGAATTTAATTTTTAGTTGTTAGTTTCATAAACAATTAATAAAATCATCATCTCAAAGATTAATTACTAATTACATTGTCACCAGAACACCATTGACACAACATGAGTGTGAAGTTGGCACTAGTTGTATTTCCTCTTGTGAAGAATTTTTTTTTTTTGCAAACGAATGTGTTTTTCAGCAAATAGCGATAATAATTAAAACATGTATAAAAAATGTAAATTATTGTACTGTAAATTATGCATAAAAATATATTATTTTGAATAAAATTAAATATTATAGTTAAAAAAAAGTTTGTCTTGTATCAATTTTTTTCAAATTTGAAATTTTTTATTAGTCATAATTTATTTCCTTATTTTTATTTTGCGCGAATTTTAAAGTAATTTTACATTGGTGCTTTGCTTTTACGCGAATTTTGAAAAATCACAGACTGCATCCCCCTTTTTCAATGTAAGTTACATTTATTTTTGCGTGATTTCATTTGTGCGTGTTTTCTGAGGAACCTATCTATCGCGTAATACGAGACCCAGGTATACTGTTAGATGTCAAGAACATTTGTGGTTTGAGATAAATTTAGAATGACAAGAATGAATGATGGGTATATAGTCAAACTATAATGGAGTGGAACTAGCAAATAAGACTACCTAGTTAAGGATATACAGAGTTTCAAAGAAAAGGGAAAGAGAATAATGGTTATCGGGATATGAATGATTGAAGGAATTGATTATGCAATTAACTAGAAAGGACAGCTTTTGAAGAATTTTTGTTAGAGAGTGAATTTAAGCATTGGAAATTTGTCAAATATTTATGAGGGACAATACACATGGTTTAGAAACAATATATTTCACACAGTAGATTATGGACTAGTAAAAAAAAGAGAATGAATAAAATATGAAAAATTTAAGTGTTTGATAATAGTGATCATAATTTCTTTATAATAGAAATGGTTAGTAATGTGATAGAAAATAGTAATAAAAATAGAAAGGATAGTGAAAGATGTGGATAGAGAATGAATGATAAGAATAAGTTAGAATATAAAATAAAAGTTGAAGAAACCATGGAAGAATTGGTTGGGGATGAATATAAGGATTGGTGTGGTGAAGTCAAAAAAATGGCAAATAAGGTTTTAGGTGAGAATATTCAGAAGAATAAATGTAGTAGGAACGTTAAAATTAGTAAATGTGTAAAAGAAAGGGGAAGGCTTGCAAAGAATATAAGTGTGCTATTAAGAACAAAGAACGTGAAAAAATGTTAACGTTAAATGGGAAAAGTATTTAAAACAAGTAAGTTGGCTAAAATAGATAATTATAGAGAAAGAGAGAATGAAATTGAATAGTAAATTGTTGGAGGATAATAATAAAAGTGAAATATATGGGAGTAAAAAATTTTGGAAATACATTAAAAGAAGGAATGCAAGGGAGAGAAAAATAGTATTACTAGACGATGAGGGAATAGAGTTTAGCTCTAGAGAAGAATTAGAGACAATCTAAAATAAGTGCAAGCTATATATAAGTCATGTGACATCTGACTTTTTATTATTACTAAAATAAGTATGTAATAGATATAGAAAAGGTATTAGATGTGAAGAACAGAGTGATAACAAACATGAAAGCATATAGTAATGGAAATATTAGGTTTACAGAAAATGAATTGAATAAGGTGGGGGAGAAACTGAAAAGTGGAAAGGCAAGAGTTTAGGATGGTTGGGTAGCAGATGGTAATGAATTTAGGATATAGGACAAAATTAAAACTATTATAATGTTTTAATAAGATAGCATGAAGAGAGATTTTCCAAATAGTTGGAGTAATACAAGATTAAGGCAAGTATTTAAAGGAAAGAATAAGGATCATAGAAAGTTAAACAATTATAGACCAACAGCAGTAATGTCAATATTATATAAAGTTTTTGCATACATGGTCAATGGAAGGATTGCAAAATGGATAGAAAAAAATTATATAGTGGAAGAACTGCAAGGTTTTTCATTGCATATAGGAGGTAGTTTACTTGTAGTTACACAACTCATAGATATGAGTAGAAATACAGGTAGACAGTTATATATGATTTTTATAGATATAGAGAAGGCATATGATAGAGCAAATAGAAATAGATTATGGGTAAGTTTAGTAAATTTGGGAATGGATAGAAATTTAGTGGATATTATTAAGGGATTATATGAAAATAATTACTATATACATCACTTAGGGAATATAGAATCAGATAAAGTTAAAAATTGGGGGTGGGATTAAGGCAAGAATGCCTTATGCCATCTATTTTGTTTTTGTTGTATTTGAGAGAAATGGAGAGAGCAACAGAAAAACTAGGAAGAGAAATAAAGCTACCATAATAGGTATCAAGGGAATATACATTATCAAGTGTTTTATTTGTTGATGATGTCTTCTTATGCACAGAAGGAAGGGAAGATATGGAAGTTATGCTGATGACATGCACAAGGTGGGTAAAGATTTGGGATTAAATTTAGTGAAGAAAAATGGAAATTAATAATGATTAATATTGGGGGAAGAGAAGATAAAATTTTTTTATTGAGGAATATAAAGTTAAGTGTGGTGAATAGGTATAACTATT
This sequence comes from Epiperipatus broadwayi, assembly GCA_028023455.1. Lineage (NCBI taxonomy): Eukaryota > Metazoa > Onychophora > Udeonychophora > Euonychophora > Peripatidae > Epiperipatus > Epiperipatus broadwayi. Next base: position 158,176 of record JAQFVV010013041.1, on the reverse strand, counting down.
TGGAAATTGTCTTAAGTAATCAGAGAAATTACTTGGATGAATGGAAGAAAAAATTGATAAATGAAGCAAAGAAAAGAAAAAGACTGATAAATAAATTAAGTGTTTTCATATAATAAATATGATGTAGCTAAAATTGTATGGAAGGGAGTGGGAGTAGAAGAATAGATGCATTAATAAAGAATAGGGAGTTGGTGAGAATGGATAACTAGCATGGAGAATAAAAAGAGTTTAGATATATATAGAAGTAAACAGAATATTGAATGTGAGTTCATTTATGATAATAGCAAGGAAAGTAGTTTATTGTTTAAGGCTCAAACAGGATTTTTAGCAACAAGGGAATATATACATAAATGGAAAAATGTAGGTGATTTAATCTGCAAGTTGTGTAAGGAAGGCATAAAAATGTTAAGCATCTGTTAATTGAATGTAAATGCCTCAAAACAGAGATGGTACAAATAATGAGGTTGTGGAAGAATAAATATTAATAAAGTGATTATACAGAAAGTGAGTTATTGTTTTTTTTATGCTGGGTTTGGGAAAAGATAAGGGAGATTTAGATATAAAGACCATGGAATTGACAAAGATTATGTTGTGGAAATGGGAAGGAGCTGGATAGAGAAGAATATGAGAAAACTTAGAGCAGCAAATGGAAAAGGAAGGTAAAATGGCTAACAAGTTTTTCTGGAGATAGTGGCTGAGAGATTTCGGACTTCGCATCCAGAGGTCATAGTGCATCACATCGCAATTGATTAGGATGTTCTGTATGTGAATATATTTGTGCTTCATAGTCCGGTTTTATTATCATCACAAAACATCTCTAATTATTATTATTATTGTTGTTGCTTTTTTCTTTCTTGGAGTTTGAATGGCCACATTTATTTACAGGGCTATTAATGTTGAGTTGTGTGTGTCTATATACACATAGATACAAGTGTTATAAATTAAATACAATTTAAAATAAAAATTATAAAAACTTTAACGATAAACTTTAAGTTCAAAGGTTACTTATTGATTTTATTTCAAATAACTGAAATAATCACAAGAGGGTTAATTTTATTTTCATTTTATTTTCTCTTCACGTAACTAATAATCTGTATTTAATAGCAATTTACTTATTTCATATAATTAATAACAAATTAGATTTGGAAAATAGAAATTGATGGATTGAGTGTTTCATTAGAAAAAAAATATTATAAATGATCGTAAACTACTTTAAAAGCAAGTATATAATTATCATACACTGTGGTATTGATTTGTAGGAAATTGAAAATCTTAATGATTGTATAACCAATGTGTTTGACAGCCAATGATAAGAGATTAAATCAATGAGAATAGAAAACATCACTTTACATAAACTGAAATGCACTAATTAATTTAGCATGTCTGACATATAGTCTGTGAAATGATTCCTACTTTTTTTTTTGATAATTTACAAGAAGTTAAATCAAATGTTTAGTATGTTTGCATGACTTTTGTAAATATGCCGACAAAGAAAATCTTTACTCAATAAAGACTTTATAATGTATACCATTTACATTCTTAATATTGATAAACAATAACAGTTTTAAATAAATTCCAAAATTCAGTTTAACATTACACATACATATATCTAATGATTTTATGAAGTAGCTTATAAGTTTATAGTGTACTTCTAAATAAAACATTGTAGAATAAATTACGTACTTACGTATTAGTTCGGAGTGGTGAGATTTCACATATTAATTAGTCCAGCATATTTGGAAAACTGAAGACATACTTTATTTACTGGAAATGATACAAACGTCTACTAACATGTATTTACGTTGAAAAATGGTCACCTATAACTTTATTTAATGGAAATGAAACAAACATGCATTTACGTTTTTTTTTGCAAGAAATGATCTCACAACAAGGAAACTTTTTTTATCTAATTTTTTTTATAAATGGTAACCAAACCAAATATATATATATACATTTTTTTTCGTATGTCAAATGCGTTGGCCGGGAATCGAACCCGGGCCAGCTGTTCGGAAGGCAGCTATGCTAACTGCTAGGCCACCAACGCTTGACAAAATACCCGTGCAATTCTGTCCATGTACAAATATTGTTTCTTAGCATCACTGCTGTGAAGTGAACTTTTCTTGCCTCGAATCACGTTCCATTCCGCATGGTTATTCCCTTTCAACAATCGTGAACAAAACACCATCATTGTTTGACCATTAAAATTAGCAGCAAAACCAATATGTTCACTAAGAACTTTCTCCTCATTGGAATATTATTTAATACAAAATTTACTCGTTCGTTTTTAAAATATTGTAAATATGTTTAATTCGGCCTTTATTTACACATTTGTTAGTTTTGGTGACTGTGATCACCATCGGACTAATGTGTAAATACCATAAATTACAGTATAGAAATAGCTACTAATGATGTATTATGACCAACAATGATCGTATGATATGATTAGTTCATAATACCGTATTGTCTCATTACATTAAACCTAAAACTTAAAGCATTTATCTATATACAATATGATTACATTATTTTTTTGAAAAACAATATGCATTAAACACATCCCTGGAATTAATAATAGGATTAAACTTTTGCTTATTGATAGTGAATAAAAGAAGTATATTAATGTTTAAGTTTGAAGTTTAATTTTATTCTAATAATTTATAATGTTCTATGATATAATTCAAATTTAAATTTAATTAAAGTGTATGTATATTATTGAAAAAATAAATCTAATATTCTAATACAAGAAGTAATCGATTGATATTTGTGAATATAAATAAATAAATATTTTTATCGTTCAAGAGTTCATAAGAAGTTTTAAGCATCAGAAATCGGTACAATTTATGAAACTTAAGCTCTAATGCCTGTAATTCAACCATTATATTAACTACACAGGGCACATTTGTGAATTATAGGACAATTCTAGTGATAACTAGATGTCTGTAAAATAAATGAATAGTTAAATTTATTTCAGTTAAATAGATCCATTATATATAATAAAACAGCCTTTAAATAGTCTACTGCAGGAGAATTATCTCTTCAATAGCTTCTCATAGAGAATCAATTGCTGAGTGGCATCTTGTTTTGCACTATAACTATGAGTAGTAAATGATTCTCCAATTATTGGATGTTTGTGTGGGTTCACTATGAGATAGCTAATTGAAAAAAAAAATTCTAAGCTTGATTGAAACAAATATTGAGAAATGATTAAAAGTATATCAGCTTTTATATATATATATTTTAAAAAAGTGAAAATCTATTTTATTTTATTTTACTTTTAATAATGATGTGGATAATATAAGAATTTTTCATAAAGAACAAAGCCATAATATAAAGAAAATTAAGGAACAATTTTTTTTTTTTTTTCCATGTGTCATAGCAACCCCCAACCGTCTGCAACCAACTACTTGCTTAGCATGGCGGCTGCGATACCTCTCGGCTAACAACGCAAGACAAACACACATTAAAATTCATGAATATTAAGGCAATATAGTGATATTTTCTTCACATAAATTTGATGTTAAACAAATGAGTGGTTATAAAAGTAATTGAAAGTATTTCTGAATTTAATAATTGTTAATATCAATATTTACTACTGATATTTTATGATTTTGTATATATATAAAGGACAAATGAATATGAGTTGCCATTATGCTTTGGATTTGTAAATTATGAAAAGGGATTTGATTCTATAAATATTTCTTCAGTGATTAAAGCATTGGATCATCAAGGTATAAACCCAGGATATTGTCATATTTTAAAAAATATTTATAAAAATGCAATAGCAACAATTAGATTATATAATGATACAGGAAAGTCAACATTGAGAATGGTGTAAGACAGGGTGACTCCATATCTCCAAAACTTTTTACAATAGTGCTGCAAGAAGTATTTTGGAGATTAAAATGGAAACCTAAAAGAGTAAAAGTAAATGGAGATTATTTAAGTCATTTAAATTTTGCAGATGATGTAGTGGTTTTGCAAATAATGCTTCAGAGCTGCAGGAAATGTTGCAGGAGTTATCAGATGAAAGTAGAAAAGTAGGACTAAAGATAAATGTTAAAAAGACTAAAATAAATGTTTGATGGTCTTTCTTAAAATATGAAAATAAAGATTGATTATGATGAGCTAAAGAAGTTAACAGTTATATATATATATCTTAGTCAGATTATTAATACAGATTGAAACATAATGAATGAAATTAATTCATAGAATTAAACTTTGTTGGAGTGCTTTTGATAGAAATAACTTGATACTAAAAGAAAATATGCCTATGTGTTTGGAAAAGAAGGTTTTTAATAAATGTGTTTTACCAGTTATTACTTATGGATTTGAGACTTGGATACTTAATAGAAGAGCAATACAGAGACTTCAGACCATTCAAATAAGTATGGAGAGATGCATTTGCAATAAGAAGAGATCAAAATGCAATATATGGGTAAGAGAACAAACAGATGTTACTGACTTCATTGAAAAAATTCAAAGACTGAAGTGGAGTTGGGCTGGACATATTGCTAGAAGAGATGATAATAAATGGACAATTGAAATCTTAAACCAGATTCCAAGAGTTTGTAAAAGACCCAGAAAAAGACCACGTGAAATGGATGGGTGGATGAAATAAGAAAGTGTGCAGGAGTGATGTGGAGAAGAGAATCTAAAGATCAGAGAAGATGGTTTGAACTTGGAGGGACCTTCATCCTGCAGTGGATTGATAATGTTTGATTATATATATATATAAAGAGAGAAAGAAAGAGAGACGGGGGAAATTATTCTATCCAAAAAAGAGCCATATACCTAAAGTATATCAATAGAATATATCCATAAAACATGAAACCATATGAAAGTTTTAAAAATATCAAGGTCAATCTTATTTGACCAAATTATATAATACATTGTGTTAATGTGAATAATATAACAGAAAGTTCAAACTAAAAATGAATTAATAATTTTAATGTCATAAGACAAAACTGACCATCCAATTTAACTGTTTTGGTTTGTTATCTGATGTATAGATTAACTTAATAAAAAATATATATTTCAAACATATTTTTGTAAAATATTAATAATTTCTGATAAGGTTTTAAACAGTTGGTACAACATCTGGCATTATCAAATTCACAAATTATTATGAAGAGTATGAAAAATGATAACTACTATTCTTGTTATAAATAGAGTTAACAAAAGCAACTTGGATTTATCAGTTAACTATTCAATGGCACTTTAATAAACATAAATACTAGAGTTGATGTTAGAAATGTTAGTACATCACAGTTAATAATAAATTTAGAGTTTGTTTAACACTCATTCTTGTCTGGAAGTAGTATGAAACTCATATGTGATTTACTTAATATCTGTACGTGAAATTCTCTTATATGACTACATATTCTTATACTAAAATTTTATAAGTTGTACTTGTGTTTAATATACATTATCAGCATGGTGACATCCTGATACTGCATAATTGATACTTTGTACCCCACATTCTTGATTAATAAGAGATAACACTGAAGAATTTTCTGGCCAAACACATGCCTACAAATTGCCAACATCTGGTCACGATATTTACAAAAGGTTTAGATTTTCAGCTAGTTCAATATCCAAACTTCTCACCATGAAAATTATTAAAAATATCTTTTTGAATATTTTGCAATTCCATATATCAGCCAAATAAGGATTAGTAGCTATACAGATCCAAGTATTTTTAGACATTTCTATTATACCAAGACTAATCTGCTTATCTTATATACCATGATGAACACACAAAGTAAGATGATTGTGTATTTTTTCAACTAATGGTAGAATACTGATTAGTACACCTCCTGTAATGCCTGTTTCCAAATCAAAATTAGATTTTTTTTTAGGTAATCACACTATAGGTAATCTAATTATTGATCCATTAAGATTAACTTACTAGTTAATATTTTTTTTATTTCACAAACTTAAACCAATTACCTGAAATGTAATTATGATCAATAACTTTGAAATGTAATTATGCTCAATTTCCAATTAATGTTACAAGCAATCGATCATATCATATGGACTGGACTTATTACAACAGAGGCAAAACTTTCTATGTAGTGCCAACCAGTACAAGCCAGAATAATCAATGGATGCAAGAAGGTTTCCACATAAAATCCCTATCTAATGCTTACTCATTTAATATCTCCAGATTAGTTTCTAGCTTATGGCTTTCATCATTGAGGATTCTTGGATCTGAGAGCATTGCACCTAGATGAAGAGTTTTGCTGTTATAACAACTTGGGTAAGCATAGGAAATGGTGATCATGTGATGTTTAGTGGTCATATAGACCTGCATAATTTAGTGAATGAGTGGTGGAATCTAGGCTCAAATATTAGGGATTTTCCAATGTTCAAAATTCATACAAACCTCTGAGCAAAAGACTATGTTATTATATTATAACACTATACACTGCATCATTTGAAGCAGTGATTGAATGGCAGATTCTGGAATTCACAATCCATTAATTGTGAAACTAATTTTGCCATCCTAGTTCACAAATACCTTAAATCTTCTGAGCAATAAATCATTTTATTATTATCACTTTTATTGCAATATTTAGTCTGACTGTGTTTTTTCTCATGTTAACACAATTTTTTCTGTCATTGTATTTTATATTATACTATCTTTAATGTGTTCCTCATATTAGAGCAACTTTGCAAAATAATTAAATTTTAAACCTTGTTGAAATGCATTATATTATGATAAACTAGTTGTGATAATTTATCTATCATAATGAATGTTGTACAATAATTTAATCATAAATAACAATGTAATCCTACATATAAGCCCAGAATTTCAAGGTTCCTTTGGTCATCCACTCCATCTTATCCAACTGATACATATGACCACTTACATGTGAAAAAGATAAATGGTCCCCAGTATAATATTTTGGGCCAAACCAGCTCTCATCAGTTAGTCAGGATCATCATCTCTGACATATATACACATTCAGTGCTTGTTCTATATTAAGATAGCAAGTCTTCAAACTTTAATGAACAGGTTTCAATCTTTTCTATTCTCCAACTCTTCAGCCATCCATATTAATTGAAAATCTGATGATAGCATGTTTAAAGCCCTTTTTTGCCAATTTTGTTGTCATACTCATGTTGACCATAAGAAGAGAAATGGGCAAAATTAAGTTTACAATCTGCAATTTAAATTTGGTATGTAAAATTCAATTTTTTTCACACATACCACAGTCTATCCATCCAATATATTTATATATATATATGTGTGTAGTTATTTTTAAGTAGAGGATCAAACAAGAATAAAAAATTCTGAACTTGACAAATATTTTTTTTACCATGCAGTGGCTATTTAAAGCTATTTTTTTTTCTGATAATATTATATATTACCATAATTAAACAAATCTAACATATAGGATTAATTTTTACAATTCAGGATGAACAGCTTTCTTTCCAAACAAAGGTTGGGTAGTATACAATTGAATAGCTGGAATTGCAATTATTCATCTTTCTGTTTGAAATTTAATAAATTATCTTAATTTTAGAGATGGATTATAAATTTAAGGTATGTCTTATGTAATCATTTTTTAAATAATATATTGTTGTTAATTTATAATTTAAATAATTAAATCTGTAATTTATATTTTAATTATTTGTTTTGTTTGTTTTTTGGTCTCCATTAGATATTAGAGCAGAGTAAGACTATAAAAGAACCTCTTCACACACTGACACAATGACTAACCTATTTTTCCCATCCCCCAAAAATATATTCCATTCGATTATATAATCAGAATTGGAGCATAGGGAGAACTAAAAATGAATCTTTTTTTCCAGACACTGGAACAATGTCTATTCTTTCATTCCAGGAAAATATATTCCATTTGATTATATAATCAGAATTGGAGCAGAATAAGACTATAAATGAATCCCAACATTTCAGACACTGGAACAATGTCTAATCCATTCATTTCTATCCCAAGAAACTATATTCCTATTCTGTCAATGTATCTTTATTTTATTCACTAAATATTATAAAAGTTACTCTATCACATTTGTTTTTCTTCTTTTTTTTTCATGTATCAAAGCATCGGCCAAGAAACGAACCAGCGATCCCGGGACAACTGCTTGTAAGGCGGCTGTGCTGATCACTCGGCCACCAATGCTTGACTAGCACATTTTCTTCTCTTCCCTATTATGCATAAACACTAAAAAAACAAATCATTTATTGTTCAGTAATTCAAAAGAAGTTTAGTGATACATCTGGGTCATAAATCATAAATATTGAACTCCAGAATTACTGCATCAAACCAAACAAGTCAATCTTTGTAAATTCCAATAAAGTTATCTTTGAAAAATAATATGACTTACATCTTAAAAAAAAGGTGAAGATTATATTTTTTTATAATCAATATATTTATTCTTTTGTTATTAAACCATTTGAAATTTATTTTACATTCTAGTTAAAAAAATATCTAATAAAGAAATTTATTTGATAAAAAAAAAAATGCCAATTCCCATTCTGGACATAAAAATCTTTTATAAACGTGTTTGTTTTTGTTTTACTTTTGAACATAAATATATATTTAATTAAAGCAATACTAAGGTAGAAAAATAAATATAACAATCAACTCAGGAGTGAAAAATGTGTCATATCATAATTTTTATTCTTAAACCACTAAACATCATGATTATTAAAGAACCAAAGACAGCAAAATGTATGGGTCTTGAACAGAGTTCAGACCTTATGATTATATAAGCTAATGAGCTTGGATTGAAAATATTGTGTTTTCAATTTTATTCTCATAGTTTTGTAGTTAAATAGAGATAAAAGGTGGCTGTTGGAGGGTTGCATTAGATTCTAAGATCTAGGTGCAGTGCTCTCAGATCCAAGGTTCCTCACTGATGAAAGCCACAAGCTAGAAACTAGTCTGGGGATATTGGATGAGTAAGCAGTAGATAGGGATTTTATGCACCAGCCTTCTGGCATCCATTGATTATTCTGGCTTGCACTGAGTGGCAAAGAGTTTTGCCTGATCTAATAATTTTTGTTTTTACTGTCAATGCATTGACTCAACATTTAACCAATCTCTTAGATAGAGTTAAAGAATGTATCCTAAAATTAAAACGAACAAGAAAGCCATTTTCTAACCAGTACAAGATAGCTAGCTAAGTTGATGAATACCAGAAAGTCTTATATTTTCTCCATTTGTTTTTAACTGGTAACAACTCGTACTTTATAGGTATATATAACATTGACTAATAAGTATTTACTCCAAATTGTGATCTGCATAATTTAGTACAATTCTGGAACTGAAAGTTTATGGGACATAGGTTCAGCTTTGATTTTCCAGTGCTTGAATTTTTTATGAATTTCTAAGCAATAAGCCATTCGATTATTATGTTGTTTTTAATACTTCAAATTGCTATCAGGAAAAATAAAATTTTGTTAAGTCATAAACAAACTCATTCATAATTTATCATATGTGTGTGTCCCATATTCGTACAGTTCAGATAATTTAAAGCAATAATACTGTTTTTAAAGATTTAACAATTCTTCCACCTGAACAGTTAACACAATAATGAATAATTTATTACACAAAAACAAGTCACATGAGAATATTTTGATTTGTTATATGATTTTTAGCGTCATTTGTTTTGAAACGCATTGTTTTTACCAAATTAAATGATGCATGCATTTAATTTCCTGAATAAAATTTAAATAACATAACTGAACAATATTTTGCAAGTTAATTAAGATATATTTTAATAACTATTAATTTTATTAAACTTTTAACTGTTACTTATTTTTTAACAAAAATTAATTGAAAGTAATTTAATTATATTCATAATCATACATAATGCATAAACGTATTTAAATGCATATTAAAAATTTATTGATTTATTATATTAAAAACATCTACAATCATAAACAATATACATGTACAAAATTAATTCTTAATTAGAAAATACAATTTATTAGTTTTATACTCTTTTCAATAAAGAAATATTTTAAAAAAAAAACAATAGCACATGTATAATTTCACCCTATTTTAAAGCTCTCTACCAAACATGTATCGACATTTCATCACATGACATTTAATCATGATTACTATACAATATTACATTTCCATTCGAAACCAGTTAACGCCTAGGCAATCCCAATATAGATAACAATTAACAATCTCAAACTGTTGTCAAGGCAACTTCCTTTTAACAATATTACATTTCATACATGTTTGCATTATCATGTGCTATTTTCTTCATTGCCCGACTAGTATGTTTACTTTTCATCTCATTTTAAAATTATTACACAATTTATATATACATAAAACATTTAATAAGTAATAATTTCTTTCGTAAAAATATATAAGCAATGTATCAGAAAATTTATCTGTTTTGTTACATCATAAAGTTTCAATTCTCTATAGTTTTTCTTTCATAACTAAAAGAGAAAAAAGTTTTCGCATTTACAAACATTAATTTTTAGTTTATTTTTTGGGATAATTAATATAAAAAAACACCAAGCAGGGAAGAAGAAACAAATGAATTTTAAATGGAATTATTCATAGTCTTTATTTATAGAGTAACAAGAATTTATAATTCCATATGGAAGTTCAATTTATATTATTTACTTTTAAAAAAAATCACTCATTAAATAAGAAAAAAGTTATTTGTTAAAAAATTACTTAATAAATAAATATAGGGTATATGAGCAAAGACTTTCACACGACCCTCCACTCTATCTCATAACACTGATACACTTAAACACATATATGTTGAACAGATAAATAATCACCAATATACGCATTTTATGCTAAACCAGAAATCACCAGATGACCATTTCCATATGAGATAACCCCCCCCTTCCCCTCATAATATCCATTTAATACATATACAATGGAGGGCAGACTTTTACTATGTAAATAACTGAAACCCCGCCGGGTTGTATGTGTGTGGGGGGGGAGAGAGAGGGGGGGGGGGGGGGTTGTGTAAAAGTCTGTGCTCATATACCCTATATATAAGCCTGTGTTTCAGTTATTTAATAAATGTTTTACATTAAAATAGTCATGAATAATATTACACTGTGATAAAAGGTACAGATGGAAATTTGGATTGTGATGAAAATTGAACATGATATGTACATGTGATAAAATATTATGTCATACATTGAAAATGAAAAAAATGTCATGAGATTTGTCATGTGATAAAATGTCATACAGTACCAGAAAGTATAGTAGAGGAAGAAATTTTATAGCTCTATACCATCTATAGTATATTGATTACTCAAGCTTACATTAGATCATTTTAGATTAGAATGAAGATAACTGTTTTAGAAGCATATGAGTAAACTTAAATGAAAGATCATATGATATTTTTTTTAACCTTCCTAATTAAACTGATCAAAAAACAGATGGCTAAAATATTTAAAAGCTGATCTGATGTCAGGTCTATATAACTATGCCAATGAGTTTGCTTGAATTTAAAACAACTTTTTTAAAAATATTATAGTAGTTTGAATTATATAAATGAGTAAAAGCTGGAAATTAGATATTTAAGTGAAATAGTTCTAGTTTTAAATCATAGTCGTAAATCATGGAAAGAAAAGCCAGAAACCAGTCTGGATACAGGAATTTCATAGCATAATACTATCTGGTGTTCATTGCTTACCTAATCTTACAATAAATGGCTCTACTGTAGGATGAAAAGAACTTCGTTGGAAACCTGATTAAGCAGATAATAATGTGTATGATACTTAACATATATGTATATATATTGTAAAGAAAGTTACTGTTAACACTCGCTGAAATAATTATAAAAAATATACAAACCATTATACAATTACAAATATCCAGTAACGCCCTCTGTTTAAAGTTCCATATCTCAATAATAGAAAATCGTAAAATGATACCACTTTACAGTTGTATCCAATTGACAGTTGAAGAGTTGGAGTGTGGAGTAGATCGAAGGCTATCCATTAAAGTATGAAGATTGGCTGTCTTAATATATATTTGAGCACTTATAGCATATATGAGTGAAGATGGTAATCTGGACCAACTGATGATTGCTGGTTTAGCATAAAATATGTATATTGGTGATTATTTATCTTTTCAACATATATGTGTTCAGGTGTATCAATGTTATAAGATAAAGTGGAGAGTGGTGGGTGGTGTGAAAGTCTGTGCTCACATACTGTATATATTACATATATAGACACAGGTATATAATAAGTCTGTGTTTCAGTTATCTTTTAGTTTTGTGTTTTAATAAATAACATTTTTATTAATTATCAGCAAATATTAAAAAAGCATAAATCACGTGATTATTGTGTTTATCCATTTCTCCAAGACAAATGCCATTCAATTTTATCCTATCTAGGAAGTCATTTGAATTCTGACAGTTTCTATTGTTACATCTGGTGGAAGTTTTTAAACATGCTCAACTTTTGATTTCTGTACAAAATCTTTATTTTATACTAAAACTCAATGAATTGAACTTGATTTCTTTTCAATTTACTTTCATAAATGAATAATACTCATAAAAAATCATATTTGAGCTTTATTAATATTTAAAAACTGAATTGTGAATAAGAATGGTGAATGTAAACATCATCAACAATGTTAGCATGAACACTCTTTCAGAAAATCAAAGAGTTATTTTTTATTTAAAATTTTTTTAAAAAGCAAGATTCTGCTTTAACATCTGATATTTGCTTTATAATAATTAAATTATTTGAAAAAATTCTAATACCATGTAAATTTTGACAGATAATGATGTTATGTAATGGAATTTTTATAAAGCAGGACCAAACCTATGCTGTGATTTCCATTACAGTCAAATTTATTAACTTCTATTTTTTGGCAACTAGACAATGAAGTCTTCCTTCAATTTAAAATAAAATTAAGAACATATTAATAGATCAAGATATTGAAATTGCAGCCATGGATGTGACAGAATTATATGGATCGATTAACAGCAAGTGGCCGATCAACATCTTTCACAAAGAATTAATAAGTAATCATTGTCAAGCTGAATGTGTGAACTTTATTCTAGTTTTCATTAATTGGTTAGGCAATCACATTTTTACAACTTTTGAGGGTAAATGGTATATGAAAGATGATTGGTCAATGGACATTCCATTACGCGAGATAATTTCTAGTATATTCTCTAAATACCAAGCTAACAATCCTGGATTAATATACTCACATTATGTTGATGATGTGTTCATTGCAGCTCCAAAAGATGATATCACAAACATTCAAAATGAATTACAGCTGCAAACTAAATTAATCATGAACACCATCTGGGAGAACAAATCCAGAAAGTAAAATATTTAGATTTGCTAGTTCATAAACAAGGCAGATCTCTGCATTATTGCATCATTATCAAACCAATTGAGGTCAGAAAATTCACCCACCCAAGCTCCAATTCACCTACATCACATAAATTCGCAGGTCTAAATGCATTTTTAATTAGGAATCAGAATTTATGTGAATTCGAGGCTGATAGGATGGCTAATATTGCAAGCTACATAAGGGATTTATTAAGCGATGGCTAAAAACATTGATCAGTTATATAAAAAATCAATAGTTAACAACACTATTAAAGATAAACCTCAAATCACCCTTCCTTATATCACCAAAGTATCTAAACAACTAATAAAAACTTTAGCTCATGAATTTAAAGTTGGGTTCCATGCACACACCTCCAATACTAACAGACTCATTAAGAATGTGAAAGTCAGAATTGATCCATCTCAACCTCTCAAGTTTTATATAGCATATCATGCCTTCAGAGTGGATGCAGCACCACATACTATGGGGAGACCAAAGCCATGGTCTATAATAAAGATACTCAGCACATGTATACATACAGAAGAGCAAAAAAGAATAATGATAACATCTCAATACTTTTTATTGAATATGAGAAGAAGGCCGGTCATATGCTTGAACCCTCTAACCCCAAAATAGTGTGCACTGAGGCTAATGATTGCAAGAGAAAAATAAAAGAAACATATTTTATCATCAACAATAACAATGCGATCAATAGATGCGACACATGTTTTGCCATCTCCAGAAAAGGGACATGTTAATTTACATACATTACCATTTACCAATGATTTAAAATCTGTTTTGACACTAGCCCTACATTAATTTATTTTGATTGTTTTCTTACCATTAACTTAACAGCTTCTTCATGCAGCATGTTAAAGTGCTTGTATGTACTAAGTAATAACTTCCATTTAAAAAATTATTCACAAATAAATTAAATTAAATTGAATATGTATATTGTTTTTGTTTGGTATGCAAAAATAATCAGAAATATTTAATAAATAAGCAAAAAGTCATTATTTGTTCTAAACTTTGAGTGAAAATGAGACACAAAACATTGGTGGTCAAGAGGCTAGCGACAGCTGCTTTACAACCAATTGTCCCAGGTTAGTGGGTTCGCTTCATGGCTGGTGCAATGACACATGAGAAAAAAACTCTTAAGAGAAACTTTCTTTGAGAACAATAAAGTAATGATTATTAATATTTACCAAAAACTGTAAAATACTGCCCTCTTCAGATTTTATTTCAATTAAAAAATTAATAAAAACAGTTACAGCAGAATCTACATTATAAAAAAAACTTCTATTAGTATAATCTAAAGTAGTGAAATGGGGGAACACCCATTGATTTTCAATGAAGATGAGAACTATTTAGTTAACACAAATAAAACTTCAGACTTTTCCTCGTAAATTTATTTTTATATTTCTGTACATTTGTCTAATACCAGCTTCATAATCTTTACATTATTTGCAAAGTATAAATATTCTACCCTTAACCTGAAAGCCTGAGTTCAAGCCCCACTTTAGATTTAGCAAATTTTCAAAAATACACAGTCATTCAATCAAAACTACAGTCATTCAAATACAAATCTGCAATTATATCAGTAAAATGGAAAATATTTAAAAATTAAACTAATATGTTTATGGAACTTAAAGATAACTTATTAGCAAATATTACTTAAAAAATTAATTTAATAAAAAATAAAATGCATTTAAATTAATTAGTGATATTTGTGTGATTATAAAAAAGCTTTGAATTAAAAAATGAGACATTTAAATACAATATTGTGCTATGAAAAAAGTTGTGAATTTTTTTTTACAACATAAAAGTGATCGTAAAAATGGAAATGTTTAAAAACTTGTTTAATTTATTAGTAAATACTTGTACTGCTTAAAAAATTAAATTACTAAAAACACATCTCAATTTATTAGTTACTTATGTTTACTTGAAATTTTGCATCTTACTCAATTTTACAGATTATATATTTTAATTTTTACCTTTGTCCATAGATGGAAGGAGTAGTTTAAAAAAGCATTTATAAAGAGAAGTCTGGTTTAAAATTGCAGTATTGTCAAAAAAAATGGATGGGACGTAAGAAATAAATAAAGGGTAGCTGGTTTGGATATAGGTATGGATGTAGAGAAAGAATGAAGCTGTAAAATTAATGGTAAGAAAGTTACTTGCAAATATAATGGAAAAAAAAGAGTCAAAAAAATTTCTAAAAGGGTAGGTAGAAAAGAAGAAATTGTTAAAAATGGATATTTCAATATACAAAGTGGGAGGAGACAAGAGAGGTGGCTAGAATTAAACAAAGCAGTTGAAAATTAAGAGCTTGAGGTATAGCTGCAGTAGAAATACAACTAAGAGAAGAAAAGCCTATACTGGAATACTTTATATGGCAAACTGTAAATAGAAAAGAAAAAGAAAAAAGATGTTTTGGTGCAGGAGTTGCATCACAATTTTTTTTTAAGTACTGTTGTGTCAAAAAGTTTTGTAATTTGAGATATGGTTAGGAAGATAAGAACGGAAGGTGGATATAGCCATTGGAGATAGTCAAACTATAATGGAGTGGAGCAATAGCATATATGAATGCCTAGTTAAGGATTTAAAGAGTTTCAAAAAAAAAAAAAGGAAGAAAATAATGATTATAGGGGATAGGAATGGACATATTGAAGAAATTGATGACATAGGTAACAAAAATGGACAGCTTTTGAAGAATTTTTGGCAGAGAGTGAATTCGGGTATTGGAAATTTGTCAAATATTTATGAGAGATAATACACATGGTCTAGAATTAATATATTGCACACAATGGACTACATATTTGTACAGAAAGAGGGAATGAATAAAGTATGGAAAATTAAATTATTTGATAATGAAGAAAGAGTATGTAATAGAGATCATGATTTCTTATAACTTCTATGTAATGCATTATTTATTGTGTATATTTCTTTTAGGATTTCTTTTTTGGCTCTACTATTAGAATCGTCATTCCATTGTAAAATCTATGAATTATTAACGTTAATGATATGAAGCTCAATTACAAATAGTCTATGAAATGACCAAAGACTAAAACTATTTACTGCATAAAACACAAAAGAAAGCCATTGAATGTATATATAATCTAAGAGAAATCTTTTTAAAAAAATTTGAACCACTGTCTATTTTTAATTAAAACTATTAGTTGATATGGCTGCAGAAATGAGTTTGCTATTAACTAAAAGGAGATTTTTTGATTCCTCTTGGAGGCCTTAAAGGAACCGAGCAGGGCAAATTCCTAATGTCCACTCCATACGTTCTTGTCTTTGCAGCTGTTATTACTATATGTTTATTCATATAGTATATGAACATGGATGGGCTGCTCACCAACACGCCTTAGCCAGCGTGGTGAGTTTATTGGCTTTTTACCTCTGAGTTTAAGATCAAGAAACACCATTGTCTTTCTTCTCAGTGCCTGATAAGGCAGAATGAATGTTTGTGTAAATGATAAAGATTTTTCCCAATTATACAATTATGACAGACAAAAATAAAGCATGGCCCTTAATCCCAGGAGGCTGTAAAGTCACCAACTAAGGCAGTGGTTGGTGGCCGAAGGCGGAGGGTGCTAAGAATATCCTGGAGGCAAACCCAGGCTGCCATTTGATGACGACTTTTTATTTAGGTACTTACAACTGCAGATCACTTTCAAGTGAAAGAAGATTGCAAGAATTAGAAGAAGAACTCTCTTATATTAAATGGGATATTATTGGACTTTGTGAAGTTAGAAGAAAAGGTGAAGAGACAATTGATTTAAAAAGTGGACATATGCTCTATTATAAAGGCACAAATATTGGAAATACAAGTGGAGTAAGATTCATTATAAATAAAAAGTGGAAGAACAATATTGTGGAGATTGATGGTGTATCAGACAGAGTGGCAAGATTAGTTATACAACTTAATAGCAGATATCAAATGCAGATAATTCAGGTTTATGCCCCAACAAGTTCTCCCAGTGATGAAGTAGTAGAAGATTTTTATATGGATGTACAAAAGGCTTTTGATCAGAGTAAACAACATTTTAAAATTGTTATGGGAGATTTTAATGCTAGAATTGGTAAACAAATGAAAGATGAAAGTGTTGTAGGTAATTTTGGTTATGGTAATAGAAATGAGAGAGGACATAGACTTGTGGAGTTTGCAGAGAAGGAAAAACTTTATATTATGAATTCTTTTTTTGAGAAAAATGTTAGAAGGAAATGGACATGGAAGCATCCAAATGAAGGTACAGCAGAATTGGATTATAGTTTGACTAACAGGAAATACATATTTCAGGATTGTAATGTTCTTAATAAATTTAACACAGGAAGTGATCATCGACTAGTAAGGGGTAAGATACATGTTAATGTAAAACTAGAGAGACAAAAATTATTAAGAAAAACTATATTTACACTTGATATTCCTAATCTTCAGAAACATTCTAATGAATTTAAATTAGAACTTACAAATCGGTTTCAAGTATTAGTAGATTTTGAACATGATTCAGATTTGAATGAAATTAATATGAAAATAACTGATACACTTTTAAAAACTGCAACAAAGATAGCTGGTCGAAAAAAGCAGCAATTGACTAATAAAATTTCTACTGAGACTAGAGAACTTATGAAGAAAAGAAGGAATATGAAGATATGGAAGAATGATGTATTAAAAAAAATTGAATATCTCGAATTTTGTAAAATGGTGCGGAAAAGAGTTGAAAATGATATAAGAAAGTATAACTGTGAACTAGCAAAAAAAGCTGTAGAAGAAAATAAAAGTTTTAAGAATGTAAAACAACATTTTGGTATTGGTAGGAAATTTATATCTGCAATAAGGAAAAAAGATGGAATTATTACTAAAAAGAGGGATGACTTTATGAAATTGGTAGAAGATTTTTATCAAGAATTATATAGTAATAAAGAACAAGTACCTCCTATATCTATTACATCTTCCGAATTGCCCAGAATTTTAAATGAAGAAGTGAGAAATGCAATTAAATGTATGAAAAAAGGAAAGGCTCCAGGTAATGATGGAATTATAATTGATATATTAAAAGAAGCAGGTGAAGAAACAGAAAAAATATTAGCAAAGTTATATACCAAATGTCTAAATGATAAAGATGTACCGGATGATTGGAAGAATGCAGTAATAATATTAATATTTAAAAAAGGTGATAAAGAAGATATTAGAAATTACAGACCTATCAGCCTTTTATCAGTTTTATATAAAATTTTTACCAAGATAATTACAACTCGTCTACAGAGAACCTTGGATTTTCACCAACCAAGAGAACAAGCTGGATTTAAAAGTGGTTTTAGTACAGTAGATCATATTCAAGTATTGAGAGAAGTTATAAAAAGGACAAATGAATATGAGTTGTCATTATGTTCTGGATTTGTAGATTATGAAAAGGCATTTGATTCTATAAACATTTCTTCAGTGATTAAAGCATTGGATCATCAAGGTATGGATCCAGGATATTGTCATATTTTAAAGAATATTTATAAAAATGCAACAGCAACAATTAGATTACATAATGAGCTGGGAAAGTCAACATTGAGAAAGGTGTAAGACAAGGTGACTCCATATCTCCAAAACTTTTTACAGCAGTGCTGCAAGAAGTATTTTGTGGGTTAAAATAGGAAACTAAAGGAGTGAAAGTAAATGGAGATTATTTAAGTCATTTAGATTTCGCAGATGATGTAGTTGTTTTTGCAAATAATGCTTCCGAGCTGCAGGAAATGTTGCAGGAGTTATCAGATGAAAGTAGGAAAGTAGGACTAAAGATAAATGTTAAAAAGACTAAAGTAATGTTTAATCGATTTGCTCAAAATATGAAAATAAAGATTGATTATGATGAATTAGAAGAAGTTAAGAGTTACAAATACCTTGGTCAGATTATTAATACAGATGGAAACATAATAGAGGAAATTAATCATAGAATTAAACTTGGTTGGAGTGCTTTTGGTAGAAATAACTTGATATTAAAAGGAAATATGCCTATGTGTTTGAAAAGAAAGGTTTTTAACAAATGTGTTTTACCAGTTCTTACTTATGGATCTGAGACTTGGACACTTAATAGAAGATCAATACAGAGACTTTAGACCACTCAAAAAAGTATGGAGAGATGTATGTTGGGAGTAACAAGAAGAGATCGAAAACGCAATGTATGGGTAAGAGAACAAACAGGTGTTACTGACCTCATTGAAAAAATTAAAAGATTGAAGTGGAGTTGGGCTGGACATATTGCTAGAAGAGATGATAATAGATGGACAATTGAAATTTTAAACTGGATTCCAAGAGATTGTAAAAGACCCAGAAGGAGACCACATGTAAGATGGATGGATGAAATAAGAAAATATGTAGGGGTGATGTGGAGAAGAGAAGCTAAAGATCGGAGAAGATGGATTAAACTTGGAGAGACCTTCATCCTGCAGTGGATTGATAATGGTTGATAATGATGATGATGATTAGTTGATATAATATCTTGACGTACAAATAACATTTTTTTCTGTCAAAGCAAACATATATATTTTTTAATTACACTTAATTATTAATAATATATTAAAAAATTGTAAAAGTAATGCTTTATTTAAGACTATAAATATATAGAATAAATAAAATTGTAATTGTTTTATTAAATAATAAAGAGATATATGTTATGACGTCATAGCTATTTTCTTAGCTCAACAGAAAGCTGTAATTTTTTTAGAGCTCTGTTAAAGTTGTAAGATGGGTTTGTTTGGTTGTTTTGTGCTGTGTACGGCTTTTCTGGTGCTTGTTTTGCTTGCCGATTGCATTTTTCACCGGAGATTCCATGTGGATCCTGAACATTACTCTGTTTAATTTGTGTCTCTGATCCGGAGTTTGTGTTCGATATCGTGGACCCTTCGTTTGATAGCACTGAAGTCATTAAGTAAACAGAGACGTTATGAAGAGTATAAAACTATTCATTATGATATTGATGCCAATGTAAGTCAGCTATATTTATATCAATACGGAGACTAAAGGAATTTGGTTATATCACAGAGATTTTTATATCCTAAAAGAAAGACTTTTTTTTCACAGAAGAGGGACGCTTATATTACTTATCCTAAACTGAGTCATTATTACCGATCTTGACAAAGGATTTAATGAATCCTATACCTAATTTGTCGTCTTAAATATCAGAATTTTGAAATTTTTTCAGAAGTAAGACACTTTTTTTCACGATGAATTTGAACGGTAGGCAGAATGTCTACCACCATCACATAACCAAGCACGAAATGGTATTAGACGCACTATTATTCATCTTGTTATTGTAAGAAGTCAAAACCCTATTGAGGAATTATAATATTTTAAATAGTTGATTTAAGTTTTTAAATCTATTTTTGTTTTATTTATTAAAAAATGTGTTTATAGTCAAGCGTTGTTAGCCATGAGATGAGCGCAGTAGCCTTGCTTGGTTGCAGCCGGGTTGTTGCGGGTTCGCCTCATGGCCGATGCTGTGATATAAGGAAGGAAAATGTGTTTATACTTACTTGTACTACTATTGTTTTTTATTTAATAAAAATTTTTAATTTTAATTCATGTATTGTGTGTATTTATAATTTATAACTGAATTTACACTCTTTTAAACCTATTTATAAACTTAATAACACATCTCTCACACACACAAGCTACCACGCACCCATACAAAGAATGTGCTATTTTAATTAACAAACTAATATGTCTCATACTTGAAAGTAAATGTTTACCTTGTTGCGTTGCAATCATAAAACTTTTTTCAGTAGTCCACAAATCTACCCAACCACTTATTATTAATAAATGTATGGAATTAATTATTGCTTTTTTGCAGAAAAATGAAGAAAATCAAACTTTAAACTGTTACCTACTGACAGTCGATTAGTTTAGGTGATTATTGCTTTTGCTTAACATTTCGTCCTAGATAAATATTTGACAAGGTGAATCTCATGTAGATTACTTATTTAAATCGTGATATTTACTTCAAACACAACCATATACACGATTTCGCCAGAATTAATAATTTTTGCATATTTTTGTATAGATCAGTACCTTTCGAACTTTTTACTATGTGGCTCCCCTGAAAAACAATATATTTTCATTACCAATGGACTAACAATGTATTTAAAACCGTGATCATGATTTCTTTATAGTAGAAATGTTTTGTAATGTGATGGAAAATTGTAATAAAAGTAGAAAGGATATTGAAAGATGTGGATGGAGAATGAATGATAAGAA
The DNA here is from genome assembly GCA_028023455.1 of Epiperipatus broadwayi. Lineage (NCBI taxonomy): Eukaryota > Metazoa > Onychophora > Udeonychophora > Euonychophora > Peripatidae > Epiperipatus > Epiperipatus broadwayi. The sequence continues at coordinate 136,612 of JAQFVV010013041.1, read as the reverse complement.
TAGGTATTATGATGGAAAATAGTAATAAAAGTAGAAAGGATAGTGAAAGATGTGGATGGAGAATAAATGATAAGATAGGTAATATGATGGAAAATAGTAATAGAAGTAGAATGGATAGTGAAAGATGTGGATGGAAAATGAATGATAAGAAAGTAAAAGAAATCATGGAAGAGTTTGTTGGAAATGAATCTAAGGACTGGTATGGTAAAGTAAAAAAAGTGGCAAATAGGATTTTAAGTGAGACAGTTCAGAAAAAATAAAAATAATAGAAAAGTGAGAATTAGTAAAAGTGTAAAAGAGAGAGGGAAAAGCATGCAGAGAATACAAATGTGCTATTAAAAACAAACAAAGTGAAAAAGATGTTAATGTTAAATGGGAAAAGTATTTAAAAATGAAAGTTGGCTAAATAGAATTTTATATAGACAGGATAAAATTAACTAGTAAATTGTTGGAGGATATTAATAAAGGTGAAACAGATGGCAGTAAACAATTTGGAATATTATAAGGGATGTAAGGGAGAGAGAAATACTATTACAAGATAATGAGAAAATAGAGTGTAGCTGTAGATAATAATTAGAGGAAATCTTATATAAGTATGTAATGGATATAGAAAAGATCTTAGATGTGAAGGACAGAGTGATAAAAAACATAATTAAACATAGTAAGGGAAATATTAGATTTACATAAAATGATGAGGCATGGAAAAAATTGAAAAGTGGAAAGGCAAGAAGTTTGGATGGATGGGCAGCAGAGATGTTGAGGAATTTAGGAAATAGAGCAAAATTAAATCTATTACCATGTTTTAATAAGATGGCACAGAAGAGAGAATTTTCAGATAGCTGGAATAATACAAGAATAAGGCCACTATTTAAAGAAAAGGATAAAGATCACAGAAAGTTAAACAATTATAGAACTGAGAATGTCAGTGTTATATAAAGTTTTTGCATATATGATGGTGGGAAGGATTGCAAAATGGATGTGAAAAATAATAATATTGTGGGAGAAATGCAAGGAGGTTTACAATTGGAAAAAATTTATAGGAAAGAGTTTATTTGTAGTTACACAACTTATAGATATGAATTGAAATACAGGTAGATGGTTATATATGTTTTTATAGATATAGGGAAGGCACATGATAAAGTAAATAGAATAGATTATGGGTAAGTTTAGTAAATTTGAGAATGAATGAAGTTTTAGTGGATCTTATAAAGTAGTTGTATGAAAATAATTACTTTAGATATCCATAAGTCATGATAGAATCAGTTAAAATAAATAATGGGGTGGGAGTAAGACAAGGATGCCCTATATAAGCTATTTTGTTTTTGTTATATTTGAGAGAAATGGAGAGAGCAATAGCAAACTAGGAAGAGGGATAAAAATACCATTAATAGGTGGCAAGGGAGTATATACATTATGATTGGGATTTTTTCTTTGGGAATAATATCTTCTTGTGCACAGAAAGTAAGGATGATATGGAAGTTACACTGAAGACAGGCACAAGGATGGGTAAAGAAATGGGGATTAAATTTAGTGAAGAAAATCAAAAGTAGTGATGATAAATGGGGCGGCAAGGGAAGAGGAAGGATTTTTATTGGGGGATATAAAGTTAAATATGGTGAATAGGTATAACTATTTAGGAATTATTTTAAATAACCAGAGCAGTTGCTTGGATGAATGGGAGAAAAAATTGTTAAATGAAGCAAAGAAAAGGACTGATAAAGAAATTAACAGTTTTCATATAATAAATATGATGTAGCTAGAATTGTATGAAAGAGGGTGGCGGTAGTGTAACAATGTGTTAGTAAATGTGTGTTCGATTATTTAGAAAAAGTACAAAGAGAAGTTGGAAGAAATGCATAAAAGTTGCAAATGTATGAATGGCAAAAGAAGAAATTCAGAGAGAAATGGAATGGCCACGTTTTATATGAAAGATGTGAAAAGCAAAATAAGAATTATTGGTAGATTGCAATTTATAGATAATAAGTGAATAGCCAAAATAATATTTAATTGGGTTATGAGTAAATGACAGGTAATAAGTTGGGTGAGAAAAGTAGTATGCAGAAGATTCGGATAAAGAATTTATGTCAGTATACTTATACTAATGGTGAGATGATTGGTATCAGGAGAATTGTTAGTGGCAGGAATGAGATAGAAGAATACGATGCATTAATAAAAAAATAGGGAGTTGGGGAGATGAAAAACTAATATGGAGAGGTAAAAAGAGTTTAAATATATATAGAAGTAAACAGAATATCAGGTGTGCATTAATTTATGATAGTAGCAAGGAAAATAGTTTACTGTTTCAAGATTGAACAGGGAATAGACACATAAATGAAGAAATGTGGGTGATTTATTTTGCAAGTCATGTAACGAAGGCATGGAAAATATTAGGCATCTGTTAATGGAATGTAAATGCCTACAAGCCAAAAGAAAAAAATAATGATTTTGTGGGAAAATAAATATAAACACAGTGATTATACTGAAAGTGGGTTTTTGGTTTTTATGCCTGGGTTTGAGAAAAGATAAGGGAGATTTACATATAAAGGCCATAATGTGGACAAAGAAAATGTTGTGGAAATCAGGTGGAACGGATAGAGAAGAATATGGAAAAAATGTAGGGAGTTGAATGGAAAGGGAAGGTAATGTGAATAACACGTTTTTCTGGGTATAGTGGTTGAGACATTCCTGAATCTAAATAAAGAGAAGTCACAGTGCATCACATTGCATCACAACATCTAAGGCCTAATCTTTTGCTCTATAACAAAAAATACTCAGAAATCATTCATTTCCGTTTTGGTCTAGTTTTCAGTTTCTGAAATAAAGAAATGACTTCTTGCTTGCTTATAAGAGTGTCTTTAATTATTTTTACACACGAATTGATTGATTATTATTTAAAACAAAAAATACACATGTAGATTTTTAATTTATTAATTTATTTTTTATTTTTAAAACTAGAAGTTATTAAATTTGATTGGAATGTTAAAAAAGCATTTTGTGCATGATATTATGTCAGAATTGACATGATATTAAAATGTTTTCACAATTATAAAAATTGTTCTTTCACACTTAAAAAAATGTAATAAAATTTTTTTTATTCATTTTCAAAAAAAGTGTTCACATAAATATTGGTGATGATATTAATGGTCCCTTGTTTATATTTACAGATGAGTGCTTAAGTATTTAAATAGATCAAATGCGATTTTTTTACAATATTATTGATAGCAAGCTCAATTTATTGATTTTTAGTACAAGATAAAGATTTTATGTGAAACAGAAAGGTTCAGCATTTTCCAAAACTCTTACCAGATGGAGCAATAGTAACTGTCAAAATTTGAAACAGTTAAATGCTTCATGGAATTGATTATGTTTCAGCCTTATTGAATTTAATATAAAATACATATTCACTTTAATATGACTCATATTAAATGTCTAGTTTTAATTAAATATGATTTATTGAATTAAATTTTGTGATCTAGAAGTCTGATCATAATTAACTATAGAGCCATATTATGTTCTATGATTACATATTATTAAACTGATAAAGAAATTAACAGTAAACAAATAAAAACTTTCATTATGATAACTATAAGGCCATCAACTCTAAATAAAACTACCATTTTCAATCCAAGCCAATTTGATTGTACAGTCATACAGATCTGAATACAATTCAGTATATGTTTAGATACCTTTGCTTTTTTAATAAGTATAGTCACCTCATTTTGAAGCAAAGATTGCTAGTAACTATTAAACATCACATGACCATCATTTCTTATGCGTATACAAGCTATTAAAGGATCACATTTTTTCTATACAATAGTGCTACCTAGTTCAAACTATAGTAATCAATACAACAGTAGCAAATTTCTTTGTACAATAGTGTCATCTAGTGCAGATTATAGTGATCAATAGACGCTAACATTTATGATTACTATAGTTTACACTAGGAGGCATTATTGTATAAAGAAATTTGCAACTGTTTTGTTAAATCAAATATTATTGATGCTATAGTTGTAGGATGTCTTTTATTTTCATCAATTTATTTTTACCCATTCTGACATTTGGCATAATAATCCAGATGAGTATTTATTATAACATGAAACAGTTAGTGTTCAGAATAATGGCCTATTTGTAGAAGGGAAAGTTATTATGAACTTTTTAACTAGAAAATTTTATTTTTAATTTATTAAATGCAAACATAATGATGCCATATATATATATGGCCCCATTATGTTTGCAATTGACAGTTGAAGAGTTGGAGTGTGGAGTAGATTAAAGCCTGCCCATTAAAGTATGAAGATTGGCTATCTTAATATATATTTCAGCAATTATAGCATATACATGTGGAGATGGTAATCTGGACCAACTGATGACTGCTGGTTTAGCATGAAATATGTATATTGGTGATTATTTATCTTTTTAACATATATGTGTTCAGGTGTATCAGTTTTATAAGTTAGAGTGGAGAGTGGTGGGTGGTGTGTAAGTCTGTGCTCATATACCCTATATATTACATATATAGACACAGGTATATAATAAGCCTGTGTTTCAGTTATCTTTTAGTTTTGTGTTTTAATAAATAAATTTTTTATTAATTATCGGCAAATATTAAAAAAGCACAAATCACCTGATTATTGGGTTTATTCATTTCTCCAAGACAAATGCCATTCAATTTTATCCTTTCTAGGAAGTCATTTGAATTCTGACAGTTTCTATTGTTACAACTGGTGGAAGTTTTTAAATATGCTCAACTTTTGATTTCTGTACAAAATCTTTATTTTATACTAAAACTCAATGAATTGGACTTGATTTCTTTTCAATTTACTTTTATAAATGAATAATACTCATAAAAAATCATATTTGAGCTTTATTAATATTTAAAAACTGAATTGTGAATAAGAATGGTGAATGTAAACATCATCAACAATGTTAGCATGAACACTCTTTCAGAAAATCAAAGAATTATTTTTTATTTAAATTTTTTTAAAAAACCAAGATTCTGCTTGAACATCTGATATTTGCTTTATAATAATTAAATTATTTGAAAAAATTCTAACACCATGTAAATTTTGACAGATAATGATGTTATGTAATGGAATTTTTATAAAGCAGGACCAAACCTATGCTGTGATTTCCATTACAGTCAAATTTATTAACTTCTATTTTTGGCAACTGTACAATGAAGTCTTCCTTCAATTTCATTAAAAAATTTAAGAACACATTAATAGATCAAGATATTGAAATTGCAGCCATGGATGTGAAAGAATTATATGGATCAATTAACAGAAAGTGGCCGATCAACATCTTTCACAAAGATTTAATAAGTAATCATTGTTAAGCTGAATGTGTGAACATTATTCTAGTTTTCCTTAATTGGTTAGACAATCATATTTTTACAACTTTTGAGGGTAAATGGTATATGAAATATGGTTGGTCGATGGACATTTCCCTTAAGCGAGATAATTTCTAGTATATTCTCTAAATACCAAGCTAACACTCCTGGATTAATATACTCACATTATGTTGATGATGTGTTCATTGCAGCTCCAAGAGATAATATCACAAACATTCAAAATAAATTACAGCTGCAAACTAATTTAATCATGAACATCATCTGGGAGAACAAATCCAGAAACTAAAATATTTAGATTTGCTAGTTCATAAACAAGGCAGATCTCTGCATTATTACATCATTGTCAAACCAATTGAGGTCAGAGTATTCACCCACCCAAACTCTAATTCACCTACATTGCATAAATTCGCAGGTCTAAATGCATTTTTAATTAGGAATCAGAATTTATGTGAATTCGAGGCTGATAGGATGGCTAATATTGCAAGCTAAATAAGGGATTTATTAAGCAATGGCTAAAAACATTGATCAGTTATATAAAAAATCAATAGTTAACAACACTATTAAAGATAAACCTCAAATCACCCTTCCTTACATCACCATAGTATTTAAACAACTTATAAAAAACTTTAGCTCACGAATTTAAAGTTGGGTTCCATGCACACACCCCCAATACTAACAGACTCATTAAGAATGTGAAAGTCTGAATTGATCCATCATATCATGCCCTTAGAGTGAATGCAGCACCACATACGATGGGGAGACCAAAGCCATGGTCTATAATAAAGTTACTCAGCACATGTATACATACAGAAGAGCAAAAAAGAACAATAATAACATCTCAATACTTGTTTTTGAATATGAGAAGCAGCCTGCACATATGCTTGAACCCTCTAACCCCAAAATAGTGTGCAAAAAGGCTAATGATTGCAAAAGAAAGATAAAAGAAACGTATTTTATCATCAACAATAACAATGCGATCAATAGATGCGACACATGTTTTGCCATCTTCAGAAAAGGGACATGTTAATTTACATACATTACCATTTACCAATATCACAACAATGATTTAAAATCTGTTTTGGCACTAGCCCTACATTAATTTATTTTGATTGTTTTCTTACCATTAACTTAACAGCTTCTTCATGCAGCATGTTAAAGTGCTTGTATGCACTAAGTAATAATTTCCATTTAAAAAATTATTCACAAATAAATTAAATTAAATTGAATATGTATATTGTTTTTGTTTGGTATGCAAAAATAATCAAATATTTAATAAATAAGCAAAAAGTCATTATTCGTTCTAAACTTTGAGTGAAAATGATTCACAAAACATTGGTGGTCGAGAGGTTAGTGACAGCTGCTTTACAAGCAGTTGTCCCAGGTTAGTGGGTACACTTCCTGGCTGGTGCTATGACACATGAGAAAAAAACTCTTAAGAGAAACTTTTTCTTTGAAAACAATAAAGTAATGATTATTAATATTTACCAAAAACTGTAAAATACTGACCCCTTCAGATTTTATTTCAATTAAAAAATTAATAAAAACAGTTACAGAAGAATCTACATTATAAAAAAAAACTTTTATTAGTATAATTTAAAGTAGTGAAATGGGGGAACACCCATTGGTTTTCAATGAAGACGAAAACTATTTAGTTAACACAAATAAACTTCAGACTTTTCCTCGGTAAAATTATTTTTATATTTCTGTACATTTGTCTAATAATAAAAAAACTTCTATTAGTATAATCTAAAGTAGTGAAATGGGGGAACACCCATTGATTTTCAATGAAGATGAGAACTATTTAGTTAACACAAATAAAACATCAGACTTTTCCTTGGTAAATTTATATTTATATTTCTGTACATTTGTCTAATACCAGCTTCATAATCTTTACATTATATGCAAAGTATAAATATTCTATCCTTAACCTGAAAGCCTGAGTTCAAGCCCCATTTTAGATTTAGCAAATTTTCAAAAATACACAGTCATTCAAATACAAATATGTAATTATATCAGTAAAATGGAAAATATTTAAAAATTAAACTAATATGTTTATGGAACTTAAAGATAACTTATTAGCAAATATTACTTAAAAAATTAATTTAATAAAAAATAAAATTCATTTAAATTAATTAGTGATATTTGTGTGATTATAAAAAAGCTTTGAATTAAAAAATGAGACATTTAAATACAATATTGTGCTATGAAAAAAGTTGAGAATTTTTTTTTACAACATAAAAGTGATGGTAAAAATGGAAATGTTTAAAAACTTGTTTAATTTATTAGGAAATACTTGTACTACTTAAAAAATTAAATTACTAAAAACACATCTCAATTTATTAGTTACTTATATTTACTTGAAATTTTGCATCTTATTCAATTTTACAGATTATATATTTTAATTTTTACCTTTGTCCATAGATGGAAGGAGTAATTTAAAAAAGCATTTATAAAGAGAAGTCTGGTTTAAAATTGCAGTATTGTCAAAAAAAAAATGGATGGGATGTAAGAAATAAATAAAGGGTAGCTGTTTTGGACATAGGTATGGATGTAGAAAAAGAATGAAGCTGTAAAATTAATGGTAAGAAAGTTACTTGCAAATGTAATGGAAAAAAAAGAGTCAAAAGAATTTTTAAAAGGGTAGTTAGAAAAGCAGAACATGTTAAAAATGGATATTTCAATATACAAGGTGGGAGGAGACAAGAGAGGTGGCTAGAATTAAACAAAGCAGTTGAAAATTAGGAGCTTGAGGTATAACTGCAGTAGAAATACAACTAAGAGAAGAAGAACCTATACTGGAATACTTTATATGGCAAACTATAAATTGAAAAGAAAATGAAAAAAGATGTTTTGGTACAGGAGTTATGTCAAAAAGTTTTTTAAGTACTGTTGTGTCAAAAAGTTTTGTAATTTGAGATATGGTTAGGAAGATAAGAATGGAAGGTGGATATAGCCATTGGAGATAGTCAAACTATAATGTAGTGGAGCAATAGCATATATGAATGCCTAGTTAAGGATTTAAAGAGTTTCAAAAAAAAAAAAAAGGAAGAAAATAATGATTATAGGGGATAGGAATGGACATATTGAAGAAATTGATGACATAGGTAACAAAATGGACAGCTTTTGAAGAATTTTTGGCAGAGAGTGAATTTGGGTATTGGGAAATTTGTCAAATATTTATGAGAGATAATACATATGGTCTAGAAACAATATATTGCACACAATGGACTACATATTTGTACAGAAAGAGGGAATGAATAAAGTATGGAAAATTAAGTTATTTGAT